>CALYLW010000693.1:7500-321399 GCA_944989445.1 Ampullaceana balthica | reverse complement strand
ACAGGGCTCACATAGCGCAGTACCCCAGCAAGCAACAGGGCTCACATAGCGCAGTACCCCAGCAAGCAACAGGGCTCACATAGCGCAGTACCCCAGCAAGCAACAGGGCTCACATAGCGCAGTACCCCAGCAAGCAACAGGGCTCACATAGCACAGTACCCCAGCAAGCAACAGGGCTCACATAGCACAGTACCCCAGCAAGCAACAGGGCTCACATAGCACAGTACCCCAGCAAGCAACAGGGCTCACATAGCGCAGTACCCCAGCAAGCAACAGGGCTCACATAGCACAGTACCCCAGCAAGCAACAGGGCTCACATAGCACAGTACCCCAGCAAGCAACAGGGCTCACATAGCACAGTACCCCAGCAAGCAACAGGGCTCACATAGCACAGTACCCCAGCAAGCAACAGGGCTCACATAGCACAGTACCCCAGCAAGCAACAGGGCTCACATAGCACAGTACCCCAGCAAGCAACAGGGCTCACATAGCACAGTACCCCAGCAAGCAACAGGGCTCACATAGCACAGTACCCCAGCAAGCAACAGGGCTCACATAGCACAGTACCCCAGCAAGCAACAGGGCTCACATAGCACAGTACCCCAGCAAGCAACAGGGCTCACATAGCACAGTACCCCAGCAAGCAACAGGGCTCACATAGCACAGTACCCCAGCAAGCAACAGGGCTCACATAGCACAGTACCCCAGCAAGCAACAGGGCTCACATAGCACAGTACCCCAGCAAGCAACAGGGCTCACATAGCACAGTACCCCAGCAAGCAACAGGGCTCACATAGCGCAGTACCCCAGCAAGCAACAGGGCTCACATAGCACAGTACCCCAGCAAGCAACAGGGCTCACATAGCACAGTACCCCAGCAAGCAACAGGGCTCACATAGCACAGTACCCCAGCAAGCAACAGGGCTCACATAGCGCAGTACCCCAGCAAGCAACAGGGCTCACATAGCACAGTACCCCAGCAAGCAACAGGGCTCACATAGCGCAGTACCCCAGCAAGCAACAGGGCTCACATAGCGCAGTACCCCAGCAAGCAACAGGGCTCACATAGCACAGTACCCCAGCAAGCAACAGGGCTCACATAGCGCAGTACCCCAGCAAGCAACAGGGCTCACATAGCGCAGTACCCCAGCAAGCAACAGGGCTCACATAGCGCAGTACCCCAGCAAGCAACAGGGCTCACATAGCGCAGTACCCCAGCAAGCAACAGGGCTCACATAGCGCAGTACCCCAGCAAGCAACAGGGCTCACATAGCACAGTACCCCAGCAAGCAACAGGGCTCACATAGCACAGTACCCCAGCAAGCAACAGGGCTCACATAGCGCAGTACCCCAGCAAGCAACAGGGCTCACATAGCGCAGTACCCCAGCAAGCAACAGGGCTCACATAGCGCAGTACCCCAGCAAGCAACAGGGCTCACATAGCGCAGTACCCCAGCAAGCAACAGGGCTCACATAGCGCAGTACCCCAGCAAGCAACAGGGCTCACATAGCGCAGTACCCCAGCAAGCAACAGGGCTCACATAGCGCAGTACCCCAGCAAGCAACAGGGCTCACATAGCGCAGTACCCCAGCAAGCAACAGGGCTCACATAGCGCAGTACCCCAGCAAGCAACAGGGCTCACATAGCGCAGTACCCCAGCAAGCAACAGGGCTCACATAGCGCAGTACCCCAGCAAGCAACAGGGCTCACATAGCGCAGTACCCCAGCAAGCAACAGGGCTCACATAGCGCAGTACCCCAGCAAGCAACAGGGCTCACATAGCGCAGTACCCCAGCAAGCAACAGGGCTCACATAGCGCAGTACCCCAGCAAGCAACAGGGCTCACATAGCGCAGTACCCCAGCAAGCAACAGGGCTCACATAGCGCAGTACCCCAGCAAGCAACAGGGCTCACATAGCGCAGTACCCCAGCAAGCAACAGGGCTCACATAGCGCAGTACCCCAGCAAGCAACAGGGCTCACATAGCGCAGTACCCCAGCAAGCAACAGGGCTCACATAGCGCAGTACCCCAGCAAGCAACAGGGCTCACATAGCGCAGTACCCCAGCAAGCAACAGGGCTCACATAGCACAGTACCCCAGCAAGCAACAGGGCTCACATAGCACAGTACCCCAGCAAGCAACAGGGCTCACATAGCACAGTACCCCAGCAAGCAACAGGGCTCACATAGCACAGTACCCCAGCAAGCAACAGGGCTCACATAGCGCAGTACCCCAGCAAGCAACAGGGCTCACATAGCGCAGTACCCCAGCAAGCAACAGGGCTCACATAGCGCAGTACCCCAGCAAGCAACAGGGCTCACATAGCGCAGTACCCCAGCAAGCAACAGGGCTCACATAGCGCAGTACCCCAGCAAGCAACAGGGCTCACATAGCGCAGTACCCCAGCAAGCAACAGGGCTCACATAGCGCAGTACCCCAGCAAGCAACAGGGCTCACATAGCGCAGTACCCCAGCAAGCAACAGGGCTCACATAGCGCAGTACCCCAGCAAGCAACAGGGCTCACATAGCGCAGTACCCCAGCAAGCAACAGGGCTCACATAGCGCAGTACCCCAGCAAGCAACAGGGCTCACATAGCGCAGTACCCCAGCAAGCAACAGGGCTCACATAGCGCAGTACCCCAGCAAGCAACAGGGCTCACATAGCGCAGTACCCCAGCAAGCAACAGGGCTCACATAGCGCAGTACCCCAGCAAGCAACAGGGCTCACATAGCGCAGTACCCCAGCAAGCAACAGGGCTCACATAGCGCAGTACCCCAGCAAGCAACAGGGCTCACATAGCGCAGTACCCCAGCAAGCAACAGGGCTCACATAGCGCAGTACCCCAGCAAGCAACAGGGCTCACATAGCGCAGTACCCCAGCAAGCAACAGGGCTCACATAGCGCAGTACCCCAGCAAGCAACAGGGCTCACATAGCGCAGTACCCCAGCAAGCAACAGGGCTCACATAGCGCAGTACCCCAGCAAGCAACAGGGCTCACATAGCGCAGTACCCCAGCAAGCAACAGGGCTCACATAGCGCAGTACCCCAGCAAGCAACAGGGCTCACATAGCGCAGTACCCCAGCAAGCAACAGGGCTCACATAGCGCAGTACCCCAGCAAGCAACAGGGCTCACATAGCGCAGTACCCCAGCAAGCAACAGGGCTCACATAGCGCAGTACCCCAGCAAGCAACAGGGCTCACATAGCGCAGTACCCCAGCAAGCAACAGGGCTCACATAGCGCAGTACCCCAGCAAGCAACAGGGCTCACATAGCGCAGTACCCCAGCAAGCAACAGGGCTCACATAGCGCAGTACCCCAGCAAGCAACAGGGCTCACATAGCGCAGTACCCCAGCAAGCAACAGGGCTCACATAGCGCAGTACCCCAGCAAGCAACAGGGCTCACATAGCGCAGTACCCCAGCAAGCAACAGGGCTCACATAGCGCAGTACCCCAGCAAGCAACAGGGCTCACATAGCGCAGTACCCCAGCAAGCAACAGGGCTCACATAGCGCAGTACCCCAGCAAGCAACAGGGCTCACATAGCGCAGTACCCCAGCAAGCAACAGGGCTCACATAGCGCAGTACCCCAGCAAGCAACAGGGCTCACATAGCACAGTACCCCAGCAAGCAACAGGTCTCACATAGCACAGTACCCCAGCAAGCAACAGGGCTCACATAGCGCAGTACCCCAGCAAGCAACAGGTCTCACATAGCACAGTACCCCAGCAAGCAACAGGTCTCACATAGCACAGTACCCCAGCAAGCAACAGGTCTCACATAGCACAGTACCCCAGCAAGCAACAGGTCTCACATAGCACAGTACCCCAGCAAGCAACAGGGCTCACATAGCGCAGTACCCCAGCAAGCAACAGGTCTCACATAGCACAGTACCCCAGCAAGCAACAGGGCTCACATAGCGCAGTACCCCAGCAAGCAACAGGGCTCACATAGCGCAGTACCCCAGCAAGCAACAGGGCTCACATAGCACAGTACCCCAGCAAGCAACAGGGCTCACATAGCGCAGTACCCCAGCAAGCAACAGGGCTCACATAGCACAGTACCCCAGCAAGCAACAGGGCTCACATAGCGCAGTACCCCAGCAAGCAACAGGGCTCACATAGCGCAGTACCCCAGCAAGCAACAGGGCTCACATAGCGCAGTACCCCAGCAAGCAACAGGGCTCACATAGCGCAGTACCCCAGCAAGCAACAGGGCTCACATAGCGCAGTACCCCAGCAAGCAACAGGGCTCACATAGCGCAGTACCCCAGCAAGCAACAGGGCTCACATAGCGCAGTACCCCAGCAAGCAACAGGGCTCACATAGCGCAGTACCCCAGCAAGCAACAGGGCTCACATAGCGCAGTACCCCAGCAAGCAACAGGGCTCACATAGCACAGTACCCCAGCAAGCAACAGGGCTCACATAGCACAGTACCCCAGCAAGCAACAGGGCTCACATAGCACAGTACCCCAGCAAGCAACAGGGCTCACATAGCGCAGTACCCCAGCAAGCAACAGGGCTCACATAGCGCAGTACCCCAGCAAGCAACAGGGCTCACATAGCGCAGTACCCCAGCAAGCAACAGGTCTCACATAGCACAGTACCCCAGCAAGCAACAGGGCTCACATAGCGCAGTACCCCAGCAAGCAACAGGGCTCACATAGCGCAGTACCCCAGCAAGCAACAGGGCTCACATAGCGCAGTACCCCAGCAAGCAACAGGGCTCACATAGCACAGTACCCCAGCAAGCAACAGGGCTCACATAGCGCAGTACCCCAGCAAGCAACAGGGCTCACATAGCGCAGTACCCCAGCAAGCAACAGGGCTCACATAGCGCAGTACCCCAGCAAGCAACAGGGCTCACATAGCACAGTACCCCAGCAAGCAACAGGGCTCACATAGCGCAGTACCCCAGCAAGCAACAGGGCTCACATAGCGCAGTACCCCAGCAAGCAACAGGGCTCACATAGCGCAGTACCCCAGCAAGCAACAGGGCTCACATAGCGCAGTACCCCAGCAAGCAACAGGGCTCACATAGCACAGTACCCCAGCAAGCAACAGGGCTCACATAGCGCAGTACCCCAGCAAGCAACAGGGCTCACATAGCACAGTACCCCAGCAAGCAACAGGGCTCACATAGCGCAGTACCCCAGCAAGCAACAGGGCTCACATAGCGCAGTACCCCAGC
The DNA here is from genome assembly GCA_944989445.1 of Ampullaceana balthica. Lineage (NCBI taxonomy): Eukaryota > Metazoa > Mollusca > Gastropoda > Lymnaeidae > Ampullaceana > Ampullaceana balthica. The sequence continues at coordinate 316,202 of CALYLW010000693.1, read as the reverse complement.
AAGCAACAGGGCTCACATAGCGCAGTACCCCAGCAAGCAACAGGGCTCACATAGCGCAGTACCCCAGCAAGCAACAGGGCTCACATAGCACAGTACCCCAGCAAGCAACAGGGCTCACATAGCGCAGTACCCCAGCAAGCAACAGGGCTCACATAGCGCAGTACCCCAGCAAGCAACAGGGCTCACATAGCGCAGTACCCCAGCAAGCAACAGGGCTCACATAGCGCAGTACCCCAGCAAGCAACAGGTCTCACATAGCGCAGTACCCCAGCAAGCAACAGGGCTCACATAGCGCAGTACCCCAGCAAGCAACAGGGCTCACATAGCGCAGTACCCCAGCAAGCAACAGGTCTCACATAGCGCAGTACCCCAGCAAGCAACAGGGCTCACATAGCGCAGTACCCCAGCAAGCAACAGGGCTCACATAGCGCAGTACCCCAGCAAGCAACAGGGCTCACATAGCGCAGTACCCCAGCAAGCAACAGGGCTCACATAGCGCAGTACCCCAGCAAGCAACAGGGCTCACATAGCGCAGTACCCCAGCAAGCAACAGGTCTCACATAGCGCAGTACCCCAGCAAGCAACAGGGCTCACATAGCGCAGTACCCCAGCAAGCAACAGGGCTCACATAGCGCAGTACCCCAGCAAGCAACAGGGCTCACATAGCGCAGTACCCCAGCAAGCAACAGGGCTCACAGTGCTTTACATAACAATAATAACACACATAATCATCAATTCATGCAATGTGAAACATTCATATCCTAATAACAACATATAATGACATTATGGTGCATACAAGCTACGTTTATCATTTAAAGATATGTTTGATTGTTGCTTAAGTGAATGAGTACATAAAAAAAATTCTATCAAATTGTTAAATATGATGTACTTCAGTTTTGCTTCAAAGCCACTAGATATAATTTTTCCCTTCTCCCCTACACATCCACAGAGTATCTTTCAGACAGCTAAACAGCGTGATACCTGGAAAGTTGTCTGTGTAATGCCTTGTAAGCCCCAGTAGCTGGACCCTGTGTAACCCGAGCTCACACACAGTTCACCAACTTCATCAGCTTTACACAGCTGTGCTGGGCCATCCAGCTTTATCACCACCATGGTGGCTGTGTGGACAGAGTCAAAGTGATAGAACTTAAAACTACTAAACAACTTTACCCAAAAATTCTCATTGTATTCTTTTTCAGTACTGAACTATGTCATTCCAAAAAATGTACATTCTCTGGACTAAAAAATTTGATCAACCAATAAATATAAAATTAACATCTGTGAAACAAAAATCTAACTGCAACACTAAGCCTGTTATTAAGGATTTTCAAAACAGTAAGTCGTATGTTTGTAAAGCTTGATAAATAATAAAGACTTATATTTTTACTTGAGCCCGTGGCATATTTCTTTTTAAAAAATTGTTTGTCTTAAAAAACACATTGGGCCTTTTGACTGGGTCCCATGTACTCACCCCCTGGCATGACCTGGCCACAGTCCTGTAGTGTCAGCGACGTCAGACTGTTCTCACTGTCCACTCTGACCACACCAAAACTGAGACCCTGCATAGATAGGATGCCCCGACCAGTGGCACTAGAACTTGTTCTTCCAGGCCTGAGGAACAGAAGATGGCTTAACTAGTAGTTCTCTTAACTAGTAGTTCTCTCAACTAGTAGTTCACTTCATAATATGGCAGGTTAAAGGTTTGGTGTACAAAGCCTAACTTCATTTTACAATATGGAGTGTAGAATATGCTGTACAATTATGTCCCCAAGAACTTGACAGCAGGGAAAATAAGTTTAATAACTTAGTTATTGCTATGTTTCTAAAGACCACTGAGCTGTTTAGTTTCAATGTTACCTTCTAATGGAAACTGTGAGAGCCTCAGATGAACTTGCACAAGGGCATATAGCCTCTGGCCTAAGACCTTTGCTCTGGAAAGCACTTAGGAATGAATCACAAGAAGTGAGAGACCCTGGAGATACAAGGTAAAAGGGTTTCTCTAAAGTACAAACACTTTTTGTTATGGCAGTGCAAATGTCTTGTTCATCAGTTTAGTCCAAAAACATTCCTATACCAACAAGCACTCATAACAAAGATTATTTTTGTATCAGTGTTGTCTCTGGAAGTATTTCTAGACACTATGAAATCATGTCATTGACAAAACATAATCCTCTTATTTCATTTACAATGTATCCTCCTCTTTAACAGTCTCTGACATTAATAACACTGGTTTGCAATTAAATTCTCTACAAAAGAGATGAGCAGAAATTGGATTTGCATACTACCCCACCAAACAAAATGTGTTTGTCATGTCTTTGTTGACTCATCTAAATATATTACTTTAAAATTAGGAGTTGGTGTGACTTATTTTGAAACATGATTATTTAACGTGCTCCATAAAATTATGTTATATCACTTCTGGTGCATTGCACACATGACAATAGCAAACACATTCAGCTGGTGCTGAGTTGCTCTCAGCTGCCAGAGATTCCGGTTGGAATGAATGGCCAAGTTTAGTGGAGTACTCACAAGGATTAGCACCATCAGCAATAAGCAATAATCTTAAAGAACTAAAGTTGACATCTTTATGGTCTTTTTGAGCTAGCAGACCCCAATGCATATCTCTGGATTTCACAATGGCCACAGTAGCTGTGAACAGAAGGAAACTGTTTTAAATTGGTCAAATAAGATATGAATGGTTACTTTGGTCTATAAATCAGGAGCACTTAAACACAATTATTTGCTCTTAGTGCCAAAAAGACTTAGTATAGCTCAACATTATAAAACTTGTGTCTCATTAGTTTAATTTTCTTTTATCATAAATTGAGTAATAATCATGAAATTTAGCAACAAATAATAAGATTAAATAATTAATATTTTAAAGTTTTCCCGCAGCAATAAAATGTTCCCTCATGACCTGAATCTTATTCTGGGCTACAAGACAAAAAGCATTGCAGTAAATTAATTCCACCATGATTGCAAAGTGTTATGTATTGTCTCTTTTAAAACTTGATTTGAACAATGTTTGATATTATGAGCCAACCTTTATATTTTGTCACCATTTTCATCCAAGATGCAGGATCTACTTTCATCAGTGAGTAAGGAATAAATATCACGTGCATACCGTTAAATACACTCTGTGAACAGACAAGTTGTGAAATTAACGACCATGTCAATAAGGAAAGCAATCCATAAAGTTATATTTAGATCTAGGACTGGCACTGTTATCGATAGGATAGAATTCCAAGCCAATGGAATATATAGAACAGGATGAGTTGATCTGAGTATGAAATAAGCTCAAGCCTTGACCTCATCTCTAGTAATTAAATGGTCGGGCCACATGTTGGGTCAGTAGATCTCACATTGGGATTCCAGGTGACCTAACAAATGATGAGGAACAGAAGAGCTCTACCAATACTAAGATATTGGACTTTATCGTTCATCAAATTTCTAACTTTTTCTTTGTTATTTATTCAACCCATGACATTTTCCCCTTGGAGATTATTTCCTATAAAATACACCCTGGTGCCATCCATATCAGAATTTAGGAGCTTTTAATCTGGACTGGTTAAGCAGGAACATAAGCCTTGGGGAAACAGAAAAACCTTTGACGTCAGAAACTGACAAGGCCGGGTGAATGAGGCCGATGTTTACTCTCCTGTGGGTTCTCAGGGCTTGAGGAAAGATATTTAGCTACCGCTAATGGACTATTAACCAGTCATTTTGGAAAAGGTTATCCGGTCCTCAAAAACGAGCAGTCTTGACAACCTTACTGCATGTAACAATAGATTAATGAGATGCAATAAGAAGAAGAAATCTACTAGAGATGGGAGTCTCAACAACTTACACATGTAACAATAGACTAATGAGATGCAATAATATGAAGAAATCTACTAGAGATGGGAGTCTCAACAACTTACACATAATATCCCATGCCAGAGCCCAACTTCTCTCTTGAAGTCTAACACACAGACCATCACTTCACCTGTGGACAAGAGAACTTATCTCAGATGGTGCAAACATATAATAACGTAATCATAACAGGCGGTGGTAATATACAGTAGAACCACAGTATACTGTTTTATTGGAGCCCATTTTAAATTGGATCTAAATAACAGTTTGGTGGTGTTTTAGCTGTTTGTTTTAGATTTGTTGACAATGAGATTTTAACAATTTGGAAGACTTGCCACAGCCCAATTTTATACCAATCCATACTGCAGCATGGTGCAAGGTACTTGGATAACAAAAATTTTTTATGTCAGCCAGAAAAAGGATTGAATCACTTAATAGACATATCCATTAAAACCTCAAATGATCACTTAATTTTCTATGTTATGTATCTATATATAATTCGCCAAAACAAGAGCAAGTAGTGCGCAATTAAGCATGACAAATTACCCTCGCTGGGGTCGACCAATCACAGTAGGGTTGGCAAGCTAAGTGGTGCAAAGGGGCATGTCTCGATACCAACAATGCTTTTTGCATTCAGTTGCATTGCTCCTTATCAGAAAACATGTGTTTCATAGTGTAGTGTTATCACACTTGCCTAACACGTGGAAGGTCCTGGGTTCAAGCCCCAGCGGAAACAATTTTCCTTTTTATTTTTAAAAATGTTAATTTTTGCACCCGTTCTTTCCCCCCTTTTGTGCCAAGATGGCTGACCCTCGCTAGGGTCCGCAAATCACAGTTTATGGTTGGCAACCTGGAGTGGTGCAGGGTGGTGGGCAGATAGCTAACCCCAGTGCACATGTCTCGATACCAACAATTTTGTGCACACACCCCCTCCCCCCGAACATTCACATGCGTTTTTCTGATTTCTTCAAGCTGTAGTTTGTGTCCATTCTTTTCTCCCTTTCATGGCACAATCTATGAGAAAGTCTGCGGCGTATGCTACGCGCGGGTCGTATCTAGTAATTAATATTCTGTTATGTATAATAGTATCAATATTTAATACAGATGAACCCTTATTTTGTAATGTCAAACAAAAAGAACATACCCTCTGTATAATTTGCAGCAACCGTCAAAGTTTGGCAATGACACAGCATGGTATTTCTCATGACAGTTACACCTACCGTGCTGCCATCTTTGTTCAGCGCATACTGTAAACACACACAAGTTATCAACGTTAGTTCATTTAGGTCTAATAAGCTTATGGGCTTCGTTTAACTTCCTTGCTACACATCAAGATAAAATGAGCTACAATATAAATATAACACACAGCTATTACAGTCTGACTATCCATTGCAAGTACAGCATAGAGACTTATGTTCTTAGTTTAAAGTATAGAATGGTAAAATATAATGACCTCAATATAAGCAGGCACCTCCTCAGACTGTCTCGGGGGTGGTTGCCAGTCACGTGATGGTTTGCTGAGATTCTCTGTGATAAACCAGTTTAACCGCGGCCAACCTGTTTGTTATAGAATAAAAAAATTCTTAAAATTTCTATGTCAAAACAGGTAAAAGTAGACTTGATGAAAGCATCTGAACTGAGTGCATTACTGAATGTTAGCTCACAAAAAAATTGAATACTGAATGTTTGCTTGCTTACAAATAAAGTTCATCAATGAATGTTTGCTTACATACCTTTGAATGTAACAACTTCCCCATTGGATGACTTGGGTAAACCTTTGTAGCAGTTTTCTGAGGTGAGGGCCCAGCATACACTGAGGCTCCCCAGCAGAAACCCAACACCTGCACCACCAGCATCCTAAGAATATTGGATGTTCAATCAATCAAGAATTTTTTTAACTCAAGCAAAAAAACCTGAACAATCAGGAACTCACACATACTTGGAACATGAGAATTCCTTTCAAGAATATAGTAGTAGGAACAACATATTCATGTAGTTAGAGCTGAGAAAATGTTTTTGTACAGGAAATAATCTATTAAGGTATTTAGAAGCTTGATTTAAAATATAAAAAATTTTGAATGTGCAACTTAATTTATTTATTTTTGAAAAGGTTGCAAAAAATTATTATTTTGGAATATGACATTCCAAAATCAAATTTAGAAACTATTTCAAACATAAAAGAAATTATAGTGAGATTATAACAGATAAAACTAGTTTAAAATTAATATATTGTGTTAATCTGTTGGGAGCTAGTTAAAGGGTTCCTATTATAGTTGGACAATGTAACACTGATTACTATTGTTAATATTTTTGTTCACATGACTTCACATTAACCCCTTTACCGTTCTTTTATTTTTTGGAATTGCAACCCATTTCTGTCACTAACTTTTTTTTTAAAAATAATAATAATTTTAAAAGTTTTTTAAAAATTTTTTTTAATGTTCTTCATCTAATTCTTGAGTATTTTCAAGTTCTAAATCATCTGGATATCGCCATGGCTAAATAAATAGTAAAATCACAAAATGATAGTGTACCATCTTCTATGGAATAAGATAACTTATACATTGAGAACTAAATTATTCATGATTGGTAACTTTTTGCCAAACAAATTAGGAAAAGAAAATGTCTTATCGTATGTTATTCGATTGTAGATAGAACAAAATACACAAACATTGATGACGTACATCACAACAAATAAATGTACGGTGTACCATATTTGCAATGAATCAGAAAATGGGAAAAATATAAACAAAAAAGTTTGGTTTTGGTTTTCTGGGGTTCTTTCAGCCCTCTTGGTATACTACGCCCCCTGCCCATCAATATTGTCAAAAGATTGCAGTTACATAATGCCTAGATGTAGTTAAATGCACTAGAACGATGTTATTCAGTTTGGACGAGCTTACTCGAGGCCACCGCGCTAAGGTAGTCTTTTATTTATTAAGACGAGTTAACTCGGGGTAACCGGTTGTCGGACCAATTTAGCGGCCCGAGTTAACTCGGGATGAACGGTAAAGGGGTTAATTATTTACATTTTTTAAATTTTAAATGTAACTTTGAAAAATTAATTCAGTTCCCATTCAAATATTGCTGACCCTGTTCTGATGTGTATAATTGTAAAGAAAAACCTTGACATTTTATTTCAAATTTTCCCATCATTTCCTAGTCACAGAAATTTTCAGTGAGACTTAACATTGACACATGACATTCAGTACAACTGTTCAATACTGACTACACAGATAAACATGGGTGAACAAAGATCTTTTCTAGGTTAAGATGAGGCAACCCTAAAACATAGAATGGAAGATTCAAAAACTGGAGCTTCATTGTGTCCCAGAACTTTATGTTAATCCAAACAGCACAAGCTTCCTACTCACATTTGAGCTACCTGTCCTCTTAGACAATGGCACTTCCACTGGGACAGGCACAACCCCAGCCATGATGCAGCCATAAAAAGCACAGATGAAAGATATCGGGTCGTTGTTTGGATAAACTACAGCTACCTGGAAGGGAAAATAGCAGATAATTACAAAAGCCCCACCTTCTGACCAACTCACCCTATCCCCTTGACCAATAGGCTCCACCTTCTGACCAACTCACCCTATCCCCCTGACCAATAGGCTCCACTTTCTGACCAACTCACCCTATCCCCTTGACCAATAGGGTCCACCTTTTGACCAACTCACCCTATCCCCTTGACCAATAGGCTCCACCTTCTGACCAACTCACCCTATCCCCTTGACCAATAGGCTCCACCTTCTGACCAACTCACCCTATCCTGTTGACCAATAGGCTCCACCTTCTGACCAACTCACCCTATCCCCCAGACCAATAGGCTCCCCCTTCTGACAAACTCACCCTATCCCCTTGACGAATAGGCTCCCCCTTCTGACCAACTTTGTGCAGCAAACTGTAAGCTATCTTCTGTGTCCTACTGAGCAACTTTCCATAAGTGAGGTTGTAGGAGGGCTTGCCATTGGCATCAAGCACTGTGATGGCGTTAGCTTTGTAGGTGGATGACCCATAACGCTGTAGTGCCCCCTCCAAGTTGCGTGGTAGGCCTGATGGAATCTGAGGAATGAGAGATCAATCAATATTTAGTGCCACACAACATTCACCCGTTCAAACAATCATTTTATTTCTAAAATAAAAATATTTAATAAATTACTTCAATTCCAGATATGATTTAACAAATCAAAACTGTGCAAATTTCAAAAACTCACCGTAAGTGGGTCACCTTGTTGAGGTATAAGTTCTTTGCCTTCAGGCTTGGGTGCATTGGGGTCTGTTGAAGGGGCTGAAGAAGAAATTGTTAAACATTTAAATAAGGATCTTAAATAATAGACTATTTGAAAAATTAGCATACCACCAGCTGGTGATACTTTCAGGTTAAGTCAAGGGGAATGCTCTTTTAAAGTGGACACAGCATCCGAAGTATGCAACTGGTTATAATTTTGACAATCTATTTAATGAAAGTTTATATTGAGTCACTTTAAACGTTTTCATAATTTTGTTGCACATGACCTTATTGTATTTTTGAGCTAAGAACATCCTTGCACATTTTAATAGAATATTTTCAAGAATTTGAAGTACCGTATGTTCTTGCATGTAAGCCTACATGGCATATAAGCCGACTCCCTAAACTGCTTTAAAATGGCCAGTTTTTGCAAAAAAAACCATATAAGCCGACCATACAATTGTCTAATTTTACTCCATAATTTTGGTTCATAGAAATTTTTTACTGTTGAGATTTAAAATGCTTACTTTTATTTTACATACCAGTTTGTTTACATTTTGGAATGACACAAAAAACATGTGATCAGTAGATGATGTGATTTAAGGGGATTCCTTTACGACTGCCTTTGTTTGAGCGTTTTATTTCTAAGAAATCAGACCGTGTACGGATAACGTCGGCTTCACCGCTAGCTCTAGCTTGGTTACGGCTCGCCATTGGTGCACACACAACCACGCAGTCGTGTCACTCTCACTTTATTCTATGCATTTGTGTATAGAGTATGTCTAAACACAAATCTATGTTTGATTACACTTCTAGAGAGAATTCTTGTATTATTAGATTATAAATAATAGATATAGGAACACACAGTGCGCCTAGACAGAAATCTATGTTTGATTACACTTCATGAGATTGTTATAGATAGTTAGGAAACCATAGATATAGGAAAAATGTTCTGTTTTTTTAGTATTTTTTCTTTATTTTATGCCATTTTTTACTTTGAAAATGAATTCTCCATGGTAATATTCATACTCGGTATAATTATCAGCTATGCATACATTAAATTCTTTGAATTGACACCATTGTATATTAGTACTCTGTACACACAACCAAATAAAGAGTCAGATAGCGCTGAAAATGTGTGGCTGGAAAATTGGCATTTGTGTCTATCCTTGTGTCCATTTTGTTTTATGTGCATATAAGCCGACCCCCTGATTTCAGTATTGTATTTTATAGTTCTAAATTCGGCTTATATGCGAGCATATACGGTACATCCAATGTTTATAGACAGTTCATTCTCCATCACTGAAAACAAACTGAGTCAATGTCAGATGCTGGAGAAGAATTACATTTACTTCCCAACTTTTGGTTGTATGCATGCATTTCATGTAATTTTGTAATTAGTTAGCACTACTTTAAAAAGTTTTCCTATTCTTACTTTCTAATGTAGCTTCTTCTTCATCCACAAAATATTCTTTTAATGGTTTTCTTTTGGGTCTCTGGAAACCAAGGGAACTCATTCATTATAATATTCAACATATTACATAATATGGTTGTCAAGGAAAACATTTTGCATTACTTTAACTGGGCCAAAGTGAATTAATCAATATTCCTTACAATTTTAACAGACTCATTAAATTTTAAAGTTTTAACATAAAAATAAATTTTATTTCAAAGTCCAAAGTTTTTATGACATGATGGAAAATAGTAATAATGCATATTGTAAAAACTGTTCAGTTTGAAAAACTCACTTTTAATGTGTTTAAAAGTTGTTGTATTTTGGCAGATACTTTTCCATGTGCTGGTGCTAAAACAATAAATATTTTCATCATTATTTTTTTTTAAATTAAAACATTTACTTGTGTTTGACATAATGTGTATTTAATATCTAGGTTAAAAAAAGATTTGAACTTAATATAATGTACTATCTAACTTTTTAAAGATTTAAAATCAATCAGCTATCCCCCCCCCAACCCCACCTCTTACACAACTCTTATTCATTTTTTCATGGCTCAATGCTGGCACATAGAGCAAACATTTATTTTTTTAGAAACAATTTTTATCCAAAAAAAAGTTCAAATTGTATGACAGATTTGACTAACCATCTTCATCAGGCATCCCTGAAACATTCCCTGATGCATTCATTCGAACAGATGACTGGTTGTAGCGTCCCACTCTGTCAGCCTGTCTGGTGCTTTTGGCATTGTTGGTGACATCAGGTGGTTGAGGTGATATTAAGTGGGCTGTGGGTGGGAAACAAAACAGGAATTAATGGTTTTCATGGCTTTCAGGTGTTGTAATATTCTTGGTTGAAAATATGCTTTTATATGTTGGCAAATAGGCTTGCCTTTATATACTTGGGAGGACAGAGGGAGCCGTTTTGTTTCTCTATTTGACTAATAAAACACTTATTTTCATGGACAAAAAATTGAATGTAAAAACAAGTCCATATTATAAGTTCCACAGCAATTTAAAAAACAATGCCATGTGGGTCCAAATACTTGTATCCAAATGACCTATGCTAGGCCACAACATTGCCTGTTAGACGTAGTGGAGGAAATATCAACAAACACTCACTTGGATAATCACAATTCAACTGTGGACGTCCAATACGTCAAAACTAACAATCATCATACAGCACAGTAACAAAAAAATTTTACATTCATATGAATGACCTTTTGGATGAATGACCTTTTGGAGAAATTCTATGAGGAAATAGAACGAGTCATCAAGAGAACACCATGAAAAGACATTCTAATAATAATGGGTGACTGGAATGCAAAGGTTGGCCCTGACGCTTACCAACAATGGCCGGGTACAGTTGGAAAATTCGGCTGGGGTGAAATAAATGATAGAGGAATGAGATTACTCGAATTCGCACAAAATCATTGCTTGACCCTCGCTAACACCCTGCATCCACACAAGCAATCAAGAACCATCAACTGGCAATCACCTGGAGGCTTAATCAAGAACCAAATTGATTACAATCTTGTGCCGAGGCGTTTCAAATCTAGTATCAATAAAGCACAAACAAGGTCTTTCCCTGGTGCAGATATAGGAAGTGACCATAATCTTGTCCTAACTAGACTTAAGCTGAAACTGAAGTTAAATAGAGGAAAAAGAAATCCACGCATTCGTTTTGATCTGGACCAACAAAAAGACCCTGAAATTGCGGAGATATTCCAGGCCAAGGTTGGTGGAAAGTTGGCAGCATTGGTCACTATGGACCAAGATGTAGAAGCCTTTGCTAACAACTTGAAAGAAATTCTAGCTTCAACAGCAGAAGAAGTCATAGGTAGGCAACGAAACAAGAAACAGTATTGGGTCACCAATAAGATTCTTGATTTATGTGATGAAAGAAGAATGTTAAGGAAAAACAAAAATGCTAATCGGTTTACAGCAGACAAATATAGGTTGATTAATACAAAGATCAGGAAGGACATGAGGCAGGCCAAAGAGGAATGGATAGATAATCAGTGCGGCACAGTGGAAGATAGCATAGCTGCCAGTAATTCTAAGAAAGCGTATGAGACTTTAAGAAATCTTACTAAAACGCACCAGGTGACAGCTTCGATAATTGAAGACAGTAAAGGCAAGCTCCTTATGATAACATGGCGTTACTAAGACGATGGACAGAATATTGCACCGAACTGTACAATTGTAAAATCAATCCAGATAGCAACATACTACAGAAGCCACAGAACAGAGAGATGAATGATCCACTAGTGCTGTTGAGTGAAAATTAAGAGGCAGTACGGAACTTAAAACGGGGGTAAGTCGCCTGGAGTTGACAATATCCCTGCATGCTGAAACATGGGAGGAGCAGAGGTAACGAAAGCCCTAACAAAACTCTGCCAGAAAATATTTGAAAATAAGATATGGCCCAAAGATTGGACGCAGTCGCTAATCATACCATTACCTAAGAAAGGCAATACGTAAACAATGCCAGAATTATAGAACAATAAGCCACCCTAGCAAAGTAATGCTAAAAATTATCCTCGGCCGGCTAAAGCCAATATCCAAGGAATTACTGGCAGAAGAACAGGCATGTTTCAGAACAGGCAGGTTTCAGACCAGGCAGAGGCACAATCGAGCAGATCTTCAACTGTCGCTCATAGAAAAACATCTACAGCACAAACGCGAACTCCATCACAACTTCATAGACTTCAAGAAAGCCTTTGACCGAGTATGGACGAGGGATTTTAGCCAAGTGATGAGAAGTTTCAACATTGAAGAAGGGCTGGTAAAGGTGATCCAAGAACTCTACAATCAGGCAAGCAGTGCAGTTTTATTTAAAGGCTGCGTAGGGGACTTCTTCAAAACTACGATCGGAGTCCGCCAGGGCTGCATTCTCTCACCGGTCCTGTTCAATATCTTCCTTGAAAAAATCATGCAAGACACTCTCAGTGATCAGAACTCATCCATCTCTATAGGCGGAAGACCTTTATGGAACCTAAGATTTGCTGATGACATAGATCTTTTGGCTGGGAGCAGTAAAGAACTACAGGAGCTAACTGACAAACTTGCAGACAGATCAGGTGCATATGGGATGGAATTTAGCTCAGAGAAAAGCAAGAAATTGGTTAATACCTCAGCTGCCAGTATGGCCAAGATCGTCGTGAGAGACGTGTTGTTGTGTTTACATTGTATGAGAATGCAATGACTTGACCTAGTATGAAACACGTGGTATGAGAGGTGAACTGTAAGCGTGCTGGACAAGGACTGAGAGAATAGCTGGCTATAAATGTACGGTTCATGAGGCAACGGGGGTGGATTGCAGTGGATGGCATACGAGCTGTTTAGGTAGTTAATTGTACAGTTGATCACAGTGAATTGTATATAGAGATTAAAGACAGTTGTTAACCAGACCACAGTGTGTTAAAGCCTTGTCACTTGACCAGCCATAAGTTCTATTACAATCGTAATGAACCAACAAAAGCTGGAGAAGGTACATAACTTTAAATATCTAGGAGCAATTATATCCAGAGATTATATCCATGGTACATGTGAAGCTGAAATTCGAGCTAGAATTGGGTGGGCAATGGCCGCACTGACGAAGTTGATCAAAATATGGAACAGCAAAAACATTAGCTTGCCAACAAAGCTCAGGCTTTACAGCGCTCTCGTTAAAACCATTGTCATTTACGGATGTGAGACCTGGACACTAACGGCAGCCACTGAAAGCAAGCTGCAGGCATTTGAAAACAAATGCATGAGGAAAATTCTCCAGATCTCCTATCTAGAACATAAGACCAATGAATATGTCTGGGACAGAATAAACTCTATTGCGGGTCATCAAGAAACCATCATAACATCAATTAAGAGATGCAAGATGGCATGGTTCGGTCATGTACTGCGACATGATACCCTGACAAAAATTATCCTTCAAGGCACTGTAGAAGGGGGTCGGCGAAGAGGTCGACAACGGAAAAGCTGGCTGGACAACATAAAGGAACGGACAGGAATGAAATTGCATGAATTATTGGCCGCTGCTCAAAATAGGCATATAAGGAGATCGTTATCTGTTGATGTGTCCATGCGCTGCCCCCAACGGTCACTGATGATGATGATGAATGTAGTACACAGCCAATTTTAACCTAAACATGTACTCTTTCATCCCTTCCCGGTTACATTGACCATCTTCCCCACTTTGTTAGTGCACTGAGATGGAGTAATAAATCAGCTTATTTTGATAGGTGTCAGATTATGTGGTAAATAGTAACCAACCAAAATAATCATCTTTATATAAATAAATTTCAGAAAAAGCAGTTGATCTATTTCAAATAACTTATTTGAAACACTGTAGAATCCCAACATTTCACTGTATATCAAGGAATGCATACACCACTCACAATGTCTGGCATTCTGCATCACATCAGCCAGGGCATGCCGAGCTGTGTTCCCTGGTATACTATAGTTGGAGAATTGTGCACTCTTGGGCCTCTCTGCTTGTCCACTGCCTCCGCTTCCACCCCCACCACCATGGTAGGGAGAAGCTCCGTGATCTGAGTATGAGCTTGAGCTGGCCCCCGAGTCCCGGGCATGGCCCCCACGTTGGAAATTTCTCAACTGTTCCTCATCAAAGACGCTGTCATCATCAGACGATGAATCTGAAGATGATAAATACAGTCATTATAATACATTTTTACAGATGTGAAAAGAAACAATTTTTAACCATTACTGTTGATATGAAAAGTATTAAAATAATATTTCTATTTGCACTTTCTGTAGAAAAAAGCCTCAGCCAAACTTAAAATTTGTTTCAAATTATTTGATACTTTGATGGCACATGTGAAAGTAAACTTTTTAAATGTAAATGTAATCATGAACAATTTTTTTAAATACCAAATCCCTGACATGAACTAGTTGGATTTAAATGCCATTTTAACAACAAAATCTCTGAAAATTTAGTATGAAAATGGTTTTGAGAATTTTAATGCACTTTTATTGGTAGTATTTCAAAAGATGTGAGATATTAGTAAGTCTGTGTCTTTACATTTGCACCTCTGCAAGTTCCATATTTAAATAAATTCAATTAATGGCTCTTAAATCAAGTTAAGTACAGACGTTAAACTACTGCATTAAATATAAAAACAATCAAATAGCGAGTAGTATATATTATAAATTTCTCATCGACCCACCTTGCCTCTCTCTCCTTTGCTGACCCTGATAGTTGACCGATGTCCGTTTGGATGGAAGTGGCATAACTGGCACCTTCCGGCTCTGCATGGCCAAGGCCTGCATCACTGCTTCTGTACGGATTTCTGAACATGGTAATGTATACATGAGCTTTAGTCGTTAAAATAGCTTGGTAGGTAGTGGGCAAAGATTGAACAAATATGGCAACACAGTCAATGTTCCCTTTAAGATTCACTGGTTCATGGGCAAAATAAAAAAAACGTGCGCAAAATTGCACAACATCCATTTTTTTCCTCTAAATTTTACACACTACTATTATCCTTATCACAATTTGGTGTGCGGTAATTCGTAACTGCTGTGCAGTGTTGGTCAGACGTCTGCGCGACTGCCCAGCCGCAAACCTTAAAGGGAACATTGAACACAGCCCTAAACCATTTCCATGACTTTCCTCTGTCTTATATCAAAAAACTGGAATTGACATCATTTCACAAAACCCTTTATCCTGATGCATGGCCACTGTTTTCTCAAAGGGCAAAATTTTAATGTTTTATCATTTTGATTTGTTCAGAGAAAGGATTCCAAAGTTTGGGAAATTGATTATTTCAGGTATTTTTAAAAAATTATAAGGAAAAAAAATATTGAAAGAATATCACATTTTTATTAGCCTATCTTTCAAGAGGGAACTGGCCCGATTTGTCCTGCAGACCACAGCTTGGTGCTCCTGCACAAAATGAACCCTAAAAACAATATCAGCCTGAAGAACCTAAATATAAAGTTATCTACAGTATTTTTTTTAAAAACAACCCCCAGTAAACGGATGATCCTTGATTAAAATGAATAGAGATGACATGTAAAATGGTAAAATGACCAGAAAACATTTTTTTTGTAATTTTAAGAGATTAAAAAGCCAATCTTGTTTGATTTTACCTTACATGATAGTTACACATTATTATTAACTAAGAAAATCTTCTAAAAGTATTTCTCCTTGGATGTTATGTATACAATGTCTAATATACATAAAAATTTTAAAATGCTGTTTACCTGAGATAATAAAATTAACAACACATATCAGCCAAATAAATCCTCAACCAACTGGTTTCCTAATGTATCTTTCATTGTTTGAATGCCTTAGCAAGAATAATGGAAGAAACTCAAATTAATGGCCACAGAAAGCAAGACCCTTTATAGAAATCACCAGGGATGAAACTAAAAACAGTTGGGAATGTTGGGGTAGCTTGGAGAAGATCTAAAAGGTGCAAAGCTTTAAGGTTACTGCCAGGGCATGATAATGCAAGATATGGTTTATTATACAAGCATGGTTCTACAGGCAAACTTGGTTACTCTTAAATGTGGGCTAAGCAGCTACAATGTTTGCGCTAAAGTGGTCCAAGACAGATTTCATATCTTCTCATTGTTCTACCCCTCAATAACTGTGACTTTTTAATGGTTTAGTTTAGAGTATTAAAGCATAAGGTCATTCATTGATACAATCACAAGTAAAAAATTGTTATTTAATTATTAACTTCAGATACACTTTGAAGTTTAAGTGGAATCACTGTTAACAGGGGAAAAAATAACTATTTATAAAATTAGCTATATTGAGATGCTCAATAACTTTTAAAAAATTACAAATGTTTCCTTCATTTTCAATCTTTATAGAAATATTAAACTAGGTTTGCAAAGAAATAAACATGTTCAGGAAAACTAAAACCTCATCTTTCAGTTCATATAAAAACACAAAAAACTGTCTAGCTAGCATTTATATGCCCTTTTCAACAGCCATCTAATAGACCTATATGCCAAGGTTTCACAACCTGGGTATATTGCACCAAAATGGCATTTGAAGTGATGCAAAGATAAGGTCTTTAAGAGCACAATAGACATTATTATTTTAAATAGTGATATGAATGTGGTGTTGTTTTTTTTTAAATACTCTGGATATTTTAATTTTCAGGTAAATCATATATACTTTCTACTTTATAAAAAATTGTTTTCAAATAAATATGCAGCTACTTTTGTACAATAAGTGAAACTTTGCAAAACAATTCAGAGGGGTTGAAATTCCATTCTAGAAGCAAGGCATAATAGAGCCATTAAGTTTAAATAAAAACTAAATTATATTGTTAATGGGTCTACTTTTTAAAACATTTTGAATGAAATCATCATATAAAAGTTATTCTTATTTACACCAAGTTGCAATCAGATTTCTTAAATTTTGTTTCTTTGTTTTCTTTGTCTATTCTCATTTAAAGTTCTAGAACAACTTCCTATTTTTGAGATTGTCTAGCAATGAAACAAGGCTCACCAGAATGGTAACGGTTATCTTCCCTTGTCAACCGTCTTTGCGCCTTACGCTGGGCTGCTGTTGAAGGGCTTGGGGCCCCAGCGCCTGACCCAGCTAAAAGGATCATAAATAAATTGATGACAATGTACATCCAACCACTAATCACCACAGCCATTATAAAACAAATACACACAGCTACGAATCAATCATACAGCTAGTAAACCAACTTACACTTGCACCAAAATACATGTACTATGTACCAACAATTCTAAAAAGTAAATTAGTTTTCATCATAATTAACTTTTTTTAAAATGTTTGTCTCCACTAGTTGATCTAAAGTTCACACACATGACACACTATAGTTTATAAGATCTCATTGAAGCGAATCATTTTTTGGTAAACCTTTAACATTAAAATACATCAAATAATTTTAAGTACAAACATTATTTATTAGGAAAATGTAATTGAACTGTTTTATAGAAACTTAAGCATGAGGCAGAGGAGAGGCAGCAGAGACATGGGTTATACAGGGCAGGGCTTCATTGAAATGTAACTTAACAGATAAATCAAATATATTAAATGATAATATTATCATCATATAAAACTTGGTTCAAGAATTTGTAAGTTCACCCTGTATTAATGATTTATATTATAAAGACTGTCATTTAGACAGGAAACATCTGTCTACACACTGTATGCATGTTTTAATTAGTTTCCCCCCAACTTATCAATCCTATTCTAAAGCAGCAGAATGCAGCCAAGAGTGAGAGGTTATGTTATAGTATCTTTGTACATAATGGTCCAAAGGATTAAGAGGAGCATGCAAGATGACAAGCTAAGCAGTTTTCAGCAGGGTTGGAAATATTTTTTTTCAATCAAAAACAAATAAAATACAACAAATATTTTAAAAATACAAAAACAAAATGGAAGCAACTTACAACAGAACAAACATCCTTTCACTTTAAATACATTCAGTTTTAAAGCAAGAGGAGAAATACCCTTACATCTTTAAAATAGTTTTAAGGTGTAAATCCCAATAGCCCAAAGTCTTTAAGGAAAGTCCACTTATTTGTACACATCTTCAGATCAGAACAGAAACATTCAAGAACTATTTTACATATGTACTGTAAATGAACACTACAGATCTTATAAAATATTAAATAAACCATGTTGATATTGCCAAAAATGGACTTGGTAGATAAATGATAAACTCGGGACATTCTTTTTTTTTAATTTAAAAGGAATAATGAGTATTCTCCAAAGAGTGGGGAAAAATGTATTTATAAATTAAAACAAAACTTGATTTTAAATACGTTTTACAAGTACAAATCCTACCTTCGTTGTTTTGTTGTTTGACATATGGTGCCAGCAGACGTGACCTTTTCTTTTCATAGCCTTTCTGGGTGATATCCCCTGGGACAAAAAAATAACCAACTGAGTATAAGTTATTAAATTAGAAATTTGATTCCTACTTCCTACATTAATGTGTGTTTGTGCCTATGTTAGTGCTGTCTAATTGTGCATATTTCTAACACATTAGCCCTTGGTTAAAGTGGATTCCTTCTGAGATCTGATACATGACATCTGACACAGCTTTGATACATCTTATGCTTTGGAAGTATTTGCTGCACACATCATTAGAGTGAGCTAGTAGATAAATCCACCACAACTATTGTATTTACTCAATGATAGTAAGAGTAAGAGACCAAATCCACCACAACTATTGTATTTACTCAATGATAGTAAGAGTAAGAGACCAAATCCACCACAACTATTGTATTTACTCAATGATAGTAAGAGTAAGAGACCAAATCCACCACAACTATTGTATTTACACAATGAGAGTGAGAGACCATGTCCTCTGCATTTTAAACGTCTGGATTAAATAAATGACTAAGCCCTGATATTTTAGATCTAAACCTGGTGATTGCCTTCATCAGCCAATCCTGTGAACGCAGACAGTGACTAATCCTGGAAAAACTGGTAGTGCAAATGTATAAGTCGGTTATTTCCTTAAGTTTTCAACATTTATTTTTTTTTAAACTCATTTGAAATAATACATATATATCGAATGATATATAGAGAGGCTATTTTTAAAGATGAACACTGGAGAACCACTGCTTTACTGTGCAGGGGAAGAGCCGGGTCAACAATAATGGTGTGCATTTCCCCCATTCAATCAAGCAGCCGCGGGTGATAATGCTGTGAAAACAGTTCATTTCATTTCAATGGCAAGTATCGTAGGGAAGGGTGTGCAGCTGAAACTTAACTAGTGCACATCTGTAGCATGACATCAGGGGTCGGGGGGGGGGATCTTTTCTGTACATGTGTCCTATCCATGAACACCATTTAGTTTGTACTTTTTGATGTATGGCACAAAATAATACTGACTTCAGCGTAATATACGTTACAGTTCAAAATTATATGTTACTAAGTACAGAAGACTAACAAAGTTGCCGTGTGAGTGGGGACCAACAAGTTGCCCGGTGAGTGGGGACCAACAAGTTGCCGGGTGAGTGGGGACCTACAAGTTGCCGGGTGAGTGGGGACCAACAAGTCGCCATGTGAGTGGGGACCAACGAATTGCCGGGTAAGTGGGGACCAACGAGTTGCCGGGTAAGTGGGGACCAACAAGTCGACGGGTGAGTGGGGACCAACAAGTTGCCGTGTGAGTGGGGACCAACGAGTTGCCGGGTGAGTGGGGACCAACAAGTTGCCGAGTGAGTGGGGACCAACAAGTCGACGGGTGAGTGGGGACCAACAATTTGCCGTGTGAGTGGGGACCAACGAGTTGCCAGGTGAGTGGTGACCAACAAGTTGCCAGGTGAGTGGGGACCAACAGGTTGCCAGGTGAAAGGGGACCAACAGGTTGCCGGTTGAGTGGTGACCAACGAGTTGCCAGGTGAGTGGGGACCAACAAGTTGCCAGGTGAAAGGGGACCAACAGGTTGCCGGGTGAGTGGTGACCAACGAGTTGTCAGGTGAGTGGGGACCAACAAGTTGCCAGGTGAAAGGGGACCAACAGGTTGCCGGGTGAGTGGGGACCAACAAGTTTCCGGGTGAGTGGGGACCAACAAGTTGCCGGGTGAGTGGGGACCAACGAGTTGCCAGGTGAGTGGGGATCAACGAGTTGCCAGGTGAGTGGGGACCAACAAGTTGCCAGGTGAAAGGGGACCAACAAGTTGCCGGGTGAGTAGGGACCAACAAGTTGCCAGGTGAGAGAAGTTGAACAACTCTTGATCCCATAAGAACCCGAGATGATCACGATAGCCCTCATCCATCCACTATCTCCTTGAACTAAGACAGGCTCTGTCAGTAACCAGATGTTACTGATGCTGATGCCGGCTGCCGTCTCCAAGAGATCACAGGACCTGTCTCACAACGTTGTACAGTCTCTTCAACATCGCGCTGGGAGATATGTTTTGAGTGTTGATGAATGGAACATGGAGATGGACCAGCACATACCAGTGAATGCATGTTTTGTTTTCCAAATAATTGCAGCGCTGTGGAATTGCGTTCGAGGGGGAGAGGGTTATCGTTTACAAATGGATTTGTTAGCTTTAATGATGGAGAAACGGGGGATAGAGAAGCCGTGATAATCTTGTAAATCATAGCCTAGGTCTTTTTGACCCCTCCCCCAATGTGAATGTATTTCTAAAGCACGGGTCAAAGGTTATAAAGGTTATGTATGATAAGAAGGTCTAACATGAGAATCCCTTGTTCGTTAATTAAGATTGCAATGTTTCGTATTTTTACACACATAAGTTAACACACACACACAAGGGGAGGGGGGTGTGGGGGATATGAGGGGTCAAGCCTTGCTTATCTCTGCCAGACAAGACCCAACCACTTCACTAGCGACAAACACGCCATCGCGAGTGTTGTGTGGGTGGTGTTGGTAAAAGAAGGGGGCAGGGGTGAGGCGGTGGTGCTGGTAAGAGATGGTAAAGGTGAGAGTGGTATTCAATTTTTGACCAACACTGACTAAATGGCCAACTATGTACACGACGACCTCACTGACATCACAGGATGTCCCCTCTTTTAGGGTAAGGACACTAATTAGGAACGTGTCATTTTGGAAAATTATACCTTGATTGTCTTTTACAAGATATACAAATAAGATGTTCCAATTTTAAGACATCTGCAGAAGTACGGGACCTTTTTGGAAAGACACGTAGAATCTACCATAAAAAAAAGAAGATGGTTATACGTCGGACATGTACTTAGCATAGATAGCTCGAGACTACCCCGACAGACCCTCACATAGCAACCAGAGGGCTAGAGGACCATGCAGACCCTCACATAGCAACCAGAGGGCTAGAGGACCATGCAGACCCTCACATAGCAACCAGAGGGCTAGAGGACCATGCAGACCCTCACATAGCAACCAGAGGGCTAGAGGACCATGCAGACCCTCACATAGCAACCAGAGGGCTAGAAGACCATGCAGACCCTCACATAGCAACCAGAGGGCTAGAGGACCATGCAGACCCTCACATAGCAACCAGAGGGCTAGAGGACCATGCAGACCCTCACATAGCAACCAGAGGGCTAGAGGACCATGCAGACCCTCACATAGCAACCAGAGGGCTAGAGGACCATGCAGACCCTCACATAGCAACCAGAGGGCTAGAGGACCATGCAGACCCTCAAATAGCAACCAGAGGGCTAGAGGACCATGCAGACCCTCACATAGCAACCAGAGGGCTAGAGGACCATGCAGACCCTCACATAGCAACCAGAGGGCTAGAGGACCATGCAGACCCTCACATAGTAACCAGAGGGCTAGAGGACCATGCAGACCCTCACATAGCAACCAGAGGGCTAGAGGACCATGCAGACCCTCACATAGCAACCAGAGGGCTAGAGGACCATGCAGACCCTCACATAGCAACCAGAGGGCTAGAGGACCATGCAGACCCTCACATAGCAACCAGAGGGCTAGAGGACCATGCAGACCCTCACATAGCAACCAGAGGGCTAGAGGACCATACAGACCCTCACATAGCAACCAGAGGGCTAGAGGACCATGCAGACCCTCACATAGCAACCAGAGGGCTAGAGGACCATGCAGACCCTCACATAGCAACCAGAGGGCTAGAGGACCATGCAGACCGAGAGAAACTTAACGCAGATCAATCAACAAAGAAAACAAAATTCTGGGTTTTGAAACATTCAAAGATCTTCATTGAGCTGCAACAAATCGGCAGAACTGGAGAACACAAATACCCTTCTAGTGGGCCCGAGGGGAAATATCTAACTAGAGGCTGTAGGTTTTAACATAAACTATACCCCACACCCCTAAATCGACATTATTGAGTCTATTACACAAATTAATTTCTAGCTCCGCAGCTCATGGCAAATTACATTTCATTAACAAAACCAGAGGGGAAAAAAACACGATGTGGCACAAATGTAGATTTAAATCTCATCATTTTAGCTAACAATTTACACAACGTCAACATAAAACATTCGATTCACTTTCAGATACCTTATTAAGCCTAGGGGACGGGAAAGTAAAGATTTCTGTTCTGCTTCCCAACTCTTTATCGAATGGTTAAAACTGTAGGTCGAATAAACTCCCCCCCCCTTTTCCCTCTCTAGATATTAAGGGGTTGTCAGATTTCTTTCGTTTGTTCATCCCATTCATGAGTTTATTTATCTATCCAATTCTCATTTATTGACTTCGCCCCCTAGAATAACAATGCTCTACTAAGTCTATTGACTTTTAAATCATGACTTAGAACATTTGTTTTTGGTGCAGGTACCATGTATAACTTGGTTGTTTCAAGTAGTGAAACACCCCGTCACATCTTTAACGGTGAAAGGAATCTTCAACATTCAACAACGACCCTGGTTGATTTCGTCACCACACAGGACACTTTTGAGGCCGGACGGGGATGAGAGGGTGAACAGCTTATCCCGTCCTTGTTAATCTCGGCCCCATTTCGCCCTCGTCTTCCACTCTATAATCAGGTCACCCTGTGCTTAGCGAAGAGCCTCACTATTGATCTCCATCTGGAAATCCGGTCAGCGATGTTACCCCTAAGAGCCTGGCAATGACGGGGCTTTCACAGTTGGCTATCATAACACAAGGATTGGACGATATACAGTAGGGCTGCGGGTTGGTCCCCAGTCGGTCTTCAGTATGAAGTGGCAGTTATCAAAACTATATTTACATTTCTTAAACAATGAACTCATATTGAAATAATAATGGGTATGCGGTTGGGGGGGGGGTGAATCAAGAAGCAGGCCATCATAAACAGAAAAAATGTATCCAACACCTGTGTCTTGGGGTTTCAAAAATGACTTCCAACCCGTAAGAATCACTGGGTTATACTCAGCGTACATCGAAACGTCAAACAGACTGAGCCGCCCACAGTACTTAACTTGGCATCCAGCAGTCGAGAAGTGCGATCTCATCTGTTGCAGTTAGAGCCAGTGTTAATCAGTGACAAGGGGGGTCCACATTGGCGATGCTGGCTTGTTGGAGTGTGTCACTGGTGGCCACGGGGTTATTCCTACTCTACACAGTAATACCGAAACGAACTTTTGATGTCCATTAAGAAAAAACGACAACTGATCAGGTTGATGCTAACACAAACTATATGTTGAAAGTGCCACTATACACTTTAATGGCCAGGGGTTCTGCTAATAACATAAATCTAGGCATATGTTGAACTTTGCGACTAAACCATTTAATGGACAGGGGTTCTCATATTGGGAAACCTCGGTGGCCAGAGTTATTATTTTAAAATGGTCTCGTTGGTTTTTAAAGAGATTGATTTTTTTTTGATCACCCCACCTCCTCATCTTTTCTCCTCGACTGGCTTAACGGCAATGGCCACAGATCTCACAGTTTCACTAAACAGTCCTCTGGGCTGGAACGGTTGGTGAAATATAGATTAGTTACACTCGAACAAGTGCCAAGGTGGAGCCAGAAATTTCTGGGCTAGGTGCCACAACACACATTATCTCTATTGAGTGTGCATCACTGGCGCCTACTAACAATATGACACTAACAAAGAGATCGATTTTTGTCTAATTAGGATAGAAAAATGTGGGGTCCTTGGAAATAAGAAGTACTGATTAGCTAATCAAAGTTTCTTTAAGGTATACAAAACAACATTTTTTGTGAGTGCCTTAAGTACGGAGGTTGTAGGATAAATCAGTGATATTAACTCTAAATAAAGGCAGAGATTTTCGTAACACGGCTATCCCAAACAAGCTCTTGATATATCGTCAACACCAGCCTCAATGCCAACACAAGCCTGAGTGCCAACCCCAGCCTCACAGCCTATACCCTATACCAGCGTCACCCTTAACACCAATTTCACAGCCAACACCAGCATCACTGCCAACACCAGCATCACTACCAACACCTTCCACATTCCCAAAACATCACTGCAAATACCACCCTAACACCCAACAAAGACTCAGTTCTAGGTGTCATACTTAGCAGATAGCTCCAGCTCGACGAGCTAAGCTGAGCCATGTTGTTTATGACATGCACGAGACGAGCTGTGTACACCAACTGTGTAGACTGGCTGTGGTCGTTTAACTTAACACCTCCCATCTCCCTTTTACCCACCGTCATGGTCTACGGTTGGGGGGGGGGCGTGTGGGTCGATCCAACGAAGATAACCTGCACTGGTAAGATTGGAAATGAACACTTCTTGTTGAAACACAAATCAGCATACATAAAACATAATTATATTAACGACGAAAACCCCTACTTCTTAAAATAAGAGTACATATATTAATAAGAAATGGAGAGGGACCAGTGAGAAAAGAAAGTTATGCTATAGAAGTGTATGGGGCAGTTACATTTATGAAAGGAGAGAACTATAGATGATTAAGTTTCGGAGTGTCTATAGGGTTGCCAGATGGCTGTCTCAAAAATACCAGACACTAGTGTCGATTTTTTTCTAAGGTGACCAGATTTTACGCAAAGCGAGACGGGGCCCCACGGACAGGGGGAGGTCAGGTTTCTGGAACAAAAATCGGAACGTCTAGTCATTTTAGCGCAGGGGTCGGGAAATCATGGCTCGCGAGCCAGATGTAGCTCTATTGATGGCTGCATCTGGCTCTTAGACAAATGTTCGTTTATAAAATAAAATAAATAAATAAAAATAATAAATTTAAAAAAAAACAACAACGTTTATTCAGACTCACTTGATCTACATATTTTTTTTAAAACAACAGAATAATAATGTTATTTAAAGGAATTGAGCGACATAATTATTGTAAGTTTAGTGTTGAAATTACACAAAATGCTCTTATTTACTTGAATTTTTAGTTTTAAACATAATGTATGGCTCTCACGGAATTACTTTTCAAAATATGTTGTGTTTATGGCTCTCTCAGACAAAAAGTTTCCCGACCCTTGCTTTAGCGGGACATGAAGTCTGAAATCGGGACGTCTGGTCACCTTACGTATCGGGATCACCGACAAGCCGACTAGTCACAGAAAGCCGTATCAAGGAGTAAAATTTAAATAACCACAGAAATCGACGCACCAACCGGCTTTGCTAATAATAAAGCAATTTAAATTAGGGCTGCGGAAATTAACGATTAATTTCTCAATTAATCGTTAAATTTTTTTATCGATTAAAATTATTTAATCGATAACAATTCGATTAAAATTTAAGAAAATATTTATAATATTGTTAAAATTTTTATTAATAAATAATTAATTATTAATAATAATTTATATATTTTTTTACGTACAAACTTCTGCCGCGTAATATTATAATTTATTTTATTAATATATGTGGACCGGCAGACGTCAACTAAAACATGACTGACAGCATCATCGCAGTTAAATTTAAAAATAGAACTGGGAAGTTGAGGAAACATTTTGTTTTTAAGATAACTGTGGATGTCAAAGTCGAAGATGGTGAAAAAGTTTACTGTGTTCACTGCCATAAACAATTCTCTTTTAAAGCATCAAATACATCGCTGACGTACCACCTTCAGCAGAAACATCCGATCAAGTATCAACACATTGTCATAAAATTTAGTTCAAAATATTCTTAATTTTCAATGTCTGTGAGACAGGGGAAATAATTCAATAATTAAAAAAGTAAATTACATGTTTTTGTTACTTCCCTTGTTTATTGACGTCATAAATTTCTATGTTTGGCTTTAATCGCAAATATCAATTAATTAATCGTTAATTTTTCAAAAGTTAACGATTAAGTTTAAATTAATCGATAACAGCCCTAATTTAAATGTATACAAAAATCACTGTTTTGAATATTTAATTAAATTTAAGAAAATATTAAGTCATTCTTACCCAAAATCACAATAAAACCAATTATTGTATTATTTTATCAAAGAAATTATTGATTTGATCATTCTTATCAATCGCAAATCTTAAATCGCGTTATTTTTGGTTACAAAATAACTCTTGGGTGTGTTTTTATTACAATTAGAATTGCAAATTTCGATGCGTAACGTAATTAGGTCAAACGGTCGATTCTATAATCAGATATTTTAAGATTGCTTAAAAAAGCCTACTAGTGTATTGAAATAAAGAAAATACTCTGAAAATTGAAAATACCGGACACATGCATGTCCGGTATTGCTTCAATTTTTTAACTGGACAAATAACGATAATACCGGACAGTCCGGTTAAAAACCGGACATCTGGCAACCCTAAGTGTCTACAACGTGGACTACTACAATAAGTGGTAAGATAACTTTTAAAAGAAATAGCAATGGTAACGGAATCAAATGAAAGCTGCATATAATTTCTAACACGTGTAAAATGTGAATGATTCGATGTTTTATTTGAGTGTGCAAAATTACCAGTTGGGTTTATGGGCGTTGATGGTTTGTTCTCAAGTTAAAATATAGACAGCCCATGGCAGGGCGCACGTCGTCTTCTTTTGTGGTGGTCTTGCCACCTAGCAAATAATCCGGTTGGGGGGCGGGGTGTCTTTAAGTGCAAGTGAATGTAGACACTTTGTCTATAAGTTGTGCCAACAGGCATCTATCACTACTTCACAGATAACACCACATGCTAAATTAGGGAAAGTTGTGCTCATTAAATGGAGGTTTAAGTTGCAAACAGAGACTAATTAGAAACTAATAAGTTGACCGTGAAACTGTTGGAGCCGTTCTTAATTTAATTCCAAACAATGCATTTGATGATCACTGACCTTAAAGAGTGGTGACCCCTGTAATTATATAGCCCCCTGGTGCAAGCAATAATTTTGTATTATGCAAATGATACACCAAAAAAAAATAAGCAAACCAATGATTGGCATGTTGATGTGATTGTTCAGTTTAGTTCAAGATCAATAAGACTATCGATCAGATTTGTTTGGACATAGATTGCAGAGTTTTTTTACCACCAAGATTTGACTCAGCGATACCATTTCTGGGCCTGCTCTTTAGACCGAGCGTGTTTCAGTGACGTCACCTATACTTTCTAGAACGCTCCTGGGGACTTCCAGTATGTTCTCTAGGACTAATCGTTTCTATGTCTTAAAGTATAGGTTTTATGACTGCCAGTATACTTTCTAGGTGCTGCAAGTATACTTTCTAGGACTGCAACTATACTTTCTAGGACTGCAGGTACACTATAATGACCGTAAGCATAGTTTTTATGACTGAAAGTATAGAATCTAGAACTGATAGTAGCTTTCATCATAATCATCAGTCCCGTGACCGTTGCGGTCGTTGGGGGGAGCGCATGGACACATCAACAGATAACGATCTCCATATATGCCTATTTTGAGCGGCGGCCAATAATTCATGCAATTTCATCCCTGTCCATTCCTTTATGTTGTCCAGCCAGCTTTTCCGTTGTCGACCTCTTCGCCGGCCCCCTTCTACAGTGCCTTAAAGGATAATTTTTATCAGGGTTGCGAAATGACCGAACCATATCATCTTGCGTCTCTTAATTGTTGTTATGATGGTTTCTTGATGACCCGCAATAGAGTTTATTCTGTCCCAGACATATTCATTGGTCTTATGTTCTAAATAAGAGACCTGGAGAAATTTCCTAATGCATTTGTTTTCAAATGCCTGCGGCTTGCTTTCAGTGGCTGCCATTAGTCTCCAGGTCTCACATCCAATTCTAGCTCGAATTTCAGCTTCACTTGGACCATCTCTGGATATAATTGCTCCTAGATATTTAAAGCTATGTACCTCCTCCAGCTTTTGTTGGCTCATTGCGATGTTGGCCATACTGGCAGCTGAGGTATTAACCAATATCTTGCTTTTCTCTGTTCTAATTTCCATCCCATATGCACCTGATCTGTCTGCAAGTTTGTCAGTGAGCTCCTGTAGTTCTTTACTGCTCCCAGCCAAAAGATCTATGTCATCAGCAAATCGTAACTTTACTATATCCTTGATTTTACAGCAGCATTGATTTATTTGATTGGGGGGAGGGGGGGCTTTTTGTAATAATCAGCAATTAACGTTGAAAGTGATAACCGCTTATGGCTCCACCACCAAACCTAGTTATCGTGAACGCAATGTGGAACTTAGTTCAACTTAGGTTTTACACGAGAGCGTGGTCTCGTCTTCAAGCATGGGCTGCGGGCTCAACATCCTGAACAAGGCGACCAGACCAGCCATCCCACAAGTGGACCCTCCTCCCAACGTCACCATCGTGAGGCAAATTGAGTTAGGTCAATCGCCTGACCAAAACAGAAATTCCATTTTATGGGAGAAGTGGAGTGAGATATCCTATCAGCTTGAATCACTAAGAGCAGGGGAATGAGGGGGGCGTATCTGATGTTACTAGATGACCCCAAACTAACAGTTAAGGATATCAAGATACTTCTGACCACGGAGTCCAGGCAAGAGGGTCGTCTGTTCATAGCTATGTAAGATCATTTTAAAAAAAATATATTATTCAAAGATACGATTAAATTATTTTCATTGGAAGTGACCACATTAGATTTTTTGTTAAAAGAAATAAAGAGAGAAAATGAAATCGGCTGCAAAACCTTTGTGCTTGTCTTAGTGTGTCAAATTAGCTTCAGGTGGCAAGAGCTGATGAGCTAAGAACATTGGGAAAAAATGAGATCCATACTGTAATCTCAAACAGTCGTATGTGTATACGATTAGGTTAAAGAGAGATGTTATCTTGATGTACATCTCCAATAACGACTTCACAATTCAAATTGCGAATAACAATTCATTGTTGATAATCCTTTCATTGGACAGCACGGGTCGTCCACTTACTCCAAATCTTTCTTTGTTCAGGAAACGCGACATTTCGCCATTGTTGAAAAGCTTGGCAGAAGCAATCCATCAGCCTTACAGAGATACCAGAACCAAGCGGTCAGAGTTCAACACTGGTCAACTCATGGCCAGCGTCAGGCCGGTATGGTCAGCCTCAGGCCAGTAGGGCCAGCAGGTGAGCTCTCACAAATCTGACTACTAACACGATGCAAGATGTGAGTTGAAGTTTACAATATAGGACCGGAAGGTATCAAACAGCACCGTGTATAGAAGATCTTATTCGGGTTTTCAATACAGATAATGGCCCGATATAAATAAGCCAATTAGACAGTTGTTATATGTGCACAGACAATTGAATAGAGTATATTTGACCACAAGACTGTTGTGTGGCTAGGTGTTTGCAGTCTTTAAGTGTGCCCTTCTTTTACTTGGTACAGAGAAGTTAAATTCTGAATGTTTATGATGGGATAACAATGCAAGCATGCACTGAATCCAAGCACTTAGTTTCACTCAGAGTTAGATCATTAATCCACCAATCATTATACAATTACGTGTTCCCACCCCTCCCCATCGTGAGTTGTTTGACACCAGATTTCAGCATAGAAAAGATGAAGCCGAGCTGATAAGAAAAAGAGGGCGAAATACGAGGGAAAACAAGGAGGAGGGGAATTGTGTTTGACTCGTGTGGAATGTCGTTGGGAAACAAGGGGTAATAGCCTCCACCTTTCTTCTTGCGCGCACCTGACGCGATAAAAAAGGAAAACAGAAAAAGAAGACGCAGACATGCTCGCACGTGAGATTACGTCGCTACACATGCGGGGCGGGTGTTTGTAATTGTGGTTAATTAATGGTAGATGTGGGGGATCGGCTACGACAAGGTTCGAAGGTCAAAGAACGGGGCGTAAGATTATTAGCAGCAGATAGACTAGCAGCCATTGCAAACATTCTCATTGATTACAAAGTCTGAGGGCTTGGGGTGGGGGGTATTCAATGATAACTTGGTCACCACCTATCAATTATGTTTGGAGACTTGTTTAAAAATCTTTGATATCATGAATCGAAGTTGAGCCGAAGAATGCTATAGAACAGTGGTCTCAAAGTGGTGGTCCGCGGGTCGGTGCCAGTCAGTGGGACATTCGCCGTCGGACCGCAAAAGTTATTAAGAAAGTACAAAAAAATAGAATTATAATTATTTATAATCCTTCATTTTCATTTTCCATTAATAATATCCATATAGAATATGTCAATTTTTCGGCAACACGCACATAAAATAAAACAAATGAAATAAATAAATTACATTTCGTTATCACGTTAGTACAGGGTAAATACTAGTAAATAGTGCACCGGTCCCTGGTGCAATTGAAAAATTCCTGCCGTCCGCCATACTAAAAAGTTTGAGAAGCACTGCTATAGAAAACACAATGAGAAGTTTAACACTTAAGAGTAATGCAGAGTTTCCCTAAGACGGGTCACAAAAGCATTTTTACCAGATCACCAAAAGAAATTTTACCAGATCATCGAAAGAAATGTTTCCGGATTCCCGAAAACAATATCATCTTCCTCATGCAAACTGCAAATCTGGAGTTTCTAAACATTTAACAATTACTAGATAAAAAGAACTAGGATTCGTATGGACTTTATGTATCAGCACAGAAGCCAATACAGTTTCTTACCAATATTTCAAAGACTTGTTAGTTAATAGAAGATTTGGGACGCATTAATATTCTGTATAGAAGGAGCGTCTGTACTGTATACGATAAGATTATGTTTGAGACGGATACACTAAGCTAAAAAAATTATGAGCGTACTTACATGTTCAACACGCAAAGAGTAAGTGAGACGATGCACTGATAGCCCAAGAAACTCCAAATATACTGTGTGTCAACAGGATCCTATCATGTCTTAACTGAATCCTATCCCCGACTGGTCGGGCAACAAGAGACTAGTCAATTATCTGCAGTCCAGAGAGGGCTTCTAAAACCACTAAAAACACATGGGCACGTCTTGTGTGGAGAAATGTGTTTCAATATGAGCACTGGCGTACATTACTTATAACCGATGATCATTGATGTGTTCAGGACGACTCACAGTTTCAAACACGTGTAACAGATTGTGAGAGTTGAGTCGGACTAAGCTATTTAGAACCATCGCTGCTACTTGCCGTCTCAAGAACGGCGAATGTGCGCGCTAAGATTGCTCAAGAAAAGGGAATCCCTCCAACTTGACTCAAGTGCAGACGACAAACACGTTTACGTTGAGCTGGCTTTGCTCGTTGACCGCTGTCAGTCACATGACCAAACGGGCCGGCCCCAACGATGAAATAGCCACGCCAACAAAACGGATCGGCACGAACAGCGGTAAGTAATGAGACCGAACGTTAAAATGATCCGGTTCAAGATAGAACAGCAAAGTTATCTACTGGAAGAGGTTGGTCCTGTAGCTGAAGTGCTACACAAGGCTGCCAGTGTTTGGGCATTAGTAATTGTGTAACGCAGTGCGTGAGTACATTGAGAAGGAAGACACTAACAATAGAAAACAAGGCAACTGTTACTTACAGGGGCAAAAACAGTCAACTGTCATGGAAGGCACTATAGCGGGTCTGTGGACATAGTTTTTATGAACTTTTTTAAAATATTTATTTTTAAAGTCACGGGGGCAGAGGAGAGGAATAAGCAGATGAGGATTTCCATAGGCAAATATTGTCTCTCTTAAATCATAAATGCGTCCGCTTCTTGTTACATTTAATTTCACAATATAAAGTGAGTCTTGTTGTCGATGGCATGCG
This sequence comes from Ampullaceana balthica, assembly GCA_944989445.1. Taxonomy (NCBI): domain Eukaryota; kingdom Metazoa; phylum Mollusca; class Gastropoda; family Lymnaeidae; genus Ampullaceana; species Ampullaceana balthica. The sequence continues at coordinate 284,208 of CALYLW010000693.1, read as the reverse complement.
CCGATATGTTGAGAATCACTGACACAGATTATCTTAACCTTACTAAAAAAAATAATAATAACAGCTCCCTATTACGTTAAAGAACCACCAAAGCGGATAGGCGCACACAAGGCCTTCAGTATTAGCGCCTTAAAAATATTTTTTTTTCATTTTACAATAAGAAGTAAAATAATTAACACAACTATTGATCCACTGTCACTAACCAGGACTACAACATACGTGGTTCAGAGGAATTAATGGTTCAATCAGCAGGGTAAGGTGGAGCATACGAAGACAAAGTATATGGGGGGTGGGGGGGGGACAAAACAAACACATTGGTAATGTTTAGTTTTAGAACTAATCTATTTAAATAATAATTAAGGGGAAATGGATTTTCTTTTTTTGTTTGTTGTAAAATCATATGTGTGATTGACATGTATACCCTCCCTTAAACTTTATAGTTAATATTGTGTAATGACAATAGGTCAGGGTGGGCAAACTACGGCCCATGGGCCACATGCGGCCCGCTACGGGTTGCTGTTGTTTGTTTGTTTTTTTGCGGCCCGCGGAAGCCTGCGGTAATATCGAAAAAATCAATAAAGTTATGTTAAAGATGAATGTTTTTACTTGAATCAGGGCTAATTTTGTTTAGGTGCGGCCCCTTGATGTTTCACTTCTTACTAATGCCCTAAAAAGTTTTCCCAACCCCTGCAATAGGTACATGGGGTTTGAGGTAAATAAACACGCGCATCAATGGCTGAATATTACTTTCCATAATCCATAATTGGTGCAACCAAAAAAAATATAACAAGCTCTTTTAAATTAAAATGTTGCTTTTTAATGCGATCGCAATTTCTTTTACTGTGAAAAAAAAAGAAACAAAAAGTATTTTGCAAAATGTATTCCTTGCAAAATTAATTTAAAAAGCTTAACTTAATCTAGATGGGGCGGAGTATGATGACCATAATAAACAAGAACACGGATTGTAATTGGTTTAGAGCATCAAAAAAGGTAAACCTTAATCCTTAACCTTTGTTATTGGAAACGAATTAAATGATCAGCAACTATTAGTCGGCGATATTGGTTTTGAAAAGGTTCTTGACAAAATGACATTTGATCAAATTATTTCATATCATTTCATGTAAACCAAAAATAATTGTAACTAAAACAAAGTTCAATGTCAAAAAATTTGAATTAATAATGTTAATACAAGTATTAGTAAAAACGTGAAAACCATTGTTATTCCAAGGAAGCCTTAAGCGCCATGCAACTAACTATAGTATAGCAATGACCTATGTTGGTATAGTATGTATCAGCACTTGCTAAAATGATCAATGGAGTCATAAACATGTATATAATATATGTATATAATATATATATAATATGTATATAATAACACCATGTTTTATAACAAATCAAATAGAAGGGATATGGTTTTACATAGGCCACTAGTGGATAGTGGTAAGAAATGAAGAGCAGAAACTAATTCAAAATAGTGCCACAAGAGGGGGAGAGAAAGGGATGGTAGGGGGGAGGGGCACGTTAAGATTCCAGGTCTGAATGACAAGAGTCCACTACATGATGTGAACAAGATGGCTAATGGGGATAAGACCCCCCCCCACACCACTCCGTCCATCAGGAAGTCGGTATTTCTGCAACCACCAAGTGCCCACGAGCGTGCGGTGGGGTCTAATTGTTCAGAAAGTCAGTCACACATGCTTTTAAGTATTTTCAGTAATTTTTTTTTCTAAATGAAGCTCAAATTTCTTTTTGATAAATCGACATCTTGTGATATTAACAAGGAAGGGTTATTTAATTATTTTTTTTACATTATTTTGTTTTAACGCGTATCAGATTTAATTTCCCTCCCAGAAACTGTTGATCTATCCACACACAAGAAAAGATAACCGGTGCCTTTTTATTCAGATTAGAGCATGTCTTTAACGACTCTACGACCACATCAAATCATAACAGTAAAACGGCGTCGAGCTTGGGTCATTGCTTTTCCTTTGGCTTATGTCATCATTTATTGGCTTAATGGTTTTGTTCATGAGTAATAATACATTTTATTTCATTTTAACAACATGTAAAAGAAAAAGAAAGTATACTTGGTGCTTTCTATTTATTATTTTTTTAAATTTTGTGGGGCATGGTTCTAAACAATATGCGCATGTCAACAATTTATGTTGGCTCAACATCCAGACTGCAGCAGTGCAAACAAAATTACCTTGCGTGCTTTAGGGCCCTGTTTGATTTAAAGCTACCTGCACTGAATGCGACTTCTAGGAATGTCGACGTGACACACTCTAACTAAGGCACATGATTGCGGGCTGGAATGCAGAGGAGAGAGTAAAAAAACGCCATTGACTCACTCAATAGGGCCACGCCACACGACAGAACACAAAGGACGACGGTAGAATTACACAATGACACAGGAAATGTCTCTACTCCACCAATTTACACCAAACATAACTCTACGCCACGATTATGTCAGTCAACAATCCCACACACTGTCTATATGTGTAGTTTAGGCATTTATGGGAAAATGTGCTTGTCCTGCCTGGAAATCTTGTTATCAAATCAAATTCTCGTGTTAGAGTAGACGGCGTAATGGACATTGTACACGAAAAAAAATAATTTTAAATCGCACTTTCTGAAAACAACAGCCCTAACGACGCGCACGGTGATTTCACAGGATGAGAACCATTGTTCCAACAGCAAATCATGTGTTTATGTCGTTAACCCGGGGACACACTAGTGTACACGATTTCGTTATGTGTCTGTTTAGAGCGTGCCTGGATGTCGACGGGAAAGAAAGAGCTACTGGCGTACTGCATCTTACAACTCATACTAACTTATAACACATCTCGCCATCTCCTGTTGGAACACATAAATTTACAAACACGACCCGGTTAACTAAAGAGAAGGACCGCCCCACTTCTGGAAAAGTCTGAGATCTATCTGGCACAACTTTGTAATCCTTGACCCTCCCATACCCCCACCACAACATCCAGGGATATATTTTCATGGCAGGGCGAATTACTGCTGTTGGTTAAAAACGTAAAAGGATTTCGTCTTAACAAGGGAGACTTGAATATTTAACAAAACGACTTGGCTGACTATGTCCAAGTAGCTGCTGTAGTAGCTGCCGTCATTTACATGTAACAGAGCATACAGGGCAATGACAGGTTTATGCATATGGAGGAGAGAGAGGGAATGAGAGAGAGCGGGGGAGGGAGAGACAGAGAGAGAGAGAGAGAGAGAGAGAGAGAGAGAGAGAGAGAGAGAGAGAGAGAGAGAGAGAGAGAGAGAGAGAGAGAGAGAGAGAGAGAGAGAGAGAAATTAGCAGGAGTCGAAGAAAATTTTCACAACATCGGGGAATGGGTGCGGGAGAGTCTTAAGAAACAAATCTAGTCGGTATATAAAAGGTGGAAGTGTCAGGGTGGTTCGGGGGTAAGAATGGGGAGGGAGTGGTCAGTATGGATGACTGTGTCACAAAGAGTTCGTATCTTAGAATGGGCTTGAGTGTCAAAATGGGATCGGTTGTCAGAATGCGTTTGGGTGGCGGAAAGAATGAGAATCTCTGATTGGTTGGGGCGCCGGAATAATTTGAAAATTTAATAATAATAATAATAATTGGGGCGTTGGAATGAATTGGGAACTACGATAAGATTGGGCCTTGGAGTGAATAGACATCTCATATATATTTTTGTGTCCTGTTAGGTGAGTGAGATAGAGCTAGGGAAAGTTCTATTCTAAGGAAATAGATTCATCACCAGATGAAGAAAGGTTAACTGCCGCCCCCATCGTAATATAGATTGACAAGATGCCGAGTCCTGTAAAATAGTCGATTATTTTCTGTTTTGACGAGTGTGAAAAAAAAGCTACCAGCAACACCCATTCATCTTACCGACTCGGTCAATGGTGACGTAATCCATCACCAGGCGTACTTTTTAAAGTATTGGTTTCAACAAACAAAAATATGCTGGCGATTGACATAACGGAGTTGACCTTGGCCCAGTTACGAGACACAGTTTCATGAAGGGGTGGAAGGTCAAGTGGAAGCCTCTCACGACTTTCAATGGGATGATACTAGTAAACCGCTGTTAGGACTGTGGTGAGTTCATTGGTGTCACGAACAAACCAACACTTTTAAGTCAATAAACAGTGCCCACGGCAGTAGAATTGTCAACTTTTAGACCAAAGTGGTACAAAAGCTCAGTTTAATGTATTGTAATTCCACAAATAACTTTAGAAATGACCAAGCGCTACTGAAAACTGGATTACGGGGAGATAAAAAAAAGGGGGGGGGCAATCAGACATATATCATGATATCAATGGCAATTCGCTTTTTGTGTTGTATTGTTTTATTATTTTTTATAAATATTATTATTTTTGCTGTCGCTTTCTTTGGGACAAAAGTCTTCACTGGGGGAAAATAGAACAATGCACTGCTCTTTATTTATACAGCTAGAGCTGACCTCCCTGACCACAGGACCTTCGCAAACCGACATGTTAGTTTTACATTAGGTAATGGCTATTGATCTCCTGTTTTAGTTTTTTTTTAAAGTTTTTTAATTACAGTTTCTCGTATTGCGGGATCACATGACGTTGCTTTTCCAGCGGCTCATTTCGATATGGTATTGAATGCCCGCCACGGCCCATGGTGTGCTGACATCGGTCACGCAGAGACAGACAAGCTTCACCTCACAGCAGTAACAGGTTCAGTCGGTGAACCTCGATCTACCCACCGTCTGATACCACTTGGTGCGATGTCAAATTAAAAACAAACATGCCTCCACCGATCGCCTGCCTGAATGACCCCCCTCCCCTCAAACCCTAACCCTAAACATCGACTCACGCACACGCGCAGACAGGCGTGCACGCCATTGATGTGGGGGAACATGATGTCACAGGGTGCCCGTGAGTCAGACTAGGGATATCACCATATCGTTCAAGTTCTTAGCTGAAAGGCTTTAACAAATATAACGCTTTTCTTCTTTTCGGAGCGTCTTTGACAATTTTTTTTCTAAGATGAATTTATATTGTCTACATACCAACGGTTCTCAAACAATGTTTGCGATTTCACATTTGAATAAGTTAGCCTAGTACTATTGAATTATTATTATTATACCTGGGTCGTTGTTTTAATGGTGGTGTTGGGTTCTTACGTCACCAAAACTAAAGACACGATGCGGAAAGTGAAGCCAGATGAATAAGCGACGCCATGTAACATACTTGTCACACGTAACGTTAAAGGTCATGGCTGAATGAGGAAACCCCCATCAACACATTTTTAGAATGAGAATGAGCACACATTGAAATGTCAGTGCTATTGGGAGTGTCTTCCCATGGAGCTTAGATAAGAGCTGAACGTGAAACAATCTCCAATGGCCGCAGGTATGCACCGTCGTAAGAAGTGACAAGAGCGTACCGGCACAGTTACAAGTACAAGATATCACTTAATTTGTACAAACATGGGGCGACGAGATACTAATGTAAAAGCGGGTTATGGCAACAAAGTCGATTTTGAAAAAGCATGAGCGCAAATTACAAAAGTCACGAGTTGTGAGGTAAGTGAAAGCTTCCCCGAGGACACCACGACACTACATTCAAGACACCGTACAACAGTTCAACATTCAAGACACAGTACAACAGTTCAACATTCAAGACACGGTACAACAGTTCAACATTCAAGACACAGTACAACAGTTCAACATTCAAGACACAGTACAACAGTTCAACATTCAAGACACAGTACAACAGTTCAACATTCAAGACACAGTACAACAGTTCAACATTCAAGACACAGTACAACAGTTCAACATTCAAGACACGGTACAACAGTTCAACATTCAAGACACAGTACAACAGTTCAACATTTAAGACACAGTACAACAATTCAACATTCAAGACACAGTACAATAGTTTAACATTTAAGACACAGTACAACGATTCAACATTCAAGATATAGAACAACAGTTCAAAATTCAAGACACACTACAACCTACTGTTTAAGACACTCGTGCGATGAAATAAATAATTTCACTCCAGAAGAGAGACCATAACTGCACCATCAAGCGACCAGGTGCCCCATCAATTACTGTCCAGTACCCTGACGAGCGATAGATCGATAACGGATGAAAACATCGGTTTTGCATTACTGATCCATAGGGAATTTCCAGCACAATTGTACATGGAATTGGTGGAAGCTAAGACAACTGATCTCATACCAGATTCCAATGATTATAATGTGCAACTTACACCAGACAGATGCGTTCAAGGCGCTACAACTGTGTTTTTAAATAGAAAACAATAGTATGCTATACAAGTAAACAAATTCATGTGAGTTGTTTTATATGAGCTGCCAATGTTTGAATCTATGAGCTGGCAATGTTTGACTCTAGGAGCTACCAATGTTTGACTCTGAGCTGCCAATGTTTTATATTGCCAATACACTAAACGTATTTGAATCAAGTCAAATATCTTAACACATTGCTAGTAAATGTAGATGTCATCCTTATAGCTCTTATCACAATAAAACGGTGTTTCCGAGTGGCATAAGTGCACTTAACAAAATACATGAAGAAAAAAAATGAACCCGACTTAGGGATAATCCTCCATATTTTATACGTTACCCCAATCCATATTTTTATTGCCTTACTTAAACGAACATTTACTATTTTTTTTTAATACTATGCACGTTAACCAGTGACCAGACACCATGTACGTTAATTGAATTAGATTAGCGACTTGAACAGGCTCCTAACCAGACCCTTAAGCAGCTCACTTTAGCATGTTTGATCATTGATGCACATCTGTTTCTATAATTATAATACCCAACTGAGGTACACGACTTATTTTCCGACTGTGGTTGAATGAACACTCGCTAAGGTTCGTTTATGTGCACAGTAAAAAAAATTTCGTGTGCAATATTTTGTTCAATTATTTACAAAATTTGATGCGCGGTAATTCTAAACTGCTGTGCAGCTTAAAGGGAACATTTGCTCCGACTAGCTAGTCGCGAGCAACTCAAGAACTTCGCCAACAGTAAACGTTCGCCCACAATGTCAGGCCTCGGATACGATAGCGTCATTCAAATTTCATTGGAAAGGTCAGTGAAGATAAAAACGACAGTGACGCAATGAGTCGAGTACAACTAACTGCTATCTCTACTATCTCTCCCTGGCTATCACTGGTCGGGCCCAGCCGAGACTTCGGTGGAGTGGGGATTAAGAAAAGCCGGAGACTTGTGATTAGAACTATATAGTGAAACACTTGAGCGGTTCGTGATTCCTAGATAGTGGGCAAGGTAGACCCCAGCTCGGTATGTATAACAAAAATAATCTACATTTTTTACAATTATACATTACTAGATACGTCCCAGGGCATAGTATACGTCGCAGACTTGCTAATAGATAGTGGGAAAAAAAGGGGGCGGGGAGAGCGGACACCAACTACAGCACGAAGAAATCAGCACAACGTGAGTGAAAGTCGGTGACGCATTGTTGGTCTCGAGACATGCGCACTGCGGTTAACTACCTGATCCTCCACCATGCACCACCCTAGCTTGTCAACAATAAGCTGTGATTGGCCGACTCTAGTGAGGGTCAGCCATGTTCGCAAAAAAAGGGGAAAAGAACGGGCACAAAAGTTGTGTTTGTTAAATTTATTTAAAAATATTTTTTCCCGCTGGGGCTTGAACCCAGGACCTTCCGCGTGTAAGGCGGACGTGATAACCACTACAGTACCAATCACATGTTATTCTGTGAAGGAACAACGCAAAGTGAACGCAAGAAGTATTGTTGGTCTCGAGACATGCCCAGCACACCCCTCTTTTTGAACACACTGCGCTTGCCAAACAAACTGTGATAGGTCGAACCCAGCAAGGGTCATTCGTCATGCTTATTAGCACACTACTCTCTCTTGTTTTGGTGAATTATATATATAGATAGATAGATGGATATAAGAAGATATATAGATAGAAGAAGATAGATGGGCGCTCTTCTGCAAAGTACGAGTTGATTCTTTGAGTAGATTGTTTAACTCCGCATTTTCAGAGATGTTAATGTCATAACCACTAGATTTTTAAAATACTAAATATCAATAAACGTACCTATTACTATTCTTTTGATGTATGACCATATAATTGATATAGGGCTTGTCATTTCTAAGACCGGAAAACGTCATAACAAATTCGGTCATTGGGCTATTTTTAGATTCAGGTCAAACTTTTCTGAAATATCCATAACAACAGTGTATTTTGATACACTGATCTCACTAAAAACTATCTTCTACTTCTAGGTGCATTTTTTGTGCAAACAAAAATATATTTCTTTACACTTAGTTTTGCAGCTGAATTAATTATAAAAAATTAAAATGCCGCAGAATTAAACTTAAATAAATAAACCTACACATTTTTAAAGATGAGTGTAAGCGGTCGTTCGATAGCCGGATAATATTCGTAACCGTGAACACTAGTACTAGCCCTAGCAAACTTATATTTAATATAAATTGTTTTCCTTGGTCCTTATAAAAATATATGCCTTATTTTTTATTAGTAATAAACTAATACAGTACTAAGATTATGACTTTAATTTTAATTACATCATGGTCATTAGTATTAGTAGAAGTATGAATGAATAAAATTCACGGACGAACGAGCAAATGAACTAGAACTAGAGTCACTGATACATTTACATAATTTACACTCGCAAAGGCGTTCTATTTCGCATAATATAATATATCACATAATTTAACCTTATATTTTATTTAAATGTTGTTAAAATTAATGGTTTGACCACGTTTTAGTCAATTTCAATGAGCACATTCCTGTAATGGTGTGGGACGCGGTGGTCGAGTGGCAGCGCACTGGACTGTCGTACCGATGGTCACGGGTTCGAATCCGTGTGAAGGCAATGGTTTGTTCCCGGGGCCTAGGGCGTCCCTGAGTCACCCCGCTCTGAATGGGTACCTAACACTACACGTAGTTAGGCGGCTGGGTAATGCGTGGAACCCACAAAGCCGTGGCCTGTGAACGCTGCATCACTTGCCAACAGATCATCTGTCATGGTCTGTGGACGCAACTATCTTCTGCATAGAAGGAGCGTCTGTATAGATAAGAAGATAATGGTAATGAACACATATTAGCTAGTTGTCTTCTCGGCACCTCCGGCGGTGACCGACTTATAAATAGACTATTAATAGACTTCGGTTAATATTGACAAGCCTTATAGGACAATCCCAATGGAATTTTTTATGTAAACGGAGACTTTCTATGACCATAGTAATTGACTACCTGTTACAAACATCAGACAATTTAAAATTTGGTCTGATTACCTAACAGCGTTAAAAACAAAAACTAATCCCAACGCCCAACACATCACTGATACTAAGCCTACAACTACAGCCTACAGCTCTTTGACGACACAATAAAAAAAAGAGGGGATAGAAACTTGTCTCGTTATATTTTGTCGAAACAAATCTTATACATGACTTCTACATCAACAACCCGTAAGTCATTCTATACATGTTCTCCAGCACAGATGTAGGAATGTCGTGAGATCTGCAGTATTTACAAGGTAGTATGCTGGTCACTACGACACCCTTAGTGTCGGGCTGGTCATCATTCCTCAGACCGGACACACGTCATGTCTCATTACGTAATGGTACTATTTGAAGTAAACCACCACCAACCTAAGACCAAGCCAAACTTGATACTAACTAAATGTGTCATGGTTGATCTTTTCAGACCTAATCGGGACGTCGTGGTAGGGGGAAGTAAGATAGCTCTAGTCTCATTGCGTGGTCATAAAAACTTATTGAGTTTAAATTACTGATGGGGGAAATAAAACACGGGAGCTGAGGCGCCGGAGGGGTGGGGGGCATACAATGGGCAGTACAAAGTTGAGCCCAACAATTTCGGTTTAAGATTTCTCACCCTTAAACAGACAAAACAAAACAACAACAAATGACTTTTTATTTAAAAAACACTTTGCCTAACAAAATAAAAACTCTCTTCAGCAAGGGGGCCACATGGCAATAACCCCCCGCCCCCACCTTCTTTTATAGACCCCAAATGCGTGTGGCGGAAGACCTTTAGTGAAAAAGAGTGTGTGTGGGGGGGGGGCAGAGGTTTGCATATCATCGACAAAATACATGGAAGTCACTAAATCGTGTAGAATATAACGTTAAAAATCTTGATAGTGTTACATTGCGTGATTTTACATATTATATATAATTATTTTTTTTAAGGAATCCTTTTTTTCTCCATTTAACAAACAAACATTCCATCCTTCAATGAAATCAATTTTACTAGGTAGAATAAAGAACCTATAGTTATAGACTGCAGCTCATGCCTGGCATGACTTGTGTCGACCTCATAGGTTTATAAACATGACACAAGATTTGTCTTGTACATGTGCTCTTGTCATACTGGCATCGCTATGTCATGTCGATCTGATATATTTACCAAATAACAATGAAGCTGTCAAATAATCATTTCATTCTGTCAATGTGTTGTCTAGTTATAATTTCAGTACATTTATGAACTTAGGGGATAATACTTATATTGTAAATTGTTTGACTTTTTCATACTGCACTAACTGTCCTGTGTATACAATGGCTAAGGGAGAGAATTATGTTTTAAAGTATGACCTTATGTAATAAATGCTCTATTCCACAACTTTTTTTAAAAAAGTTTTGCTAATATTGCCAATATGCTTCACAGCCCCCACCCCTTCCCCAATGATGATTTAATATTGGAAAATACTTATATATGACAAGGCAACCTGTTGAGCAAGAGTACTCAGCCCCTCCTAAAAAGTTTGCAACCACCTTCCCCAATAACAACCATTGGCCAAGCACTAATACCCCCTCAGCCCCACCTTAGAAGCCCCGTTCCCCAACCAGTGGTCATAGACGCCAGTCAAGAGCTGAGAATCAATGTGTGTCTGTGACATGAAATGGATTGAACGACTCAGCTGACGATGTGGGCAAGTGGAACGGGGTGAGGGTGTTGCTGGTAAAACAGGACGAGAGGGTGACGTCGTGTGCCGTGAAGGAAGTAGTGGCACTCTCCGAGATTCACACAACTTCCAAAACTCTGGTGTGGGGGTCAAATCAATGGCGTGCGCACTTTCACGCCTTACATCGGCTCTTGGCTCGCTATATTAATGAGATAGGCTTATTGGAACACATCTTTCTGTTAACAATGGCGCATAGATGACACGTACGTCCCAGACCAAGTCTAATTTATTTTTATTTTTTTTAAACTAGGATTATGTGGCTAATATTCAGAGGTTTTTTTGTACGGCTCGGTTTCCTCTGCGTCGTTAATTGCAAGATCGTGTCTGACACACACACACACAAACACGCAATCCTTGACAGTAAAACTCCACAGCCCACTGACATGACTTCTGTACTTAAGTTTTGATCAAAGAGGAGTTTCTTGCTCTACAAAAGATGCCGGCAACATTGAATGTCATAAGCTATCTGACCTATTTCTAAATTGAGAACAGGAGAGTGCTGCTCGAATTCAATTTATTCACACTCAAAAATTAGATCAAACTGTCAAACAACACGGTCTTTTCAGACGCATTTCTTTTGGGAGTACAGATGTAATCCAGTTTTAAATGACACACAGTGGTCGGGTGTGTGAACTCATTAGTGTACTTGATCCGCTTCTATTTCTTGGATTTCATTTGCTCAGCTGGTGTGTATAAATAAGAACAAAGAATCACATCTATCATGTCATTGTCAGCTGTGGGGAATTCGGGACGGGGGAGGCTGGACAGTCGCTTAACTATCTGGACAGTTGTTTAATGGGCTAAAAAGACTTTTTGACCAACTGGACAGTTGTTTGATCGGCTGGAGAGATTTTTTACCAGCTGGACCGTCTTTTTAAAAATCTATTAGTCATGCTAGACTTTAGGGACGTGAGTTGCTGTGAGTAACATCTCTACCGTCATGAGGTTGCGTCATCGAGTCATTGGTAAGAGCATGAATAAAAATCAAAGTCACCACCAACGAAATGTGAGCGTAAAACAAAATCATGCGGACACTGCGAGTCTTTCTTTTCTTTTTTTTATAAAGCAACATTTATCGCCCTGTCTGATGTTGGGAAGCATGGAAGAAGAGTTGACGCCAAAAATAAATCTGTGCCTCCTTACGTCAGCTTTGTGAAACGATGGCAGTGGACGGATAACGGCACTTCTGATAAACGGGAAGGGACCGGTCAATAAATGCGTGGGTGTTCCCGAAAGCAAAAGTGTTGGGTGTGGGGAAGGGGGGTGTGGGGAAGGGGGCGCAGATCAAATTTCAGGCATTTACAAACTGGGTCAATGACGTTTTTTTTTATATTTCCTTACAAGAATTTTGTCATGAATTAATCCATCGATGGCACACCATCATTAATGTTACGGAGCTCAGGTTTTTATTAAAGGTCGGATTGACGGTACAGTCGAAGGTAGTAAATCTTTCAAATTAGCTGACACTTGTTTTCATAGACAGTCGACAAGGCTGACGGTTTGTGTGGATACGTAGAACAACTAGAACATTCGTACGGAAATCACAAGCGAGTATAAAAGATATGGAAACTATCTTTATTTTAACTTCACTGACATCTCTAGCACATACAACAAGCTCAAGCGTAGATTAGAGCAACGATAGAGCGAATGTGAGAACGGTGCCAGAGCCGAAACGTGCAGAGATACAACGGTCTCAGAGCAAGATTAAATAGGAGACTTGTTCCATAGGTTTACCTATTCCCAAACTATCTAGACGGGTCGTGCTATAAGCTGGACAACACGGGCACTTGTACTAGAAGAGGGGCAGCGTCAGATCACATTATCTTCAGATTATAATGTAACTTCTTCTATGTAAGGGACACTTCAATTTTTTTAGTGATGTAACATTCATGAATAGAATGAGACTACATGTATTTATTAATATGACATTAAGATGAATGGGAACGAAACAATAACCTTTATTGATGGGTCAATTACATTTATTGCACCCTTTTACTGACAACTCACATCCCAGTACAACCAATAAGCCCCCTTACCCCCCCTCCCACTACCATCCTAGTATTTATTGTGACGGAAGTTTAAAGAACTAACAATATGATCGTATCAATTCAGTAGATTAGATATCAATCAAAATATCTGCACACTTCCGACCAAAATAGATCAAATCTCTGTTAATAAGGTATCAGCTGAATCTGAGTTCTGAAGAATGCGCCACAAAACCAGATACCATCACCACCTACCCCCCCCCAAACCGCTCACTAAAGGGGAGGGGGTGGCTATCGCCGTGCTAATCATGTCATACAATACAGTGGTCCGTTCCAGTGTGCACCACATTGACAACAAACGCTCACTAAAGGGGAGGGGGTGGCTATCGCCGTGCTAATCATGTCATACAATACAGTGGTCCGTTCCAATGTGCACCACATTGACAACAAACGCTCACTAAAGGGGGGGGGTGGCTATCGCCGTGCTAATCATGTCATACAATACAGTGGTCCGTTCCAATGTGCACCACATTGACAACAAACGCTCACGCAGCTAGACACCCGGCAAGCGGCTCCACACCTCACGAGACACTCGATCTGAGTGACTAGCCGCGTATGATGTATATCTGAGCTCGTCAAACTAGACAGCACATCACTCATGTGACCTTCAATGGCAGGGAAACAACCCTTTACTGGTAGAGATATTGGACACGTTTGTTTATTCACACACACATGTAATAATAGTAATAATACAAAGCCAGGACGAAGCTTATGCCGCGCTTCTTGACTTCATTGCATTTTTCATTAATAATAGTCGTTAATAGTAGCTTTCAATTTTTTGGTCTACGTGAACTAATATCAACCCACATATAGCAGCCACATATAAGCAATACCGATTCAGCCCTGTTTCCCGACCACATACAAACACAACACTAAGACGTGTTCCCCGCACATGAAACATACGGCACCAAGACATGTGGCCACAATGTTACTGTATTCATGTGTGTTTCAAACACTGTGACATCTCATTCCTGTTCCACTTATCTCATGAACTCCCCATCACACAGACGTCCAATGTTATCACGGCAGACACACACACCTGATCCACCAACACCACCTCCCACCCCGAGTGACTCACTGAGAGTATCTCCCAAGTATCAAACAATACCAAGGCCCACTTCTGCGACATTGAATTACTTATATCTTCTTCCCTCGCTGTGAGTTTTTTAAAAATAACATTTATAAGTTCAGCAAACCTCCATTGTATAAATAAAAAATATATTATAAAAATAACCAAAAACAAACGCCAACCCCAGTTAAAAACTTTAAATAACTTTTGAATGGTTCCTCTAAATATTATTGCAAATTACTTATGCATTCGTATGCTGAATGAAAGACATACTTAATAACTGGTTATTAATAAGTTATTATTAATGAATATAAATATATGATAATAAATTGTTTCAATAATATCAATAATTTCCTTCACTCATTTCCCTTTACAAGAAATTTTTTCTCACTCGAAAATTCTTTCTTTAAAACTTTTATACTTCTTCATACTCTACCATCTAAAACTTGTGAACTAGCCATGAGATCAACAATGAAACCTACATTATTCAGCAATGAATGAAACAGTTACAGGCATAGGTTGATAACAGCCATCTTGCTTGCTTGTTTGTTAACGACTTTATATAACCAGTGACAGTGACGGCATCATGTTGCAGGTATTTTAATTTCCGAGGCACTATGTATCTGATAGCACCCTTGCTAGTGGGCTTGGAGATATTATCTCACCAACAATGGATAGGATAGGAAATGAGACTCTTCCCCCAAAGAGATGGATCACGAGATGTAGACAAGAATTGTGCAGGGGTGGGTGGGTTGGATGCAGTTGGCTTTAAGTGTGTAGAGCATCAGAGAACCAACATGAACTATTGCTTAGTAACAACTTCTGATTTATGGCACTAACTTTGAACATGGCGTTATTTGATTTAATTATTTTCATGCCCAAAACCAATAGAGTGCATACTTGAATATTTATCAAGGGAACTCCAAATTGAGGCTCAAATTCACATATAGGTCTACAATCACCAAATAACGTATAGATATAAAATGTGTCAAACTTTGTTCATTAAAAGAGAAAGTCAACAGCCTAAGGGTTGAGAACCACTGCAGTTAAAGTTAAAGCACACATAACGTTTCTAGGTACACAGTAGATGTATACACAGGGGCTTGTCATGTCATGGTGTGCCTAAGTTTTAGGGGATATGAAATAAGCTACCAGGTCAAGCTATGTCAGGGTGTACAAACTTCAGATATATTGGGTGGGGTATGATTTTTTTTAAATGTTACAAGAAGTTTTTTTTTAATATCTTAGGCACTGAAACAAGAATAGGACCATTCCACAAATTTGAAATAAAACATTCTAAATTGTAAAAGGACAAGTATCTGGAACAGGAAAATGCTAATAATAAGATAACCAAAAAATAATTGAAATAGATCTAGAACTAAATCCTTACATGATTTTAATGTTATAATACAATCATGTTGTATAACACACCACTGCCATTACTAATAAAGTAAATTATGTTGACATTTATTATTCTGGTTTAATTTTTCTGATTCCTCAAATCCATAACTTTTGTACAATATTAAAATCGAATAAATACATAAATTCCTCTTGTCTATGGTGCTTCTATGCAAAAACTCGTAAATAAAATTTTAAACAGTAATTTATAAACTACCATTAACTAACTAAATATACAACTTGCCCTGATGGACTGTTGTAAAACTCAAAACAAAACAAAAACTGCACAGGAATATTGCATCCATGTTAAAATGTATGGCACGTAACTTAAAATATTAAAAATGATGATAGTCTTTGGTTGTTCATATTTGTCTTGCTGTATAATTCTCAACAGTAAAGTTAAGTAAATTAATTTCATTTGATAATATTAATAAGGCACAAATAAAATGTAGGCCCTATACTATGCTGTGGTCATTGTAGGTGTCTCTATTATGTTTTCAGAAATGGCAGAAGTCAGATTTTAAGATGGGGAAGGATATGATTATAATTTGTACTATAGCTTAAAAAATCCTTAAAATGAAAGGGTGATGTTTGAGTTTTGAAGTTTGGGATGGGCATTAATTAATTGGAACAACACGTTCTCTTGATATTTCAAAATATGGTAGGCCTAATAGGTTTTCATTTTGTTAACACAACATTTATCTTGTTTTCTAATTAAGCCTAGTTATTGGGGCAAAGAATTTAGAAAGTTTAGAAAGGCTAGTAATAAATCTAGCCTAGTAACAGTTACACTATTGCAAAAGCAATTCAATATATTAGTTATGTCATGTCTAGACAGTCTAGATCTAGATTCCCCTCAGACTCAAGACTATGTGTGACTATGTATTGACTATGACTCATGACTATGACGAGCCCAATGAGTGAATGACATTGATTGTTTCATAGTAATAGTAAATAAAGTAAATTACAATTATTTTTTTTATATTTCCATGAATGAATGAATGAATGGTGCCCCTAGACTATCAATTTTCAATAGTGACAATAGCCTAATTATTAGCATAATTATAAATTTTAATTATAATTTAATATTATTCATGATGCGTATCATTATATAATTATAATTTATTATTAAATTTAAATATCTAAAATATGTTTATTTATTTTAAAATTTCATGGATCCTGGAGAGGAACAGATAAAAATGTAAACCAGCGACGGGGTATTTTTTTTTAATAACATATTTTAATGGTAACAGCACAACGGCGTCAGCATTGTAACTGTAGCGGCGTAACAAATGACCATGGTGAATGGTGTAAGTGTAATATAATATTATTGGGGGGAGAGAGAAAAAAAAACAACTTCTGCTCTACACACTCTACTCTAGTTCTAGTCTTCCGCTATTTAAATGGCTTTACTTTTGCCTACCTTCCGATAGCTCGAGGTCTAGCTCAGCGAGTCGCTCCCGAACGTCCTCTGGAAGTCTTGATACATCCACATCGGTATCTGCCATCTTCCCAAAGTAATCCAAATTATAAATCCTTCAAAACGATTATTACATTTTGCATCTATTGATCAAGAGATTCGCCATTTTGCTCTATTTTACCACACCTAAGAATCGCGAGACTCAACGAGAAGGCATTTTAACTTGCATTGTTTCTGAAAGTGCCAGGTTTTAATTTCAAAGCAAGATAGTGTTTTAGGATAAGCAAAAACGTAAAAGCGAAACTGATAGATTAAACTTGAACAACACAAATATAAAAAAGTATCTGTGTAAATAAATTTATCTAAATAGCAATTTTTAACACATCAAACGGATATATAATTTGCTAAATCTTCGTGTTTAAAAGTCATGATCCAAAGTAAATTTATTTCATTTCATGAAATAAAAAAAAGTTATTATAAAAAATTATAAAATAACTACATTTATTTATAACAGGATATGCCCATTTAAAATCACAATAATTCGGTTTTTTATTTTAATATTGACGCTAAAAGGGTGAAAGCTAACTGGCAATAAGAAATAATGACATCATCTAAGTAAACTCAAGCTAGCATACACCTTGATAATGTTTATATTGTTATGTTCAGATTTCTAAATTAAAATGTTCAGGGAGTTAACACCCCTTAATGTTTTAATTGGATCGATGTCAAAGATAGGTTCTTTGGTAACTTGAACATACTAAAAACGTACATTAGATAATTAAATGAAATCCTATGATCATTTAAAAATTAATGAGCGCTTAAGATCTTTCTGAAAAATATGGGGCAGTCTGAAAATACAAAAAAGTAAAAGCCTCATTTTTCAAAATGCCAACCTATCATTAAAAGGTTTTCTCGCGTAAGGCACCGGAACAGCGTTCCGGCACCTTTATCCCCACATATTTTTTTTTAAATTACATGTACTGCCTGGAATGCTTTTTCAGGTTGCGTTCCGGTACCTTTTTTTTTAAAAAAAAGAAAAAAAGCACTGCTTGTAAGTATCAGATAGACATATGGCGCGTTGAAGATATTGTATGAGTATGAGTAAGAAGTAAAGAAAATAGTCATTAAAAATTCTGAAACCTTTAATAAAGTATTTACTTTAATTGGCGAGTAAATAAGTGGTTTCAATAAATAAGTATCGAGTAGGCTAAGTAATGAAACAAGTATCAAATTTCCTGAATTACATTGGGGGCCGTACATAATGACGTCACGCGATTTTGGCCGATTTTGTCACCCCCTGCCCCCTGGTCACGCGTCGTCACAAAAACTTAGACCCCCTCCAATATGACATCACAAAGCTTTGACACCACCACCTCCCCCCTTTTTTAAAAGCTGTATTTTCTATTTGAAAGAGAGCCTGATTGAAATAACTTTTTTGTCATTTAAGTATTTATTTAGTTAGTGTAAGGTTGCACTCTAATATCGTAACACCGTGAAACTATGTAAAATGTCATAAAATAAATTATAAGACATCAAATTATTAAGTGGAACTTTTATTTAAAGTTGCGATTTTTGTGACGTCACATTTCTCAAACAACCCCCTCCCCCTCGTCACATATCGTCACAAATGTGTGGATCCCCCCTCCCCCATAGGTGCGTGACGTCATTTAAGGACGACCCTTGAAGCATAAATGAAGATAAACAACCACGTAATAAATTTAAATTTTTATTGTAAGTGTGACTGTAGTATCAAAAAGTCGGAGTTTTCCTTGCGCAAAAATAAGTAAATGTCAAGAGATTTGTTTGTTCAAAATAAAAGTATATGTCACCAAAATGTAAAGGCCCACAAACCTTTCATAAATATACACTTTAATATTACATTGAGATTAAATACCATAAATACAACTCTAATAAGAATGCAGGACTAGAAACAAAACATGGATAGACGTAGGAGACATGAGGATAATAAAAAACTTTCTTATTCCGTATGCAAAAAAAAACACATACAAATTTTCGTTCTTTCCGTCCGGAATTCGGGCGTGGAATGGGTTGCCCGAAGAAACCAGGAAAACCAACACTTTATCAACATTTAAATCTCCAATGAAAATGCAGGACTAAAGCACAAACCATAGATAAGCGTAGGACGCAATAATCTTTTGTATAGAAGGAGCGTCTGTAAACAGATAAGATAAGATAAGATAAGACAAGACAATAATCTTCTTTATAGAAGGAGCTTTTGTAACAGATAAACACATTCAATTAAAAAATCATCTGCTACTCACTGTATATACCCATTTATTGTGGTATACCACCATTATCACATCCTAGTAAAGAAATACCTTCCAAGTAACTTCCAGAAGCAAGATATTCTTCACAAAGTAATCATTAAGATTTTTCTCAGAGCAGTTTAGAAATCATGTCACTAAAAGTAATAAACTGCCATTATTTGTGGATTTAATATATTTAATACATGATTTATATTTTTTAAAATTTAAAGTGGTAATTTATTTTAGGTTCGATTTATTTTTATAGCTAAGGGAAAAACAACAGAAAATTCATATTCAGAAGTAAAGAATAGTTCTTTCCTTTTTTCGAGTTGAATGTTATGAAATTACTTTTCACCATGTGGGATTTAAATAAATATTGTGTGTTATTCAACTAACCTTGTAATTTTTAGTGAAGTAACTGTTAGGTATCATAAATTTACATTTAAGACAATTACTTTAAATTTAGCAATGTCATTCTTCTGTCACTGCGAAAACTTTAGCCATTAAAAACCAAAATGACGGGGTGTACGGTGTAAACAATTTTGAATAATAAATGTATTTTTATGACACAAAAATGTTGCGCACCTTTCCAATAGTACATCATTTATTTCATATTTATGGATTCGCATCTGGTGTAATGTTTTTGTTTTGCCAAGTGCGATGCGAGAATTATAAGATTAATATGCCCGTTTAATTGATTTCAGCAACATGTAAATGACGTCATCGATTATTGCTCCTTACTTTAATTTCTATGCAAAGCTGCCACTCTTTGGTATTTTACCATACATTTTACCACATATCTTTAATTGTCGCGTTTTCCTGCAATTGTAAGGTTACGAGTGTGTCAATCTAGAGTGGACTTTTTTCATTGAGGAAAAATATTAGTATAGATTAGTACAGGTAAACCCACTACACATAAATAGAAAGACGAAAAGACGCGATTTCAATGAAATTTTTATTGAAAACAAACAAACAAACAAACTTTTATTGAGAAAATATGAAACATTTCTAACAGATTTGACAGTTAATGTCGCAAAATTTTTTAAATTATTTATTCTTACAATATCATAACTAAATTTTGCAATAATGGCAATAAGACAGAGGCGTCACTAGGGTTGGTGTCACCCGGGGTGGTAGCTCGTGGTGTCACCCCTTCACGACTAAATGACGTCACGTGAGGTTGCCGATTTTTACCCCACCATCCCCCAGCGTCATACTTTGTCACAAAAACTTAGACCCCCACCCATTCATTTACGATATGACGTCACAAATAAAGGCCCCCCCCCCACGATATGACAACCCCCCCCCCTCAAGCCGTATTTTCTCAATAAAAATTGGCATGCAGCAAATTATTTTTTGTCATTTAAATATGTATTTAGTGTAAGTCTGCACTATTATATCGTAACACGCGTGAAGCCATTGAAAACGCAATTAAATACTATGAAGACAAAGGAAAGGACAAGTCCGTTGTAAAAAAAAGTGTATAAACAATCTTCAATGCTATGTTAAAAAAAATTAAAAAAGAAAGCGTCAGACAAAAATTCAAGGTTGGGGTATTTCTGGTAATCATTGACAAACTTTCTTAAACCCTACAACATCGGTTAGGCGCATATAAAGACATCCATGAGAAATTTGGTTTTCTTACAAATCTAACTGAGCTCAGCAATTTCGCCATCCGATGGGCAGCAGCCAAGTTAATGGAAGAATATTCAATCGATTTCGAAGACTGCTTACCTTCAGAATTAGTCCAATTTTCAAAACTCTTTAAAAATTATTGTCCAGACCCACGCACAGGGTAAGGAAAAGGAAGTAGCCCAATGCGAAACTCAAAACACGTGCACAGAGCTAAAAATTGTGCTGCTTTTGAATGAGCTAAATTTCACACAGTCCTTTACAAATGTACACATCGCACTTCGCATCTATCTTTCAATGATGACATCAAACTGCAGCTGAGAGCGATCCTTTTCAAAGTTGAAAAGAATCTAAAATGAGTAAAAATTTGCATGGGACAACAAAGACTGAGTATGCTCTAATGAGCATTGAAAAGGAACTTGTAAGCTTACTTAGCTGTACTGACTTTTTTGAAAACTTCGCCATGAGAAAAATTCGCAAACGAAAGTTGTAGGTTGAAATAATAATGGTACATATTTTTCAATAAATTTTTGATTTCAAATAGAGAAAACAATTCGTAACCCCATGAAAAAAAAAGTTAAAAAAATATATATATATATAAATAGGGAATAACGCATATAATTTTTTTAAGCAGGCTCGTTCGTAACCACGAAACAGCGTAAGTCGGGATGGGACAATCGTAACCGGAGGACTACCTGTAAATAAGCATGTCTATGCTTTCACGCCTTTAATAAATATATATAAAAAGAAATATTAACTCAAAGACATTGAATTCATAATTTTCCTATAGAAAAACATCAACAAAGAAAACCCATGATTTGATTTTTTTTGGGGGGAGGGGGGGAAATCGTATTCCCCCAACCCCGCTGTGGTGGAGGGAGTCGTGAGATGGGATTCGTCCATGCTGTCGTTGTGTCCGAGTCCAAATGGCTTTATATCTTTTAAAACATAAGACACTGACTCTTTCATGTCCAGCCTTTTTTAAGATCTCTCTGCTGCGACTGTTTCTTTCCTTTTTTTCCCTAATTTGTTTTAATGTTGTTTGTGTGTTGGTACTGTTTTCATGGGCGTAGGGAAGGGGGGGCAAGGGGGGGGGCATTTGCCCCCCCCCCTAAATTTGAGAAAAAAAATATAATTTATTAAATGCATTAATAAATGTTGTATTTTAACTATTACAGCACTAATTTGTAAGTCTTATTAATTTCTAAGGCTTTTTTCAACCCTTATTTTATACTGAACTTGAATTTATTTGAAAATTGTACCTGTATGGCATTGCCAGATAAAATATAAAAAAATTGGGCTTTTTTTGCTGGAAAAATTCCTAGCGACGCCCATGACTGTTTTATTATTGCAAGTTAACTGATATTTTTTTTAATAAAAGTTTTCACGTTTAACGAATTTCATTGTATTTCTTAATTTGTTTCTAGATCAAAAAATTGTCTTCTTTTTTTCTAACATCAAAATCGTACACAGTACAATTTTAAGCTCAGATGTCACCCCCTGATGGGTGTAATCCGATGCGGCCCGCCCCCCTCGCCCCCCCCCTAGCGACGCTACTGCAATAACATTATATTAAGAATGAAATTTTTTAAAGGGTTTAACGAAGCTTCCTACTCCATAGCCATTTCAAGTGTTACAAAGGGCATACACGTGTTGTCACCGTTGGGGGGTTATAAAAGTAAAAATGTAAAATTTTAATGTTTCCTTTATGACATATTATATAACAATAGCCCAAATGTAGAAAATATTAGTAATAAATGTTAATAAGCATGCTATATAACTATAATTCTTTTCCTCATATCATTTTCTTTTTCATTCCTAAAAAAATGTGAAAAACGCAAAGTTTAGGGCGAAATAAGTGTATTAACTATTAACTTTAACTTTTCAACCATTCACATCACAAGTCTACAGACACAAATGGAGAATATAAATATTTCCTACAAAAAAAAACAAAAAAAAACAACAACCATACTCGTAGTAGCTTAAAAAAAAACAGCAAGAGATGTTGTTGCTAGAATTTTCTAGAAAGCCCAATACTGGTTCCTTGATACCGTTTAACTCACTTGATCAAGTCTTTGACGATTGGACGCAGATTTCTAGAAAACTGTGAACAGAGGCGTCACTAGGGTTGGTATCACCCAGTGCGGTAGCTCATGCACTCACAACACTTACCCCATAGACCTTCTCCGAGTCTGCCAGTACCAAATAATGGGAACATACAGAATTGGTCCATTTGTGATGGTGTCATCCGATGTGGTTCGCACCACCACCACCACCCCCCCCCCGAATGACGCCTATGACTTTCAATATGTTTTGTTTCATCAAGTGCACCGTTCTATTCTAAACGACAACACTTTCGCTCTACATTAAGGAGATAGTGTTAAATTTACTCCCAACTCTTCAATGAAAATGGACTTCTCTTGACTGCATATACGTGGGGGGAGGGGGGATTTTGTTTGTGTCATGAAACTTAGTAGTTTAGACGGGACTAACACAGGAGCAGAGGGAATGACTTTGGAAGGCTCGAAATATGCAAACAATGCAATTAAAAAATTCAATATAATTGAAGATAGTAAATTTAAGGCACATAGCAGACAATTGGTATCAAATAATGAAGTAAAATCTAATTTTCTAAAGCCGGGTTCTGCCTAGGGCCTAGGCCCACTGTATAAATTTTGGTTCTGCTTGACTTGACTATCCCTTAACCCGTCCGTGGGTCGTTGGGAAACCATCGTGAACTGCAACCTATCTCACGCCATTTGTCGCGGTCCTGAGCTGCCTTTTGGGCGTCGATGAATGACAGGCCGGTCCACTCTTTGATGTTGTCTCCCCCATCTCTTCTTTTGTCTGAATCTTTTTCTTCCTCCCTGGACTGTGCCTTGCATTATAGTCTTTGCGAGACCTCCAGATCCTGCCACGTGTCCATACCAACGCAGTTTCTTCTTCTTGATTGAGGTGAAAAGGTCCTCGTAGGGGCCGATGACAGCAGTTATTTTGTTGCGGACCGCTTCGTTTGTGATGTGCTCTGAGTAGATGTTCAGTATCTTTCGGAAACATCTCATCTCTAGCGCATTGATTCTTCTTTGGAGGTCTGCAGTGAGCGTTCAAGCCCCGCATCCATACAAGAAGACCGACATCACCAGAGAGCGCATTAGTCGAATAAATCTCAGAGAGAGTTTCTTGCTTTGCCAGAAGTGTTTTAGTTTGCTCAGCGTTGCGGTTGTCTGGGCCATTCTGGCAAGAATTTCTGGATTTGAGCCTTCGTCGGATATTATGGCCCCTAGATATTTTAAGGTCGAGACCTCTTCGAGTTTTTGCCCGTTTATCCGAATTTCATTTGTGAATGTTCCATTTGCCACGACCTTGGTCTTTTCTGCATTGATACTGCTTGGGTTTTTAAAAAACCTTATATCTGGGTTTATTTTATAATTTATAATGGCAACGCGAACTTTATGGTGCTGTGCCTGTGCAAGTATGGCGGCCTAAAAGTAATAGGTTATACATAATTTGGATATAGAATTTCAGTGACCTAAACATTATCATGCAGGTTTGTTTTCGCTATTTCAGTTATTGTAATAAACCAAATTTGTTTCTATTCTTTTTTTATAGTTCAAACAAGTATAATTAATACAATTGACGATTATTAAAAAAATATTTGATTAATTTTATTTTAAGTTCTTTAAATTCAATATTCATGATTCAAATTATTATTAACATTTTATTAATTAATTAAATTAATAATCAATAAAATTAGTCATCAGTGATCAGTCATTGGAAATATTTTATTATAACTTAACAGTATAAGTAAATATAAAATCATATTCATGCAGTGACAATAATAATATGACATACTGACATACACTTGACATTGATCACATTGACATTGACCCTCATGACACTGCATTGTCACTGTCTGTCAACAATCTGTCTTATTTTAGTTAAAAGTTAGTTTAGTTTCGTAAGAAACTAGAATAATTTTTCTTGTCAAAATTAGGGGTACTAAAGCTAGAGTTAGAGCTGTGATCTATCTTAATCTTGATCTGTATTCCTTGAAGTGCTTTTGTCACTTCATGGTGGCACTATCTTCCTACAAACACAAGATATAGAATTAGAATATGAATTGAAGATGCCATTCATAAAATGTAACACAATTTTAACTAATTCATACTTCTTCAAGCAGAGGCGTAACTAGGGTTGGTGTCACCCGGGGCGGTAGCTCATGGTGTCACTCCCTCACGACCTAACCCATAAAACTCTTCCAAGTCTTCCAGTGCCAAATAACGGGAACATACAGAATTTTACATTTTGGTGTCACCCCTTGTGATGGTGCCACCCTGTGCTGTTCGCACCCCTCGCACCCCCTTAGTGACGCCACTGCTTAGTGTAACTTACTAATTAATTTCGTGACTGTGACCCTTAAAATAGCACACAACAAAAGAGCGCAGATGAAGATTGGAGGCGATTGTTCTAATAGATGCTAATGTTTCAAGATGGACTTCCAACGAGGTGTAGCGCTCTTATGTTTGCGCCCATTTGTTGTCTCTCTTTCATCGTGCGCTCTTTAATGACATGTGAAAACAATTTAAAAAAGGAAAATGTTCCCAACATATGTAAGACATGCCTTGAACAAAAATTGTTTATTAATTAATTGAAAGACATTTTTTAAAGTTTAAGCCTTGGCTGTCATACTTTAATAGGCCGTACATAAATGACGTCACATGATTTTGGGCGATTTTTCTCAAAAACTTAGACCCCCTCTCCAATATGACGTCACAAAGCTTTGCGGCCACATTAAAGGCGTATTTTCTATTTGAAATTGAGCATGTTTCAAATCACTTTATTGTAGGGCTGCGGAAATTAACGATTAATTTCTCGATTAATCGTTAAAAATTTAAAGATTAAATTTTAAAAAAATTTTTAAAACTATTAATCGACCCACCACTTATAAATGTACTGGAAGTCAAAAAGTAAAATATTTCGGCCGATAAATATAAACTAATTTCCGTACGATTACACGAACATTTTGGTTTTAAACTATTGACTGACGTGAATGTTCAAAATGTTGATAAAGGTTATTGTGTCCATTGAGAGAAATCGTTTGCCTACCATGGAATGTTCCCTCTAAGTCTAGGCTTCATTGGTCAGTGAGCAAAGTAAAAAAAAATTGTGTGCAAAGTTGCACAACGTCCATTTTATTTTTGCAATATTTTACAAAATTTGCTGCGCTGTGAATCTAAACTTCTGCGTGGCATCTGTAAAATATCTGACCAGCCGCGCTGCTTAAAGGGAACATTGCTATCATGGTTCTAACACTTCGCTTACATATCACCTGCATACCAAACATCCACTACAGTATCGGAAACTTCAGCTGCGACAATCTAAAGCTATGTGAAGGATTGTTCAGCTTGGCTGGATATATTGTCAATAAGACCCGCTCATCACTTGAACCAAATAATGTCAATACACTTCTCTGTTTGCGTTGTTGGTTAAAAGATGTCTTATAAAGAAGACATTCCAGTGTTATTTCGATTTTCGACAAGTATTTTAATAAATACTTACGATAACATAAATTTCAATTTTTGGCTTTAATCCAAATTAACGATTAATTAATCGTTAATTTTTCAAAAGTTAACTATTAAATTTAAATTAATCGTTAACAGCCCTACTTTATTGTCATTTAAGTATGTATTTACATGTAGTGTAAGCCTGCACTCTAATATTGTAACACGAGTGAAGCCATGTAAAACATCATCAAATAAATTGTAAGTAATCGAATATTTAAGTGGAACTTTCATTTTAAAGCTGCACATTTTGATGTGACCTCACATTTCTTAAACACCCCACCCATATTGTCACAAATGTGTGACCCCCCCCCTCCCCCATAGATGCGTGATGTCATTTATGAACAGCCACTTAAAACATTTATTAATTTTTAATAAATTTCATCTAATGTTTTGAACGTGTCCAAAATTTAAGTGTAATTTGGCTTACTTTTGTAACTTTCAAAATTAAAGTCAATCATTATTAAACAATTATTTAAGCCGGAAAAGGTATAAGTGGCATTTGGACTCAAAAATAATTTGAGTAAATTCTCACTATCTTTCTGTCTTTTAACAAAATTAAATAAAAGATTCACTTTCTTACCTTTACTGCTGCAAGAAAGGGGAATTATGAATTGTAGACAAAATTCTTGAATATATCAGATTATATCTTCAATAATATGCTATATAATGGTCAGACCAGACGTTTTTCAAAGTTAAAAATTCGTCACTGCAGTTGCGCATGTGCGGTTCTGATCTGCGTCATTCAAAATCAACTTAACTGCGGCTGCCGAACGTACGCATCAAGCGACCTATCAGTGAAAATCGTTTCATACGAAATCGACAAGACTGAAATGTTTTTGTGTGAAAATAATTTGTTGTTAAATGATATTACAAAAAAAGTACCTATACTCAAGAAAATTAAGTTGCATGTCTTAAATAAATATAAATAAAATAAAAATATTAACTCAAAGACATTTAATACATATTTTTCCTCTTTAAAAAAAACAAACAAAGAAACCTATCTTTTGATATATTTTTTTTCGAGAAAAATCTTACTTTTCTCTGTGGTGGAGAGAGTAGTGAGGTGGGATTCATCTCACTGGCTCACTCCATGGTGTAGGTATGTCAAAGCCCATTTGGCTTTATTTCATTTAAAACAAAAGACACCACCTCTTTCATGTCCAGCCTTTTAAATTCTCTCTCCGGTGCGGCAGTTTCTTTTTTTTTCCTAAATTGTTTTATTGTAGTTTGTTGGGACTGTTTTATTATTGCATGTTAACTGAAATTATTTTATTAAAAAGTTTTAGCGTTTAACGTATTTCGTATTTTTTCTAGGTCAAGAAAATTTATCGTATCTTTTTTTGACATAAAATGGTACACAGTAAAATTTTAGATCATGGTGTCATCCCCCTTATGGTATCACCCAGGCAGCCCCACCCCCTGAGCACACACTTCACTAAATATGCAATTGATAATGGCATAAGTGAGCACCTTAAAAAAGCTGACTCTCAAGTCAACATAAAAACTGAAAATTTTGTATTAATTGGTTTAGCAATTAGACCTGCTTTGAAATTTTTCTAGAATAGTCTATGTAAATGATTCAGATGGTGAGCTTTAACTCACAATTGAAAAATTAGCCTATTAGTTAGGCCCTTAGTGCTAATGATGAATTGATAATTTCTTCTCCTGAATAGATTAAACTGCACTACTGATGTAATCAGCTAAGAAAGTATGACACATGTATTTAAATTTTGCAACTGCACATTCAAACTTTGCATGTTGAAATACCACTGTCCTACCAAGCTTTTTAATATGAACTTTCTGTTGTCGATCCAGAACGCTTTACTGTTTGTGGTATCAAATTTAAACTTATCACTGGGTATCATTAATTTTCAGCAAAAAAGAATGGATTCTAACTTTCGCAAACGAATGAGGCGTCGCCTTTACTATGGAGATATGGCTGATTTGGAAGAACCTTCCCTTCCATTAACAGGTTATATTAAATGTTTTACATTAATTTGATCTAACTTCATTTAACTGAAATTACAATAAAACAAATCAAAATAATTTTAAAACTTATTTTACAAACTTTAATAATTGAAAACAAATTATTTAAATAAGTTGTGTAATACATTCACATTCCTCAGAACTTGCTGTTGAATATTTTCATGAAAGCGTCCCTGAAAAATTAGGTCATGTTGATCTTTATACAGCCTCTAATGTCATCAGGTGATCTTAGTTTGTAAATTAAAATCATTTAAATAACGGCATGAAATAGAAATCAGCTAGTGGTTTACAACCTCTCCTCATTTCTTATTCTAACATCTACACCTTTATACCAACATCTACACCTTTAAACCAATATCCACACCTTTATACCAACATCTACACCTTTATTCTAACTAACATCCACACACCATTCAGTACTTTCACTCACACTTTTTGTTGTGTGATCTCAAATTATTTAAGAGCAATTTGTCAAAAAAAAATTCTCTCATCAAATTGATAGTCATATGTTATTAAAGTGCTTCAAATTACATTAAATATAACCACGACTCATAGCTAAAACTCTTGTGAATAAATGATAACTCTGAAATGTCAGCATAAACTCAAAGGACTTCATTTGAAGACTGATTATATTTAAAAAATAAATATATATTTCAAGAATTAATCAATTGTTTTTGTTTTGCAGACGCAACAAAGTCTCACCCTGCTCAGTGGTCTTGTCCATGTTGTATGCCAAGAGGCTGAGACAGAAAAACAAGGAATATCTCCAAAGCATGTCTTCCTCTGATATTTTCTTTATATCCATGGTGAGTTGCTCAAAACAAGATGATCTTCAGAGGGGCATCAAAGGACCAGAAGTCCTCTAATTCACGCTCATCCAGATCCAAATCATAGGGTCTGAAAAGTTTATCTTTCTTAGCCTAAAAACTACTCATCAACCACTTAACAAAAATGACAATTAGAAAATGATTAAAATCACACTGATATCATAGCAAATTTCAACATTACATTATTATGTCAATGATTCTTTATACAGTCAAAAAATATTTTTATAACGAGAAAAGCCCCAAAGTCATATTTTGAATTTTTTAAAAATATGACTAAAAATATTTTGTTCGAAATCAGTGTTAATTGTGAAAAAACATCTTTGTCCATTGAAATATGTAAGCAAAAGATCCCTGTACCATTGAGACTTAGGTTTACAGCGGGGAAACATGGCAAATGGATTGATACTTACCTATACGTGACTTTTATAGTCACATGACCTAAAGATCCAATGAGGGTAAAGAAATTAGAAAGATGTCAAACATTGCTCAATAAAATGATATATATACTTTTGGACATGAAAATTTAAAGAAATATCAATAACATAATTTGCAATGTATTTCATGTCCCGTCTGTCCTGTCCTTGACGCTACTAATTTTAGAAAGCAGAGCACCTAATTACTGCACCAAAAATAACTTTTTTCGAACGTTCCGCATAAAATTGTTCATTAAGAAAATAAATTAATAAAATAAATAAAAGAAACGAAAGTTCCTTATTACATTGTTTTTAATTATGATGTGTATTTTTCAAAATAAATAGATTTTAGCTGAAATGTATTTGTTTTGAAAACTTCTGTCATTTTTGACAGGTAATACACTAGTTAAAAAAAACAAACAAATGTTTTGCTCAGAAAAAAGGGCTGAATTTATGGTATTTCTACATTGAGAAATGATTTGACTGTTCCATTTTTGTCTTCAGATGATGGCTAGTAAGTACTTGTATGATGAAGGTGTTGAAGAAGAAGTCTTCAATGATGAATGGGCAGATAACACAGATCAAGAGGTGGATGACGTCAACCAAATGGAAATGGACTTTTTGCAGGCAATGGTATGCTGCTTCCCCAGTTAATTTCTGTGTCTCTGATGAGTGTCAGGTGTCCGACCCTAGCATCTAATTACTATCACATTTGTAATAATCACAATAAATATATATTCTATAGCCATTTAGTGGAAGTGTAGTTTAGAGATTAATTAACAAAATGTGGGTGAGACTGCAATCAGGCTTGTAGATTAGAGGTTTAGAGATTAATGATTTTTTTCTGTAAATGGCTACACTTCCAATAGTTTTAAAATATTTTTTTAAATACTAAAAATTTTATCTTGAAAGTTTACTCTATTTAAAAAACAAACAACAACCTATAACAATGAAGTCCTTGCAATGATTTTATTTTGATCTAACAGGACTGGAGACTCTTTGTAAAACCTGATGAATTTGAGGACACTCTTGTTTCCATAGAAAGACGGTGAGATGAATTGTATTTTAATATATGTTGGGCCTTCAAATACTTACACCCACTGCTCTTACTTCATTTACCTAATGTCTAAATATCCCGACAGATAAGTTTAACTCTTAATGTCCTATAAGGTTTTTTAAAAACTTATCCCCCAGTACTGTAAGGATTTCAAGTATATATTGCAACGGGAAACGAATGAAAGCAGTAGCGGAATGTAAATATTGACATTTCCGGAAGTTGAATAAATCTCTCACGCTATGAAGAGTTTTTACTTGTATGATTCCATTACTAAAGAGAGCGCTATCGAGGCGCGCTTTACCGCGCTTCAAAAATAGAGGCAAGGCGCATATTACCACGCTTTAGGACATTAAGAGTTAAAGATAATTTCATAACATAGATCTCATGAAAAAGAACTCCTGGCAAAGTGAGTGAGCAAATAATACAAAGAGTATTTTAATTATGAAAATTGTTTGAAAGAGACCCTCACAAAACATGTGTATCTCTGTGCACTGCACATCATCTAAGATTTGTAATGAATGTTCTCACTACCATTAAAATTATGACTAAACACAGCTATTGTGATTTGTGTGTAGTCTGTCTTTTTGGTTTGCTCATTTGCTAGCAGTTGGAATGAGAGCATTGTATGGGTTTGCTGCGTCATACATGTATTGTACAGCATTCTGCATCATTCTTACATTTGAATCATTGTTCAGCCTAATTATTTGTATATGTTTGAATTATCATATGATCTTTCAATTAATTTAAACTTACGTAATATACTCGTTCTAAAGCCGACCTTTTTTAGACAACATCTAGAGGAAAAGGTTGGGGGTCGGCTTATGAGCGGGTCATAGGTGATTTCTGCATGTACATTGAATATTGGTTTTGTTATTGTAGATCATCAAGGTCCTTGTCTACATTCTACAAGATTCGACTGCTCTACCAGAAGCTATGTAATTCAAATCTCATTGTTCTTCAACCTAAACACACAAAAAAACAATTATAATGACCAATTTAGCTTGTAGTTTTTTTTAAATGTGTACCATTTTGTTCACGCTGTCCTATTAATTTTGGGGGGGTCGGCTTACGAGCGGGTTACACACTTTTTATACTTTTCTCTTCCAAAAGAAGGGGCGTCGGCCTATGAACGAACGGGCTATAGAACGAGTATATACGGTAATTAAAGTTTACATGGGTTTAGAAGACTTGTGTCAATTTTATCAAATTGAATTGTATGAACATTTGATGAACTTGATGTGTGAAATCAAAACAATATAGGATCTGACAGAGTTAATGAGTGTTACTTCTATTTAATTGCTCAAATATTTAAACTTAACATTTTCTTTCTTCAGCATTAATTTACTACTAATTCTTTGTTCTATATATCACTCCTGCTTTCAAAGCAAGTTGTCTCAGTTCTGAAGAATTGCTTTTTTAAAAGTCTAAAAGTGATTAGCATATCATTGCTGTGTTTGGTTATTTTGTTTAGACTGGCATTGCAAGAAGGATTAAAGAGAGACTGGTTTACCTATGCAGAACTTGATGTGCTGTTGAATGCCGACCTGATGGGAACTTTGTGGTTACAAGTTGGACTGGAGTGTTCCAAGGTATTATTAAACCAGCTATCTTCGCGTGGGATGATTAGGTCTTACTTTTTAATAGGGTCTGGCTTATCACAAACTGAAACATTATTTTAATGTTATTACCTTACCATAGAAATAAGTAGAGTGAACTGATTATGGGTTATGTTTTGTTCCATAGCTCCTAAGAGATAAGGACCTTTTTTAATCAGCAACTGATATACAGCTTATTGATCAAATGTATCCCTGTCCTAATTATCTACTTTTTGGCCTCCTCTGATCTGAATGTCATGCACTTGTCATAGAACTCTTAGAGTGTCAGGAATGTTTTATAGCTTTCAATATAATAGCTTTCCTTTCAATGACAGGAAGCTGTCATGAGTTTATTTAATTGCATGGGATCCTATTTGTCTTATTTGAACTATGTTGAAAAATTATAGAAAATAACATTATTTTGTCAAAGTGATAAGTTTGCTTGTACCAATCCCACAGGTGATGAGTGCCTTCTCTGCTGTGTATCTGACTAGCATCATCAGCATGTTAGGATCAACAGCATTGGCAGTTCAAGTCTCTGGGCCCCTATCCTCTGTGGCTGTGGCTCTCTGTACCATGCAGTCATCTCCCCTCACTATGATCCTATCCAGTGGCATGTCCTTAGTGGATCCTTCTACTTTCGCACCTCCTCCCTACATTGGAGAAGACCCTGGTTTATCTGCTGTCATCCCCAGTAATCACTCTGACTGGGATGGAGTGGAGGAAGAATTTCGCCCCCAATCCTGGAACAGGAAGGATGGCAGCCATGAAGGTTCCTTAGTCCCTAATCCAGGTGAAGATCCCCTGTATGTAATGGAACCTCATCCATACAAAGGATCTGGCGTCACTGAAAATAGTTCTGCACCTGAAGATAAAATGAGTACCATTAAACCAGCCCGCCACTCATCTCTCTGGTCGCTTTGGTTCCTGGACTCTCTCTTATCCCAACTGTGGGCAGTAGCAACTTTCAAGCCAAAGCCCCTGACTTTTGGGGGAGCCTCCCTTTCACACAAGTCAGATGGAGATGAATCGTCCCCTGCCGACCCTGCTGATCGACCCTTAAAGTTTAGGAAAAGAGATAGTAAGCACCATTATAAGCATTCTTTAGTCTCTGGCTCAACTCCTGCCTTCTCTGATCCTGCGGATGTCCCTTCAAATACTGTCCTCGAATCTACGGTTGAATCCACTGCATTGAACAATGAAAAGTCATGTGACTGTTCCTGCTGCCCAAATCAAGCCTGCCATGGCTGGTTCGGAAAGATTTCTGGCAAAGTGCATTGTGGTCCTGTACAGACATCATTCTCCCATAAAGACGAACCAATGTTATCAACAGACTCTAAATCTGAACGTCTTTCCATGCTGGCTTCTAGATCTCAGCACTGCTGTCTGCAGGGCGCTGTCTGTTGCACAGATCAGCTGCAGCTCTTGTTGGACAACAGAGATCTAGGTTCAGTCCCTTCACCATGCCTGACCAAACAACATATTAAAAGCTTTGAAACCTCACCTGTGCTCTACTACAGAACTGATCATCACAAGGTCTCTCAGGGATTTTACACAGGAATGTACCAGGCCTTAATAGTTACTTGATACCACCTAATCCAAACCAAATTACTTCATCAGGACTGTGACACTTAGAGTAGCAATAAATTGAGTTTGTGAGTCAAAAAGTCATATTTTTATACCTAAAATTTTAAACCTTTTGCCAAATCTAAGTATAACTTTCTATATCATGACTGCTGAATTTAAAGAATTATATTTCTCTTTAAAAATAAAACACAAAATATATTATTCAAGTTAAAGATTTTAAACCTAAACTTGTTGTTGAAAAGTCATGGCACACATCTGTTCACTCATTTTTACAACTAGAAATGGTGCTTAAAAGAATGGTGAATGGTGATCAGAATATACTTACACATAAAACATTTTAACTGACACTGTTGCATATTAATACATATATATAAACACATACTGGGTACTAATAATTACCAAACCCTTATACTTGCCCTTGATGATTATCACTATTTAATGTGAAAAAAACTTTCAAGACATGTTTTTTTGTCTTTAACTACGTGGTTATTTAAATTTTTAAGCAATTACATACACTTAAAAGAAAGATATTAATTTTTTATCATAAGTACATAACAATATCACTAATGATTATACTTAATCATGATGTTGATTTGAACAATTTAACAACCTTTTTCTTGAAATTATTCAGAAATAATTTCAAAATTGCCATTTTATATCTATTATGTTATTAGAAAAAGCAAATGCTACATATAACTTGACTTGGTTTTAAATTTTAACACAACATCCTACAATTGTTAATATATTTCAAAGCTAATTATAAAAATTAGACACATCACATAAAAAGAAGAATTATTAAGGTTTTTTTTTAACACTGACAAAGAGATCAAATAAACATTGGAATTGGAATATCCTTGTAATAAATATATTTATTTTGAAACAAGCAGAAATAAATCTCAATATTATGAGACTTACTGAGTTCTCTTATTTTGTAGTTATTTAAGTTGTTGTTGAGCCTTCTCGTCCATGAGGGGCATCCACCTATTATCGTCGGCTTCTGCGATTCCTCCAAGGGCATAGGCCACCTACGAGAGACCTCCAGACATCTCTATCCTGGGCCAGCTTCTCCAGGATCTTCCATTCATGGCCAATTCTCTTGATGTCTGCCTCCAATTCTCTGCACCAAGTCCAAGTGTTTCTTGGGCGGCCTCTTTTCCGCTTACCCTGTGGGTTCCATTTCAAGGCTTGCTTTGTTGTGTTAGAAGCAGGTTTTCTTAGTGTATGACCAATCCACCTCCACCGCTTCTGGAGAATCTCTTCCTCAATGGGCTTCTGTTTTGTCCACTACCACAGTTCCCGGTTGCTGATTTTGTCTGGCCAGTGAATTCTGAGAATCCTTCTAAGACAATTGTTGATGAAGGACTGGATTTTGGTCAGGTTTACGGCCGTTGTTCTCCATGTCTTGGCTCCATATAGCAGCACAGGTTTCACCATAGCGTTAAAAATCCGTACTTTTAACTTGCTGCCTAAGTTGTTGGAGACCCAAACATTCTTGAGTTGCTGGAAGGCTGCTCTTGCTTTTCCAATCCTTATTTTGACGTCAGCATCTGTACCACCTTGTTTATCTACCACGCTGCCAAGGTAAACAAAACTGTCCACCTCCTCAAGGGCTTCTCCTTCAAGCATAATGGGTGATGTACTGGTGGCATTAACCTTGAGGATTTTACTCTTCCCTTTGTGTATGTTGAGACCCATGCTAGCAGAAGTGGCTGCGACAATGTTTGTTTTCTCCTGCATCTGTTGTTGGGTATGTGCAAGAAGGGCAAGATCATCAGCAAAGTCAAGATAATCCAGTTGATCCCACAAGGTCCATTGGATGCCATTCCTTTTCTGCTGTGTAGATGTTTTCATCACCCAGTCAATGGCTAACAGGAACAGGAATGGTGACAGCAAGCAACCTTGTCTCACACCAGTCTTCACCTGGAAAGCATCTGTCACCTGCTGGCCAGGGATAACTTGGCAGTTTATCCCTTCGTACATGATTCTGATTACATGTACATCCGTAATCTTCTGTGGCACCCCGTAATGCCTTAGCAATCTTCACAGGTTTTGCCTGTCAACACTGTCGAAGGCTTTTTCATAGTCAACAAAGTTGACATAGAGCGGCGAGTTCCACTCTAGTGACTGCTCTAGAATGATGCGCAGTGTCACTATCTGGTCAGTGCAGGATCTGTTGGTGCGAAAGCCAGCTTGTTAGTCCTGCAACAGAGGGTCTACAGCATTTTTCATCCTGTTAAGTAGTACACGGTTGAAAACCTTTCCTGGGATAGACAACAGAGTGATCCCTCTGTAGTTTGAGCAGGAGCTTAAATCCCCCTTCTTTGGGATCTTGATAAGGTATCCCTCTTTACAATCGGAAGGAACTTGCTCCTCTTTCCATATCTTCATAAACAGAGGGTGTAGCATTTCCACACTGGTTTCCAAGTCCGCCTTGAGTGCCTCTGCTGGGATGCCATCAGGTCCTGCAGCCTTTCCATTTCTGAGTTGTTTGGCCCTGCTAATCTCTTGTTTGGTGGGACTATTGCAGTCAATTAGCAGGTCATTATCAGCTGGTTGGATTTATTTAAGTAATGTGATGTTATTTGTGAGTTGTCACCAATTGTTTGCAGTAGTGTATGGCTCTTCAAAAGTGGTCAGATGTCTGTAAGTGTAATTATGAAAGAAATTTTGACATGGTTTTTATTTGTGTGTTCCTGATATTGATATAGGACAGAAGAAATGCATTGGAATTCCCTTGATTATATAATATGGTTCAAGGAAAATGTTATTACAAGTAATGTGAAGGTTTGTGTTCAGATTTTATCAGACTCAACTTACACATGATGCTACATGTGTCTGCTCTTACAAGAGGGATAATGTTCTCTGTATGTCAATATTAAAGGCTCTCATATCTTCAACTTGAGCTAGCTTTAAATAAAATAATTATTTTCATTTGGTGGATTGAAAGTGAATGTAGATCAATTATCTTTTTACATAAGATAAGGTCGCTTTTTTAAATAAGTAAATGAAAATCTTCTTTTTAATTTTAAATGAACATACATTTTTAAGATTGGAAGGACTTCATTGATAGAAGATCAGCTCACATGATTTTTAATCTTTTTGATCAGCTGTGGAAAATGTTCAGTCCAACGAATTCCTTGTTTTATTTTTAATCTCTTCCTTTAGACAATATTCATTATTTAATTGGATGTACTCCGGCGCTTCTTACGCTTTCAATTATCTATGCACACTTGGGACCAAAGCAAAGATACATTCTCAATTTCGGATACATGTATTTCTAAAACGTGGTGAATATGTGACTGTGTATTTTTAATAAACATTTTCAACTAAGTGAGAATGTTCCATCAAGTACATAATCCTTTCATGAATTCAAATATAAATGAAATAATATGTACACTTTATGAAGCAGCTTTTAATGAGTGAGCATTCATTTTAAAATAAACAATAAAGTTTAAGCCATGCATGCAATAACCTCAGTATAGAAGTAGCATCTGTAATGTTTAAATACAATGTAAGATTATTTTAGATAGATTCATCAGCTGCTTGAATTTTAAAATCTCAATTTAAATTATATATTGATAAATTTTACGTTGATTTCGGTCATTTATTGGTGACAAACATATTATCTCTTTTTAATTGAAAAAAAAATATCATCAATGAATCGTAGAATAAAAATAAAAAATACTCGTCCAGTACATCAGTTTTTTGACAGGCCATCATGTCGTTGCCTAGGCCAACATTTGGTCCTTAAAAATGTGGGGCAAAACGGTAAAATATAATTCCGCTTCACTATAATTTTCGATACCTTATACAAATCCTATCCTAAATGTAAGAAGCGATCTAGCAGCATACTTATACGAATTACAAAGAAAACGCGTTAGGACTGTCAAAACAATATTTTAGAGACTAAAATAATAAAAATTATTACGATTTTCATCATTGCTGTGATAAGAAAACTTTATTAATTTGCTTTTTTTTTGTTTCATACCCCAACTTGGAATAATCGACTCCGTAATTGGTAAATTAATTTGATAATAAATAACAAAACATTTCAAGATGGCTGACTTTGATTGGCCCTGGCAATACAAGTTTCCTCCTTTTTTCACGTAAGTTGATAACTTTTGTTGGTTCTGTTATGATGGTCAGACCAATTAACCCATGCACCAAAGAAAACATTGATAAACTAGAACAAATTACAAAAAAGATCTGCCAGATTCATGACTGGAGAATATTCAAAACTTACAAGAATAACACTAACACTAACACCGACTAACTAATGACTAATGACTAACTAACACCAACTGAAACTTTTAGTACTTGGTCTTGGTACTTTGAGTGTCCCACTCAAACCGCCCTATGCGGAATGCACACGCCCCGAAATACGTTTGTCTTTGACTGACACGGCGGTGACGAAACGCAGCCCTGAACATGTACAGAAAGCGGCTGCCCTTGAGACGATAGAAGGGTTCACGGGAACCCAAGTGAAAGTGTTCACGGATGGGTCTGCCAGTTCAAGTGAAGGAATTGCAGGATATGGTGCGCTCATCTTATACCCAATAGGAGGGCCACCAAAAGAAGAACTTCTAGGTCCCTGTGGGACTATGGCATCGAATTACGATGCGGAGCTTGAACTTGAAGCTATACACAGGGCCCTGGAAAGTGTGCACCGGACACTGCAGGGGTCGGAAATTTTTGGTTTCGACACGGTACTGTTTTGTGACTCGAGATCAGCCCTCGAAGTCCTGGCTAGTGAGAAGCGTAGTACCCACTTGGTTGACGCCATCTTGGAGGACGTGGGCAGACTCGAGAGACTTGGAGGTAAGGTAACCGTGCAGTGGATCCCGAGCCACGTGAAATGTTAATGGCAATGAAAAAGCAGACTCCCTGGCCAAAGCAGGTGCAGCCCTGCCCCAACCAGAGGCCCCAGTCACTTATCTTGGGGCTAAAACCTGGCTAAAGGACCACTTCCGAAATAAGTGGTACCAGGAGTGGGCTGACAACACGACAGCCAGAGGGGTATTCGCTAACATGCCCAGGCCAAGCCGTTCAGACCAGTGGTGGAACCTGAGTCGCAAACACCAGAGTTTGGTGACTCAGATGAGAACAGAACATTGCCCAACCAACTCTTACTTTCACAGGCTAGACCACAACAGGGACTCGAACTGCCGTCATTGCAGCCAAGCCCCTGAGACAGTCGTACACCTGGTGACGTCTTGCCCGGCGCTTGATATCGCCGGGGGGGGTGAGGGAGGCGGAAGAGTCCCATGTAAAGACAATGTTGTATGGCAATGCTCAACAGATGGAGCAGATTGCCCAGGTACTAGCCAAGGCCTTAAGAGATTAGTCTCAGGCCTACAGAATATGTGTTTAGTTTAGTACTTTGTCTTTAGTAAGTGTTAGTTGTTAGCATTGTTAGTGACCATTGAATGAATTGCCGTTGCCATTATAATTATTAGTGACATTAATCATTAGTATTAGTTAGGGGTCTACCGATATCTGGATATCGGCAATATCGGTATCGGTAGCCTGTAAAGGTCCCGATATTGACGTCACCGATATTTCATAATAAGTGACATTTTGACCCAAAAAAAAACGGAAACAAAAAAACTATCATTTAGGTTTACAATATCTCGACAAATTAATATATCGACCCCGATACCAGTATTGAAATAGTCAAAAGAGTCCTAGTATTAATATGTGCAGCCACGATACAGTGTGCCATGTGCTTTGATATTGTTTAGGTATCGGCCGATTTTCGTATACTCAGAAATACTGTGTAAATAGTGCCGATGCCAAGTATACCGTAATTGCTCTAATAAATGGATAACATGTAAACATTATGTTCACGTAATTGCTCTAATAGCAAAGATGCACGCAGAATCGCAGATGTCTAAAACATTTCGTTTCGTATGGAATAACAAAATGTACCGTGTGAAGACGTGTTGTCATTGGCAACCATTCAAGCTTCAGCCCCATTTTCACTATATTACTATTGTACTTTGTTCTCATTGTTTCATTCATAAAAGGTGGCCGTGTGCAAAAGCCATTAAACTATTGGTTAGAATTAATAATTATGAGTCAAGGTTGAAGTTTCAAAAGGAGTACCTAATATGCTTGTACATTTTTATAAAGGACGGTTCGTTTTGTTATGAGTCCTATGTAGGTCATGAACTGGAACTTGTAAACGCATCGGAAACTTCGTTTCGGGAAAAAAATCGGTATTTCGGCAAAACTGGATATCGGTAGACCCATTAATTATAAAATATAAATAATTACGAGTGATAAATTTAAGAATGGCGTCATCAAATATGACCGCTGTTATTTTTGTCCTAACAAATACTCATATCGGCACTCATATCGGAGAAAAAATATCGGTAATATCTGCAAAAATACTTATCGGTAGACCCCTAATATAAAATATAAATAATTAGGAGTGATGAATTTAAGGATTATCGATGTCAACAAATAAGACCGCTGGTTTTTGTCCTAACAAATATTCATATCGGAGAAAAAAAATATCGGTAATATCGGCGAAAATGCCTATCGGTAGTCCCCTAATATTAAAGATAAATAATTACGAGTGATAGATTTAAGAATGACGTCATCAAATATGACCGCTGGTTTTTGTCCTAACAAATACTCATATCGGCACTCATATCGGCAAAAAAAATATCGGTAATATCGGTATCGGCAATATCGGCAAAAAGGCATATCGGTAGATCCCTAGTATTAGTATTAGACTAGTCATGAGTAGGTAATCCTGCAGTTTCTACACGTATATTATTTTACATCGAAATTTAACTTTTTCGTGAGAACTTACTCTGTTTTTTAATTTATTAAATCCATAATTATATGTTGTATTTCAGCTATTACGGCGCTAATTTGTAAGTGTTTTTAATTTCTAAGGCATTTTTTCAGCTCTATATAATACATGATCTGGTCACGATACGTCCATTTTGTTTACCTAGCCAGATGTTTTTTTACCTGGCTCGACCCATGCTAAAATAAATTTACTGACTGAAAATGTTTTTTAAAAGGTATTTTTCATCTATTTTAAATGTTTTCAGAAGAAAAATAAATATTTTAAAGACAATTTCATTTTTTATTTTGTTCTAGATGTTTGATTCTTATTTTATTTGTTTGTAAGTGAGAAATTTACATTTGGCATCTTATTGTGACAATACGGCAAGTATAGTGTTCCATAAACAAAATGGTTTCATCACGATCTGACTATTTACTGTTGAGAAAGGTTAATCACAAGTCCTAAAAAAAAATTAACTATTAACCATCACTGTTTACTTAATTCTTTGGATTTTTTTTGTGTTTAAATCTTAAAATTTGCTGAATTGAGGGCTTCGTGAAAAAGAGCTGAACGCAAGCGGGGGGGAGCGGGCTTTGGTGTCACTATCAGACGACGCAAGGCGAAAACATTCTCTCATTGGTTCTCAAAACATAAGGGATATAGGGACTTGCGGTTAACCTGTCTTTTTTTGAACGGTTAACCGGTCCTCAAAAAACGAGCGGTCTTGACAACCTTAATTAGTATTAGTATTAGATAAATCATTAAACCTTGAAACACTATGTTGAGCCTTCTCGTCCATGAGGGTCATCCACCGATCTGCGTCTGCGATTCCTCCAAGGGCATAGGCCACCTAGGAGAGACCTCCAGGCATCTCTATCCTGGGCCAGCATCTCCAGGATCTTCCATTCATGGCCAATGCTCTTGATGTCTGCCTCCAACTCTCGGCGCCAAGTGTTTCTTGGACGGCCTCTTTTCTGCTTACCCAGGGGGTTCCATTTCAGGGCTTGCCTTGTTGTATTAGAAGCAGGTTTTCTTAATGTATGACCAATCCTCCTCCACCGCTTCTGAAGAATCTCCTCCATTGGCTTCTGTTTTGCCCACTGCCACAGTTCCTGGTTGCTGATTTTGTCCGGCCAGTGAATTCTGAGAATCCTTCTAAGACAATTGTTGATAAAGGACTGGATTTTGGTCAGGTTTACGGCCGTTGTTCTCCATGTCTTGGCTCCATATAGCAGCACAGGTTTCACCATTGCGTTAAAAATCCTTACTTTTAACTTGCTGCTTATGTTGTTGGAGACCCAAAAATTCTTGAGTTGTTGGAAGGCTGCTCTTGCTTTTCCGATCCTTATTTTGACATCAGCGTCTGTACCACCTGCTCCTTCAAGCATGATGGGGGATGTACTGGTGGCATTAACCTTGAGGACTTTACTCTTCCCTTTGTGTATGTTGAGAGCCATGCTAGCAGAAGTGGCTGCGACGAAGTTTGTTGTCTCCTGCATCTTTTGGTGGGTAAGTGCGAAGGGCAAGATCATCAGCAAAGTCAAGATCATCAAGTTGATCCCACAAAGTTCATTGGATGCCATTCCTTTTCTGCTGTGTAGATGTTTTCATCACCCAGTCAATGGCTAACAGGAACAGGAAGGGTGACAGCAAGCAACCTCGTCTCACACCAGTCTTCACCTGGAAAGCATCTGTCACCTGCTGACCAGGACAACTCCGCAGTTTATCCCTTCGTATGTGTTTCTGGTTATATCAGTTATCTTCAGTGGCACCCAATGTTCCCTTTAAGATGTGCGCATGCGCGGGCCCGCGCAGAAGTCTAGAAGAACCGCGCTGCAAATTTTAAGAAATATTGGCCAAAATATTGATGCTGCGCAACTTTGCACATGAATATTTTTACTTTGCACACGGGCCAACGAATCTTAGAGGGAACATTGGTGGCACCCCATAAAGGCTTAGCAATCTCCACAGGGTTTGCCTGTCCACGCTGTTGAAGGCTTTTTCATAGTCAACAAAGTTGACATAGAGCGGCGAGTTCCACTCTAGTGACTGCTCTTGAATGATGCGCAGTGTCGCTATCTGGTCAGTGCAGGATCTGTTGGTGCGAAAGGCAGCTTGTTGGTCCCGCAGCAGAGGGTCTACAGACTATAGGATAAAAGAACCAAGAGTAGAGTAGTAATAAAACATAAAACAATTAATTCTAATTTAGAAATACAACACAAAGATAACTTAATATGATCCTCAGATAGACATTAAGATAAAAACACCCTCCATATTCAATATGCATGAAGTTCAAGAACAAACACAAACAAATTCTCGTTCTTCCCGTCCAAAATTCAGGCGTGGAATGGGTTGCCTGAAGAAACCAGGAAAACCATCACTTAATGAACATTTAAAACTCAAATAAGAATGCAGGACTAGACACAAACCATAGATGAGCGTAGGATGCAATAATCTTCTGTATAGAAGAAGCGTCTGTAATAGATAAGATAAGATAAATCTGGTAAAAGTGCAGTTTTGTAGTGTATTTTATTTCGTAGCTAATTTTAATTTTCTCGCGAGAACTAACTTTTAAAATGTCGTTTTTAATTTTTAAAAAATTTAATGTATAAATATATCATTTGGTAAATACGGCATTGGACGTCCAGAAGTATTATGGGTCTACTTCCTGTTTCAAAGTTGACAGTTCTCAATTATTTAAAATGTACCCTTTGGGTACATAACTGAGCTATTGTTAAATAAAAATATTTTATCTTATCTTTTACAGACGCTCCTTCTATACAGAAGATTATTGCGTACTCTTATCTATGGTTTGTGTCTTATTAGAGTTTTAAATGTCGAGGTTAGAAGACACAAAACTTTATTTTGTCGGAAACATTAATTTTAGAGTCACTGGGAAGTGTTATATCTTAAATATTTAATATTTTTATTATTTGAGGACCTATAAGCACAACATCAGAAAACGTATAGGTTAAAGTAACTATGTATGTAGTCGTGAGGTACATTTTTAAATAATTGAGAACTGTCAACTTTGAAACAGGAAGTAGACTAAAAAAAAATTCACAATACTTCCGGACGTCGAATGCCATATTTACCTATTATTTATTTTTATATTATATTTTAGCAATTACAATGCTAATTTTTTTTAAAAATTTTTTTTATTTCTAAGGCATTTTTTCAGCTCTATGGGAAATTAATTATAATTATTTCCATAGTTTTGTT
Source organism: Ampullaceana balthica (assembly GCA_944989445.1). Taxonomy (NCBI): domain Eukaryota; kingdom Metazoa; phylum Mollusca; class Gastropoda; family Lymnaeidae; genus Ampullaceana; species Ampullaceana balthica. The sequence continues at coordinate 240,318 of CALYLW010000693.1, read as the reverse complement.
CTTGGGAGACAACTGTTCCCTCTATTACAAGTTAATTATCTATTTATTCTGCAACTAATTAGATGGGCCTAAACATCCTTTTTTTCCCTCAGGATACAGCCTAATATTGAAACAAGAAAGAAACAGCTTGAAGCCTGGTGCAGCCTTGTCCTGGGTTATCAGCGTCACGTAAAACGTTACAACTTGGATGTTACAGAAGCTCAGAGTTCAGAGCTGTTTTACAATAAACAGTTGAATAGTGAGTCAAGCATAAAATTGGGACATATGTTATACGGGTGCTGTCCAATGTTCCCTTTCAAATATTTTTCAGATATATGACCACTGCCGCACAGCAGTTAATAATTATATTGCTGCAAATTTTGATAAGGATAATATAATATCTGTATTTGTGTAGTTTAAAATTTTGCATCAAAAAATGGATGCTGTGCAACTTTGCACATGAGTTTGTTATTTTGCACACTGACCAATGGATCTTAGAGGGAACATTAATCCTGTTACTGTTATACAATAAACAATTAAATAGTGAGTCAAGTGTTATGTTGAGATGTTGCTGTTTAATAATAGACTGTTGAAAAGTGAGTATAGCTGTTTTGACATGAGAAGCGTGTGGTCTTTTTAAAACAGTCCCAGGTTTAAAATAAAAAAAGATGGTCTCATGTTTAATACTGAACTTTTAAAACAGTTGACCAAACACAATAAAATGAATGGTCACAGATGTCAATCTTATGGAGGTCAATAACTTGGAAAAGTTAAGACAGAAAAACTTGACAGAAAACATCGTGAAGTAGTTGATGCAACTGTTGAGATATAAAGCGGTAGTGTGGAGGCAAAAGTACAACTACAGAATTTTGCGCTTAGATCATTAAGGCTCAAAGTGGGTGAAAATTTAAGAAAAAAGTTACTGAATTTGGAATGGGACAATAAGTAATAAACACAATAACAATATATTAAATTTGACATTATTATTTGTAAATTAATTTTTTTTTCAGGAAGGTTGTCTTTAGAAGCAATATACATTATTCTAGATGAACTAAAGAGAAGAGGTATGTCAGGAATGTGTTATTTGGTGTCTTTGTTGTTAATGTGAATACCAGATTACACAAACAACAGCACAGTTTAAGTTATTGAATGTAACTCTTTGAACACTGTAGAAACAACACTTTTATTGTAATAAAAACCACACTTTAGCATCATCTCATAAGTACGTGAGTTTCTGTTAAAAAAACTTGGCCAACAAGACTCCATACTATAGGGCCCATGCTAACAGAACCACCTCTTTGCGTTCAAGCCATCTGCACAATGCCACCAAAACATTCCCCTACCCCTCACTTTTGTATGCAAGTCAATCTTAACACCTTAAAGAGAACATTGGCCTGGACTATTTTCATACCTTAGCACACCAGTACCTAAAATCAGGGATTCTCTCATTGACAAGTGATCTCTCATTGACAAGTGATTTATTTGTAGTTTTATGGAATTAGCTAAAAACACTTTGTGAATTACTAATTACTTTCAAACTAGTCATGCCAACTAGTGGACATTGGAAATAGTGCTCTCCTATTAAAAGTCATATGGTAATTTTTTAAAATAACATATATAAAAATGTGCATATGATATATTTACATTGTCAGAAGGACCATAAATTCAGGCACTGCTCTGGCTATGTTAATGACCTGTCTGGTTGTGAAAATGATACAGAATTATGTAATATTAAGTGGCCTCATGCCCTTAATATTTCTAATAATTCAAGGCATATTGTTGGGAGGCTATAATTGGATTTTCCCTAAAATTTATTTCAGTCGTGAAATACTGTGCACCTGGCACTTGTAAAATAAATCTGTTTATCAATTTTATAATTGTATTTTTCAGGCAACTTAGAATGGAAAGATAAAACTCACAAGGCTTGTACGCTGATCTGGAGGACACCTGCTGAGTGGGGGAAAATTATTTTTAACTGGGTATGTAAATTTATGTAGATGTGCACTCACTAATATACTTAAAGTTTGTTAAGTTTTTTCTTCTTTTTCTTTATCTTAAAGATTTCAAGATCATTGTGGGTTGTATGTGAGGGGGTGGGCATAAAATTGAAATTCAATGGAATTGAAGAGGATAATTCACTAATCGCAGAGGCTACTTGGCAAGGATTTTATGAAACGAGGGGTTTTATTCTTTAGCTGTGGTTTTTTATTTTTTGTGGAAGCTTGTTCCAGTCCTTGACTAAGCAGTTCCTTTTGTGTGTTCTTGCTGTTATTAGCCCCAACTGCCTGTCATGGCCTTGTCACTGCCTCTTATGTTAAATATTTTTTAAAGACACCTTATAGTTTTGTAATTATTTCCATCACCTCCCCGATATTTTGTATGGTAATTTTTTAATCACCTTTGCCTGGTACCTGGATCAAAATCAAATCTGAAGTGGCCTTAATTGTTAACTGATTTTCTTTTATTCATGACGGACTAATAGGGTCTAAAAATATGAACAACGATGTGTGTACTTTATTTCATTTTATTAATGCCTTACAGATTTCATCTAAAGCCATGAACAACACTGTGTGTACTTTGTATGAACTGAGCAATGGCGAGGACAGTGAGGGAGAGGGTAAGATTTTATAAGGGAATATATATGAGGATGACAGACATATAAGGAATAGCTATTAATATCTGAGTTATCAGATATAGTTTGGTGTGAATCATATGGTAGTGAATGCTTCACAAAACACTAAGGATCATAATTTTTCAAGGGGCAGGGCAAGGACCAGTAAACAGACCACTCTGCCAGATTTCGTGATGATGCAATATCACATTAACTTTAACATGACTTAACATTTTTCTTTAGTCCACAATGGTCCTGACTTTTATAAACGCAGAATTATCAACATATTTTATCAAATCTTATTAGTGATCTCAGCTTCACGTGGAGTAGACAAAAATCTCTGTTACTAGTCTTAGATGAACTCATTGTCAAAGATCTTTCAGTACAACCATTTCTAACATCTCTGAAGCCCAACTATGAGACCTCATAATTCTGTTATGTTTCAGAATTCCACGGACTTGATAAAGAAATCCTGGTCAGAGCTCTCAAGTCCTTAGAAGCCGAAGGCAAGGCAGAGTTCATGGACTTTGATGGCCATGAAGGGGTCAAGTTTTTTTAACTTGGACATAAATAGCTTCCAAATATATCCAGCCGACAAATTGTCCTGACAGTTTAGCGTCTGAATTAAGCCATGCATCAAACCAGGTGTTTGGAGAAAGTGCTTGGTTTACTATTCAATATTCACTTGTCAAATGGCTTCTGTGAAGTCACTACAATTTCTTGGAATGTTGAAAACTTGTGTCTGATTAACTCATTCCCTCTTGAAGGCTGCTTCTGTATCTACTAAATTTTCCTTACAAAGGGGAAGTAACTTTCGTTTTAGATTTTGATTTCCATTAGAAAAATATTTTTCTTTCTTTCAAATATTGATTTACTTTAAAAATAAAAAGATAATTTCATCAAGTAAATAAGTTATGTTCAATATTAATATAGCATTCTTGGGGGAAAAATAACAACAGCCAATAATGCGATTTTTGGCACCTCAAGTAAACACATGCTACAAATACAGATGCATGAAACTAAACACATGGATTAAAGTTGAAACACACTATAAGCTTCAGTTTTTTAAAAATTTAAATCATGTAGAATCACGCCATTGCTGGAATCTTGAGTAAAATTTTGATGCTATTTTTAACTAACAATGTGAGTGTGTGTCGCTATGGGCCGAAGCACATTTGAACGCATCCGGAGTAACCCCCTAATAATGCATTCAGTGGCATCAGGGGGAAATAAGTTAAAATAATCATATAAAATTTAAGTGGTTTTGTGTTTTACAGAATAAGTATAAGTCCAGATGTTAAGTGGATTTGGGCATCCAATTAAAATGGGGCATGTTATGTCTATGGGGGGCATGTTATGCCAATGGGGGGCATGTTATATCAATGGGGGGCATGTTATGTCAATGGGGGGACATGTTATGTCAACTGGGGCATGTTATGTCAATGGGGTGACATATTCAACTGTTTAATTGATTGATTGAATGAATGATCACTGATGATTTGAGCCAGTTGCAAAAATACTTATGAAGGAAGATTTCTCTGTTCATTTACTAGTACTTTGTTACTAGTATTAACTATTTTGTATAATAAACGGATTGTAAAAAGAGGAAGATAGATTTTAAAGAATTAAGATAATAGGAATACACACGTTTTTAATTGTGCTGATGTTTACCACTATTACTCACGGGTAATAACAGCTTATTAAAATTATGTTTTTTTAAAAATCAATTATTTATGCTTATTTCCAGTAATTAAAAATTATTACTGAATTACTGGAGCTTCTTGTGTTCAAGTTCATGGTAATTTGTATGTCCAATAGACTTTAGTCACTAAACAAATGCAAAACAAATTATCCATTAAATAGAGCGTGTCAGCCAGACCCCTCCCCCCCACCTCCCAACCTCTTTTCCCACCCACTAAAAAAACTAAGTCAACACCTAGTAAATGGTTATGTCGATTATGTGATTAGTTTTGACTCATGGGAGTTAACAAACGTTTGTTTAAAAATATTAATATGTTTTACTGAACTACCTCCCTTTGAACGTAATATGGGAAATGTTCATGTTATAGTTTCAGTATCATAACATTTAAATTTTTATATAATTAAGACATAAACTAGAACACATTCAGAAAAACTAGCCGGATTAATTAATGGAGTATATTCAAAATTTACAAGTATATTATTATTAGTTTCATTACTAAACATAGAAACACTAGACTTCAGAAGATAAAAGTGCAAAGTTATAATAATATATTAGTAATTTTTAAAGCGCTGTTTCCCAGCAAGTAGCCGGGCTCACAGCGCTTTACATGGAGATAATAAAATACATATAATAATTTAAATATACATACTCTATATAATTGCCATATAAATAACAGTACAATACACATAAGCAACGGTAATCATTAAAAAGAAATGGTGTTTCTTTAATTTTGAAAAGATGTGTCTTAAGTGCAGTCTTGAAGGACTTGGTAGATGAAATACTCCGGATGTGCAATGGTAGAGAATTCCATTGTTTGGCTGCACAAAAAGGGAATGACCTTTCGCCAAATGTTTTAGTTCGTGTCTTAGGAACACAGAGAATGCGCGTGTCTGCAGAAGAGCGTAGCTGATGACTTGGTGAGTAGACCGACAGAAGCTCAGTAAGATAGGAAGGGCATGAGTCAGAAAAGAAGTTATGACAGAGAACGGCCAGTTTGTAATCTATTCGGGCTTGTATAAGTAGCCAATGAAGTGAGTAAAGTAGCGGAGTAACAAGGTCATGTTTTTTGCCTTAGAACTAATCTGGCAGCTGAATTTTGAACTTTCTGTAGTTTTTCAATGCATTGTTTTGGCGCACCTGACAGAAGAGAATTGCAGTAATCCATACGAGCTAGTACAAGAGCACAGACTAGAGTTTTTGTGGCACTAACTGTTAAGTAATTACGGATTGAGCTGATCTGACGAATGGCAATGTAGGCAGAGCGACAGATGTGATTGATGAAGCTGTTAGTAGACATGTTGTCAGAAATAATGTAGCCAAGATTCCTAGTCGATGTTTTGAACAGTATATCAATAATTAATAAGGCAATCATTTCTAACCTGGAAATACAACGCAACAATCTAATAGAACCCTAAGACAGGGGTCGGGGAAACCATGGCTCGCGAGCCATAAATGGCTCTTTTGATGGCTGCATCTGGCTCGCAGGAAAATGTTTATTATAAAGAAAAAATATTTCGTCAGACTATTTTGATCTAAATAATTTTTTGGGGGAAAATCCTTTTTTTATTAAAAAAAAACAACTTGTCATAAGTCAATAACCTTAATAATTATTATATATTTTTATGGCTTACGTGATGTAAAACATTCGTGAAAGTTAAGACGTGGGAAAAATTTTGGAGGTCGCATGTTGGTCGACCAATCAATTCTATCCGAATAGTAATGAGGAGAGCCATACGGGATAGAATACTTGAAATAATCAAAGTTAGGGGCTAGTAGCCTTAGGACGCCTAAGACATAGGGAATAAGATACTTTTTTGGTTTATATTTCAAAGAACAAAGACACGCAACTTCTCCTCTTTCCCGTCTAAAATTCGGTCGTGGAATGGGTTGCATGAACAAGCCAGGAAAACCAACACAATATCAACATCAAAATGCACCAGAAATAAACCATGGATGAGCGTAGGACGCAAAAATCTTCTGTATAGAAGAAGCGTCTGTATAAGACACGTTTATTTTGTACTGTGATACTTTAAATAATACTAGATACACCCGCGACGTAGCATGCGCCGCAGAGTTGCTCATAGATAGTGCAAAGAAAAGGGGGGGGGGTAGAACGGACACAAACTAAATCACGAAGAAATCATTACAACGCGAATGAACGTCGGGTGGGGGGGGGGATGCCGACATGTTGGTCTCAAGACATGCGCACTGCGGTTAGCTAGCTACCTGTCCCCCACCCTGCCCCACCATAGCTTGCCAACCATAAACTGTGATTGGCCGACCCTAACTTGCCAACCATAAACTGCGATTGGCCGACCCTAGCGAGGGTCATTCGTCATGCTTATTTGCACTTATCTTGTGCTTTTTCTGGTGAATTATACAGAGAGATTACTGAAATATTTCTAAAACAAAAAAAGACGCCTAGGTAGTACTGTCAGATACTTTGAATGGCTACTTCTACTTTCAAGATAACATAGCAGTGAGCGGCGCAGATTATTTTAGTGCTGCAGAAGCTCGAGATTTGGGAAAAAGGGATGGGGGTAGCTTTCTATCTGAATTAGAAGATAGGGACCACATCACTTAAAATGACAGCACAAATTTTATTTAATGCTAACATCACTGGACGTGTTCCTGTATTTGACTCACCAAAATTCTCATCTCAACACATCCTCAGATTTGAACCGTACAACACAAACACACGCACGCACGTACACTCACACTCGCGAACAAACATTTAGTTAATGCCACGCTTTGCCAACTCTGAGAGTCCACCAGAAATGTTGGCAGTCACAATGTATTTGTGTTTCTAAAGAACGATAACAAACGGGTTGCCATAGAAAAGGAACTCTCCAGTGTTGTGACGCGCGATGGCCCAAATGTACGGTGCACCATGTCGAGCAGTACTCTGTTTATTCAGACTTTCTTAGGTGTCACTAGACAAACAATCAAGAGGACGGGTCTTCCCGCTACGCCGCAATTTGCTGTTCTTTTCAAGTGGAGAGTACACCATAAGGAGGCCTGGCATTTGAGCCTCGATGTGGCATTCTTCATCCCTTCCGCTCATTTTGAGCCGGACGAGTCCATTAGGAGGGCATTTAGATGCGATGAGTGTCTTGGCTCATTTTTTAATACATCCTTTCTGTCCCTATTAAAATTGTTTAAATTTTTTATATTCACCATTAGTGTGCTCTTCCCAGGATCCTAAGATAACATCGCCAACATTTTCTGACGTCAGATGCTGTAATGCATTGTTGATACAGACGAATGACAGAAAGAAATTGACAGAAATGCCAATTTTTTTAATCACCTGTGTAAAACACATTCTCTACAGATATATCCGAAACATTCTGGCGCAGCTCTACTACTGTCCTACTATACCGTGAAAGATGTTATTTTAGGACAGTGGTTCCCAAACTTTTACGAAGACAAAAATGCAGCAATATATCTGTTTAAATCTTGAATTCCAGAAATATTAATTGAATTGTTGAAAAATTCAGTTTGCAAGAGTTAATGGTGTGTGTGGGGAGCAACGTGTGTACAGCATTTGTGATATGTTGTGTGTGGCGAATGTGTTTAGTAAGTACGAGCAACAAAGGCCGTCCAAGGACGTTCCGCCACCGTTCGGTGGCATGTTGTAACTCCCCTCCAACAGCCGTCTCAACCGGCATACATGTGCATCACGTCAAAAATACTATTCATTATAGTTAAAATAAATAACTAATAAAAACAGAGCTTTTGACTATAAATCCCAACGCGCATAACTCAAAATAAAGTCTTGGAAGAAATACTGCACCAAAAATAGCTCGTTTTGAACGTCCGCGTAAACGTGTTCAATATGATTGGCTGTAGGAGTCATATGTGTTTGAGGGACCAATCGCTATAGATGAACGGACAGAAAGGACAGAAACTTGCCTTTTATTGTATAAGATGTTGTGTATAGTGTGTGTGGCGACGTGGCGTGTATATTGTGTGTAGTGTGTGGGATAGGTATGGTGTGCGTGGTGATTAGCCACCTTCACCTAAATAAAAGAGCAAATTGCATTAGACATTATTGGGGGTTTAAGTTTTTTTGTTTTTTTTAAATAAAATATTTATTTTATTGTTTGTTTGTTTTTAGCCCCGACTCTTCACTTAAAATCAATAAAGCAATGTAAGGGAAATAAACTCTGAACATTGACCTTGGAAGTCATAGAGTTACGTGTCTACACCCAGGTACATAAAGTTTTTATTATGTATTTTCAATGCAGTATAATAGTTAAAGGCTGAATCCTAAACAACGTTGACGTGGTGAGTTGTGCTGAGCTGATGAGATATACAAAATAAGTGAAAGTGGAAATTAATCTAACATAATCAAATTGACTATGACACTCTTCTAAAAAAAAGAAGCCATTTAAGTTGTTTTGAATTAATTTATATTAACTCGTGGTGTCTGCTTGCTTGAGGCAGGCGGGCGGTGCCGAAAAAACCTTGGATCGATTTTTAACCTAATTCCTTGTAAGCTAGCGAGTTGAAATTTTGCAGGCAGACTTGTGCCGATGATAAAAAAAATGTATCAAAATTTCAGATCGATCGCATGTACTGTAATTAAATCATTGAATTTGTAGATTATATTATTTATCTGTATGCAGCATGTTAATTTGTTAGATAGAGTGTCGCGGTGCGTATTATATTGAACGACCTTTTTAATACTTTCCTGTTGCGCGATTCGGTGCGTATTATATTGAACGACCTTTTTAATACTTTCCTGTTGCGCGATTCGGTGCGTATTATATTGACGTTACTTTTTAAAAATAAATTCCCGATCGGGGCGCATTATATTAAACATGTTTTACACACATAACTACACTTTTTTTATTTTTTGATTGTCTTGCGCTGCGTATTATAATGAACATTCTGTTAGTAATATGTCTATATTAAGGATTTATAGTCAAAAACTTGTTTTTTTTACGTTGTTTTTTTAAATAAATTTTTTTGGCTTAATTCAGAATGGTTTGCACTAGAACAAGTTGTATTTTGAGGTGCACGCTACAAGATGAAATTTAAAAAAAAATTATTTCACCGCGTGGCAAGATTTTTTCCAGGGAACATAAATAAATGTTGCTACAGTTTATCATCGTGGCAAATAAGGGGTGGACAATACCACTCCCAAGAGTTAGGCTCAATGCGAAAAGATTTATGTGAGGTTTTGAGCGTAAATACATTTCTTACTTTTTATTTTTAAAAATTTAACCTCCGCGAGGGCTGAAGTATACATTTTTATTAAGACAACTTTTCAAAGCTAGTTTGATCTTCTAATCGATTACACAATACACAATTACACAATACACAATTACACAATACACAATTACACCCCAGTTGCTTTGAATCTAAGATGTTTTAGCATACACATTTAGATGGCAACTAGAGACGTGTTTTAAATATCTTTATACACATATTTTAAAAACATAATTCTTATTGTCGCCTGCTCTGATAACGCTTAAAAATGAATGAATTGTGCCTCGGGATACGCAGGTTATTTCGGTAGTTAATCATAATAATAATCATAAATCTAATTACTTTAGGATAATCTTAGATATAAGAAATTAAAGCTAGTCTTACATTCGAAGTAAAAATTTTACTTTTAAAAAGTGCGAACAAAATCTGAATTACGTTCGTCGAGGTTTTATGACGTTCGTCGAGGTTTGATGACGTTCGTCGAGGTTTGATGACGTTCGTCGAGGTTTGATGACGTTCGTCGAGGTTTGATGACGTTCGTCGAGGTTTTATGACGAGGATTTCTATTGGTATCGTCTCCAAATAACACAATTGTCGGGGATGTTTGGTCTTGTAAGTCATACAGATACACAGAGAGAATCTGGTGGACATACACTGACTACTGGTGGACATACACTGACCTAATGGTGAGACATACACTGACCTACTAGTGAGACATACACTGACCTACTGGTGGACATACACTGACCTAATGGTGAGACATATATACACTGCATGGCATAATGGTGAGACATACATTGACCTACTGGTGGACCTACACTGACCTAATGGTGAGACATATATACATTGCATGGCCTACTGGTGAGACATACACTGACCCACTGGTGAGACATACACTGACCTACTTGTGAGGCATACGCCAACCTACTGGTGAGACATACACCGACCTACTGTTGAGACATACTCTGACCTTCTGGTGAGACATACACTGACCTACTGATGAGACATGCACTGAACTATTGGTGAGACATACACTGACAAACTGGTGAGACACACACCGAACTACTGGTGAGACATACACTGACCTACTGGTGAGACATACACTGACCTACTGGTGAGACATACACTGACCTACTGGTGAGACATACACTGACCTACTGGTGAGACATACACTGACCTACTGGTGAGACATACACTGACCTACTGGTGAGACATACACTGACCTTCTGGTGAGACATACACTGACCTACTGGTGAGACATACACTGACCTACTGGTGAGACATACACTGACCTACTGGTGAGACATACACTGACCTACTGGTGATATCTGATGTTATTGCCACCTGCTCATCTCTGCTGCCATCCAGAAGGACGCCAGACGTTTAGATGCAGCATGCGGCATACAGCAGATGTTCTTGTGGCATGTGGGTTACAATCCCAGAGCAATCTGAGAAAATCAAAGGTGACTACGACCTCTAATGACTTGAGAGATGGTATAAGTGAGACTGGGGGTGAAAGGGGGGTCCGTTATTGTACAGGAAACATACATTTCTAGGCCTATTGATAGGCATACCAATTTCTAGGCCTATTGATAGGCATACCAATTTCTAGGCCTATTGATAGTCATACCAATTTCTAGGCCTATTGATATGCATACCAATTTCTAGGCCTATTGATAGTCATACCAATTTCTAGGCCTATTGATAGGCATACAATTTCTAGGCCTATTGATAGTCATACCAATTTCTAGGCCTATTGATAGGCATACAATTTCTAGGCCTATTGACAGTCATACCAATTTCTAGGCCTATTGATAGGCATACCAATTTCTAGGACTATTGATAGGCATACAATTTCTAGGCCTATTGATAGTCATACCAATTCCCGGGCCTATTGATAGGCATATCAATTTCTAGGCCTATTGATAGGCATACAATTTCTAGGGATATTGATAGTCATACCAATTTCTAGGCCTATTGATAGTCATACCAATTTTTAGGCCTATTGATAGGCATACCAATTTCCGGGCCTATTGATAGGCATACCAATTTCTAGGCCTATTGATAGGCATACCAATTTCTAGGCCTATTGATAGGCATACCAATTTCTAGGCCTATTGATAGTCATACCAATTTCTAGGCCTATTGATAGGCATACAATTTCTAGGCCTATTGATATTCATACCAATTTCTAGGCCTATTGATAGTCATACCAATTTCTAGGCCTATTGATAGTCATACCAATTTTTAGGCCTATTGATAGTCATACCAATTTCTAGGCCTATTGATAGGCATACCAATTTCTAGGCCTATTGATAGCCATACAAATTTCTAGGCCTTTGATAGTCATACCAATTTCTAGGCCTATTGATAGGCATACCATTTTCTAGGCCTATTGATAGTCATACCTATTTCTAGGCCTATTGATAGTCATACCAATTTCTAGACCTGTTGATAGGCATACCAATTTCTAGGCCTATTGATAGTCATACCAATTTCTAGGCCTATTGATAGTCATACCAATTTGTAGGCCTATTGATAGTCATACCAATTTCTAGGCCTATTGATAGTCATACCAATTTCTAGGCCTATTGATAGTCATACCAATTTCTAGGCCTATTGATAGGCATACCAATTTCTAGGCCTATTGATAGGCATACCAATTTCTAGGCCTATTGATAGTCATACCAATTTCTAGGCCTAATGATAGTCATACCAATTTCTAGGCCTATTGATAGTCATACCAATTTCTAGGCCTATTGATAGGCATACCAATTTCTAGGCCTATTGATAGTCATACCAATTTCTAGGCCTATTGATAGTCATACCAATTTCTAGGCCTATTGATAGGCATACCAATTTCTAGGCCTATTGATAGTCATACCAATTTCTAGGCATATTGATAGGCATACCAATTTCTAGGCCTATTGATAGTCATACCAATTTCTAGGCCTATTGATAGGCATACCAATTTCTAGGCCTATTGATAGGCATACCAATTTCTAGGCCTATTGATAGTCATACCAATTTCTAGGCCTATTGATAGGCATACCAATTTCTAGGCCTATTGATAGTCATACCAATTTCTAGGCCTAATGATAGTCATACCAATTTCTAGGCCTATTGATAGTCATACCAATTTCTAGGCCTATTGATAGGCATACCAATTTCTAGGCCTATTGATAGGCATACCAATTTCTAGGCCTATTGATAGTCATACTAATTTGTAGGCCTATTGATAGTCATACCAATTTCTAGGCCTATTGATAGTCATACCAATTTATAGGCCTATTGATAGTCATACCAATTTCTAGGCCTATTGATTTTCATACCAATTTCTAGGCCTATTGATAGGCATACCAATTTCTTGGCCTATTGATAGTCATACCAATTTCTAGGCCTATTGATAGTCATACCAACTTCTAGGCCTATTGATAGTCATACCAATTTCTAGGCCTATTGATAGTCATACCAATTTCTAGGCCTATTGATAGTCATACCAATTTCTAGGCCTATTGATAGTCATACCAATTTCTAGGCCTATTGATAGTCATACCAATTTCTAGGCCTATTGATAGTCATACCAACTTCTAGGCCTATTGATAGTCATACCAATTTCTAGGCCTAGTGATAGTCATACCAATTTCTAGGCCTATTGATAGTCATACCAATTTCTAGGCCTATTGATAGTCATACCAATTTGTAGGCCTATTGATAGTCATACCAATTTCTAGGCCTATTGATAGTCATACCAATTTCTAGGCCTTTTGATAGTCATACCAATTTCTAGGCCTATTGATAGTCATACCAATTTCTAGGCCTATTGATAGGCATACCAATTTCTAGGCCTATTGATAGTCATACCAATTTCTAGGCCTATTGATAGTCATACCAACTTCTAGGCCTATTGATAGTCATACCAATTTCTAGGCCTATTGATAGTCATACCAATTTCTAGGCCTATTGATAGTCATACCAATTTCTAGGCCTATTGATAGTCATACCAATTTGTAGGCCTATTGATAGTCATACCAATTTCTAGGCCTATTGATAGTCATACCAACTTCTAGGCCTATTGATAGGCATACCAATTTCTAGGCCTATTGATAGTCATACCAATTTCTAGGCCTATTGATAGTCATACCAATTTCTAGGCCTATTGATAGGCATACCAATTTCTAGGCCTATTGATAGTCATACCAATTTCTAGGCCTATTGATAGGCATACCAATTTCTAGGCCTATTGATAGGCATACCAATTTCTAGGCCTATTGATAGTCATACCAATTTCTAGGCCTATTGATATGCATACCAATTTCTAGGCCTATTGATAGTCATACCAATTTCTAGGCCTATTGATAGGCATACAATTTCTAGGCCTATTGATAGTCATACCAATTTCTAGGCCTATTGATAGGCATACAATTTCTAGGCCTATTGACAGTCATACCAATTTCTAGGCCTATTGATAGGCATACCAATTTCTAGGACTATTGATAGGCATACAATTTCTAGGCCTATTGATAGTCATACCAATTCCCGGGCCTATTGATAGGCATATCAATTTCTAGGCCTATTGATAGGCATACAATTTCTAGGGATATTGATAGTCATACCAATTTCTAGGCCTATTGATAGTCATACCAATTTTTAGGCCTATTGAGAGGCATACCAATTTCCGGGCCTATTGATAGGCATACCAATTTCTAGGCCTATTGATAGGCATACCAATTTCTAGGCCTATTGATAGGCATACCAATTTCTAGGCCTATTGATAGTCATACCAATTTCTAGGCCTATTGATAGGCATACAATTTCTAGGCCTATTGATATTCATACCAATTTCTAGGCTTATTGATAGTCATACCAATTTCTAGGCCTATTGATAGTCATACCAATTTTTAGGCCTATTGATAGTCATACCAATTTCTAGGCCTATTGATAGGCATACCAATTTCTAGGCCTAGTGGTAGCCATACAAATTTCTAGGCCTTTGATAGTCATACCAATTTCTAGGCCTATTGATAGGCATACCATTTTCTAGGCCTATTGATAGTCATACCTATTTCTAGGCCTATTGATAGTCATACCAATTTCTAGACCTATTGATAGGCATACCAATTTCTAGGCCTATTGATAGTCATACCAATTTCTAGGCCTATTGATAGTCATACCAATTTGTAGGCCTATTGATAGTCATACCAATTTCTAGGCCTATTGATAGTCATACCAATTTCTAGGCCTATTGATAGTCATACCAATTTCTAGGCCTATTGATAGGCATACCAATTTCTAGGCCTATTGATAGGCATACCAATTTCTAGGCCTATTGATAGTCATACCAATTTCTAGGCCTAATGATAGTCATACCAATTTCTAGGCCTATTGATAGTCATACCAATTTCTAGGCCTATTGATAGGCATACCAATTTCTAGGCCTATTGATAGTCATACCAATTTCTAGGCCTATTGATAGTCATACCAATTTCTAGGCCTATTGATAGGCATACCAATTTCTAGGCCTATTGATAGTCATACCAATTTCTAGGCATATTGATAGGCATACCAATTTCTAGGCCTATTGATAGTCATACCAATTTCTAGGCCTATTGATAGGCATACCAATTTCTAGGCCTATTGATAGGCATACCAATTTCTAGGCCTATTGAAAGTCATACCAATTTCTAGGCCTATTGATAGGCATACCAATTTCTAGGCCTATTGATAGTCATACCAATTTCTAGGCCTAATGATAGTCATACCAATTTCTAGGCCTATTGATAGTCATACCAATTTCTAGGCCTATTGATAGGCATACCAATTTCTAGGCCTATTGATAGGCATACCAATTTCTAGGCCTATTGATAGTCATACTAATTTGTAGGCCTATTGATAGTCATACCAATTTCTAGGCCTATTGATAGTCATACCAATTTCTAGGCCTATTGATAGTCATACCAATTTCTAGGCCTATTGATTTTCATACCAATTTCTAGGCCTATTGATAGGCATACCAATTTCTAGGCCTATTGATAGTCATACCAATTTCTAGGCCTATTGATAGTCATACCAACTTCTAGGCCTATTGATAGTCATACCAATTTCTAGGCCTATTGATAGTCATACCAATTTCTAGGCCTATTGATAGTCATACCAATTTCTAGGCCTATTGATAGTCATACCAATTTCTAGGCCTATTGATAGTCATACCAATTTCTAGGCCTATTGATAGTCATACCAACTTCTAGGCCTATTGATAGTCATACCAATTTCTAGGCCTAGTGATAGTCATACCAATTTCTAGGCCTATTGATAGTCATACCAATTTCTAGGCCTATTGATAGTCATACCAATTTGTAGGCCTATTGATAGTCATACCAATTTCTAGGCCTATTGATAGTCATACCAATTTCTAGGCCTATTGATAGTCATACCAATTTCTAGGCCTATTGATAGTCATACCAATTTCTAGGCCTATTGATAGGCATACCAATTTCTAGGCCTATTGATAGTCATACCAATTTCTAGGCCTATTGATAGTCATACCAACTTCTAGGCCTATTGATAGTCAT
The DNA here is from genome assembly GCA_944989445.1 of Ampullaceana balthica. NCBI lineage: Eukaryota > Metazoa > Mollusca > Gastropoda > Lymnaeidae > Ampullaceana > Ampullaceana balthica. Next base: position 224,240 of record CALYLW010000693.1, on the reverse strand, counting down.
ACCAATTTGTAGGCCTATTGATAGTCATACCAATTTCTAGGCCTATTGATAGTCATACCAATTTCTAGGCCTATTGATAGTCATACCAATTTCTAGGCCTATTGATAGTCATACCAATTTCTAGGCCTATTGATAGTCATACCAATTTCTAGGCCTATTGATAGTCATACCAACTTTTAGGCCTATTGATAGTCATACCAATTTCTAGGCCTATTGATAGTCATACCAATTTCTAGGCCTATTGATAGTCATACCAATTTCTAGGCCTATTGATAGTCATACCAATTTCTAGGCCTATTGATAGGCATACCAATTTCTAGGCCTATTGATAGTCATACCAATTTCTAGGCCTATTGATAGTCATACCAATTTCTAGGCCTATTGATAGGCATACCAATTTCTAGGCCTATTGATAGTCATACCAATTTCTAGGCCTATTGATAGGCATACCAATTTCTAGGCCTATTGATAGTCATACCAATTTGTAGGCCTATTGATAGTCATACCAATTTCTAGGCCTATTGATAGGCATACCAATTTCTAGGCCTATTGATAGTCATACCAATTTCTAGGCCTATTGATAGTCATACCAATTTCTAGGCCTATTGATAGTCATACCAATTTCTAGGCCTATTGATATACCAATTTGTAGGCCTATTGATAGTCATACCAATTTCTAGGCCTATTGATAGGCCAATTTCCCCACCTGCGCAACTCAACAACAACAACCATTCTTTTAAAAATAATAAACTCCATGATTTATTATCACACCATTCCATGAAAATGTTGTTTGACTTGGAGATTGAGTACCTGACTCTACGGTCAGTCTATACAACATTCATGGCCAGTCAGTCTATACAACATTTATGGCCAGTCAGTCTATACAAGATTCATGGCCAGTCAGTCTATACAACATTCATGACCAGTCAGTCTATACAACATTCATGGCCAGTCAGTCAATACAACATTCATGGCCAGTCAGGTTCTACTACGCTGAGAGTTTTAAATAGACGTATGCCTCGTGCGCTTTATATTTCCCCACTTGGAAAATTAACTTCTTCAATGTTGTTTGAATAATCATATGAGGTTAAATGAACCTTTTAGGTTAAATGGTTAAATAAGATTATGAGGTTATATCTAATTTTTCACACTGCCTAGGGCCAACCGCTTACATTTGTCACGCCACCGAAGTCACCCCCAGTGGTCTCACCCCTGAAGCCCCGCCCCGCCATGCTGCTACACCCCTGCCCACCAGGAGTTACACCAGCCTGACCCCAATTAGGTATGGCCAGTATGCCTTTACTTGGACAGTGGTCCCGGCGTCGCCAAGCTCTTCAGTTCTGACCATGGCACCTGAGTGCTGCGATTGTTGACAACAGAGAGTGTGTGTGTTCAGCAAGTTTGATTTGTGGGAGGTGGGCGGAGGGGGGGAGTGGGGGCTGCGTCCATTCGGCTTCCTGAGACCAAGTGGGTATAAGAATGACACTGGTCATTCAGTTTGACAGCTCTTGACCAACTTTATCCCTGTTGGTCCAGCACTTCGCCATGTCTCGAAGGCACGTCACGTGACCATCTTGTAGATGTAGACCATGATGTTATGAGACGTATCTCTTTTCAGTATCGCAGTTTAGGAAGATGTCTAATGCTACATCCAGTTATTAGTATTAGTATGAACTTCGTTAAGCGTGGTTCGTACAAGGGTTTGGTTCAGTCTAAGTCAGGGGTCGGCGAACTTTTTTGCCCATTACCCCATAATATAAAAGTTTTTGTTGACGTTACCCCCGGAAGGCGTGAGGTGCTGCGCACGTTTCGGGGTGCGTTGTAGCCCCCACCCCAAAGGATCTGTCATAAATGAATCTGGTGAGTTTTAGAAGCCTAGCTGTCAAGTGTCTAAAAATGAATCTGAAAAGGATTATGCTTAGACAGTTTAACTTAAATCTACAGTGAGGATTAATATTTCAGGGGGAATTTATTTGATACAATTATAAAAGCTTACTGACGAATATACTGGTTATAAATATTAAGGGCCCAACGGCAATTGCCATTCTAATATATTGACAATACGGACATAATGCGATAAAGTCGGGTAAGCACAAAGTTACTTACAAAAGTAACTGAAATTATAAATTTAACTAGAATTTTATCACCCGTCAAAAATGACGGAAGTTTTCAAAATAAATACACATCAGATTAAAAAATAACGTAATACAGAACTTTCATTTATTTTATTTATTTTTATTTGATTAATTTATTATCATATTGAACAATTTTATGCGGAACGTTCGAAATGTGTTATTTTTGGCGCAGCACTATAAAACAAAATCAATCGCATGCAGCGCCACTTAACAGCATTACAAATTTCGCAGCGCCACCTACAAATTACACACATACATACAGACAACGGGAATTATGTATATTGATATAAATAAATAATTATTATAAAACACAGGTTTTTTCTTTAAATATTTTTACTGCTCTGTTCTGTGAGAAAATGTGGTGTTTCATTTTTGACAAAATAACATCGAAAATTGGGGCATTAGATGTCAGGTCAATTTGGATGTTGTCTTCAGGGCACAATCGGTTTCGCATCTTTGTCTTTATGTTCGCCAGAGTGGAAAATCCTTGTTGAGAAAAGTAATGTTGATGCAAAAGGCAACAACGTTTTGATGCCCTCCTCATGTGCAATGTTGAAAGCCTTTGAAGCATTTGACATAACATAATGTGTCAGATCTGGTTCGGTTTCCAATTCAACACGTGCCTTATTATTGGATGGATGTTCAATAAGTACCTCTGCCAACCCTTGAGGCTCATCTGGTACATCCACAATGTAACATTTATAAGGATCTACAATCCAACTTACATTATGTGAGTCAATAACTGAAAACAGTGAACTATCCTTTGAGCTTGGTAAGATGTCCGGTAACTATATCCTTGGTATGGTAAAGGTTATATTTCCTCTGTCCTCCAAGTACAGGGCCAACTTTAAAAGGGACGCTGACGTGTTTCATTCTACCTTTTTGTTTCCAATATGAAAGCTTTAATTAAATGCTGCAATCTTTTCTCTTGGTGAAATCATACTGATATTTTCCCCTGCAACGCTTTGTTGAACGCATTCGCATGTTCAAAATATCAACTAAGCATGCAAGATGTGCAACCCAACAATAGTTGGTAAACTTCTCTGCTAGAGCTTTTGACCTGCTAGAAATGTTTGAAGTTCCGCGTTCAGGGCCAACTCTCTATTCAGAACATTGCCGCGTAAAGCCACCGTACCTCGGTGAGATAAAATATATCACAGAACAACATTTACTCTTGAATTGTTTGAAAACCTTTGTGAACATAAGCTGCGCATTACTAATGACATCAGTGGCCCGCCCCATCAAGCTGAATAGCAAAGAATTTACTCGCATTTGTAGAATTCGTTTTCTGGAAGGAACTGGTTCAATATTGGGCTTATATTCCAAGCGCACACATACACGTGACGAATTTCGAATATATTTAGCGGATTTTATATGTTAGCAATGAGTCTGCATTACCTCCAGGAATTCCCTTTTCACCACAAATGGGGTAAATTACCTCCCGTTCGCCGACCCCTGGTTGAAGTCGCAGGTCTCTGACCTGCATGAGTAGATAACTCGGAGAGTTTAAATGAATCTATAAAAACAAATTTATTAAATATGTCGGGGATAATTATTTTGTAATTGTAATTTTTTTCCTCGTAGACAATAATGAAGTTGACAACATTTTTCCGTATCTGCCAATACATAACCATTTCAAAGTCATTTTGCACGTGGGTAAAGTATAAATCATTAGGCTAATCATTCTCTGCTTAATGTTTAGGCGTAGACCTCTAATAAATTGGCCACACTATTCACTGATTGATAATAGATCTAGTTTGTTAGTCATAACAACTGTGTCAATAAATAAAAAAAATATTTTATTTTTCAGAAGCGAATTAAAATTTGTGACAATTTCATTGTTAAAAGTCTAAATGTCATCTCATCATCTCCTCTTGTCCTCCAGATTTGGTTTGTAACATGTTCTTTCTTTGATATGATGATGTAGAGCAATACTTTTTTATCAAATGTATTAATATGCCGCCTGGATTTTATTTTCAGAGCAAAAACATTTTTAGTGGTTTGGGGGGTGGAAAGGGGGGGGGGTTGGTTTGGACATGCTAACCCGTTACTGACATAATTAAATACTTAATTGGGAAGGGGGTCTTGAATGTTGTACAGATGTTGACTTGAGAGGGGCGAGTGCAATATCTTACAATTTTGAGCATAATTAATTAACCACGGATATGCTTAGGACGCAATCTTCTTCAATATAATACAAGGAGCGTTCGTAACATATAAGACAACGAACCACCGAATAAAATTTATTTTAATAATTGAATTACAACTAACTTATCACTAATCTATAACATATAATGTGATTTTACCTATGGCAAATGGCATAACATTATCACTATTGGAAGTGATAAACAACAGCAACAATGTTTGTCAATGAAATCAATTATAAACTGATTCATCTTCTAAACTAGAAGGCACTTGATAATATTTCTGTACGGAAAACTAATAGATTCAAATATTTAATACGTACAAACACAATCGCAGTTTCAATAGGCCTAATGAAATGATAGTGACTTGAGACCTTCCTAATTAAATGATAGTGACTTGAGACCTTCCTAATTAAATGATAGTGACTTGAGACCTTCCTAATGAAATGATAGTGACTTGAGACCTTCCTAATTAAATGATAGTGACTTGAGACCTTCCTAATGAAATGATAGTGACTTGAGACCTTCCTAATGAAATGATAGTGACTTGAGACCTTCCTAATGAAATGATAGTGACTTGAGACCTTCCTAATTAAATGATAGTGACTTGAGATCTTCCTAATGAAATGATAGTGACTTGAGACCTTCCTAATGAAATGATAGTGACTTGAGACCTTCCTAATTAAATGATAGTGACTTGAGACCTTCCCAATGAAATGATAGTGACTTGAGACCTTCCCAATGAAATGATAGTGACTTGAGACCTTCCTAATTAAATGATAGTGACTTGAGACCTTCCTAATGAAATGATAGTGACTTGAGACCTTCCTAATTAAATGATAGTGACTTGAGACCTTCCTAATTAAATGATAGTGACTTGAGACCTTCCTAATGAAATGATAGTGACTTGAGACCTTCCTAATGAAATGATAGTGACTTGAGACCTTCCTAATTAAATGATAGTGACTTGAGACCTTCCTAATGAAATGATAGTGACTTGAGACCTTCCCAATGAAATGATAGTGACTTGAGACCTTCCTAATGAAATGATAGTGACTTGAGACCTTCCTAATGAAATGATAGTGACTTGAGACCTTCCCAATGAAATGATAGTGACTTGAGACCTTCCTAATTAAATGATAGTGACTTGAGACCTTCCCAATGAAATGATAGTGACTTGAGACCTTCCCAATGAAATGATAGTGACTTGAGACCTTCCCAATGAAATGATAGTGACTTGAGACCTTCCTAATGAAATGATAGTGACTTGAGACCTTCCTAATGAAATGATAGTGACTAGAGAGCTAAATAATTAAATGACAGTGACTTGAGACCTTCCTAATGAAATGATAGTGACTTGAGACCTTCCTAATGAAATGATAGTGACTTAAGACCTTCCTAATGAAATGATAGTGACTTGAGACCTTCCTAATTAAATGATAGTGACTTGAGACCTTCCTAATGAAATGATAGTGACTTGAGACCTTCCTAATGAAATGATAGTGACTTGAGACCTTCCTAATGAAATGATAGTGACTTGAGACCTTCCTAATGAAATGATAGTGACTTGAGACCTTCCTAATGAAATGATAGTGACTTGAGACCTTCCTAATGAAATGATAGTGACTTGAGACCTTCCTAATGAAATGATAGTGACTTGAGACCTTCCTAATTAAATGATAGTGACTTGAGACCTTCCTAATGAAATGATAGTGACTTGAGACCTTCCTAATGAAATGATAGTGACTTGAGACCTTCCTAATTAAATGATAGTGACTTGAGACCTTCCTAATTAAATGATAGTGACTTGAGACCTTCCCAATGAAATGATAGTGACTTGAGACCTTCCCAATGAAATGATAGTGACTTGAGACCTTCCTAATGAAATGATAGTGACTTGAGACCTTCCTAATGAAATGATAGTGACTTGAGACCTTCCTAATTAAATGACAGTGACTTGAGACCTTCCTAATGAAATGATAGTGACTTGAGACCTTCCTAATGAAATGATAGTGACTTGAGACCTTCCTAATGAAATAATAGTGACTTGAGACCTTCCTAATTAAATGATAGTGACTTGAGACCTTCCTAATGAAATGATAGTGACTTGAGACCTTCCTAATGAAATGATAGTGACTTGAGACCTTCCTAATTAAATGATAGTGACTTGAGACCTTCCTAATTAAATGATAGTGACTTGAGACCTTCCTAATGAAATGATAGTGACTTGAGACCTTCCTAATGAAATGATAGTGACTTGAGACCTTCCTAATTAAATGATAGTGACTTGAGACCTTCCTAATTAAATGATAGTGACTTGAGACCTTCCTAATGAAATGATAGTGACTTGAGACCTTCCTAATGAAATGATAGTGACTTGAGACCTTCCTAATTAAAGGATAGTGACTTGAGACCTTCCTAATGAAATGATAGTGACTTGAGACCTTCCCAATGAAATGACAGTGACTTGAGACCTTCCTAATTAAATGATAGTAACTTGAGACCTTCCTAATGAAATGATAGTGACTTGAGACCTTTCTAATGAAATGATAGTGACTTGAGACCTTCCTAATGAAATGATAGTGACTTGAGACCTTCCTAATGAAATGATAGTGACTTGAGACCTTCCTAATGAAATGACAGTGACTTAAGACCTTCCTAATGAAATGATAGTGACTTGAGACCTTCCTAATGAAATGAGAGTGACTTGAGACCTTCCTAATGAAATGATAGTGACTTGAGACCTTCCTAATGAAATGATAGTGACTTGAGACCTTCCCAATGAAATGATAGTGACATGAGACCTTCCTAATGAAATGATAGTGACTTGAGACCTTCCCAATGAAATGATAGTGACTTGAGACCTTCCTAATGAAATGATAGTGACTTGAGACCTTCCTAATGAAATGATAGTGACTTGAGACCTTCCTAATTAAATGATAGTGACTTGAGACCTTCCTAATGAAATGATAGTGACTTGAGACCTTCCTAATGAAATGATAGTGACTTGAGACCTTCCTAATTAAATGATAGTGACTTGAGACCTTCCTAATTAAATGATAGTGACTTGAGACCTTCCTAATGAAATGATAGTTACTTGAGACCTTCCTAATGAAATGACAGTGACTTGAGACCTTCCTAATGAAATGATAGTGACTTGAGACCTTCCTAATGAAATGATAGTGACTTGAGACCTTCCCAATGAAATGATAGTGACTTGAGACCTTCCTAACGAAATGATAGTGACTTGAGACCTTCCTAATGAAATGATAGTGACTTGAGACCTTCCTAATGAAATGATAGTGACTTGAGACCTTCCTAATGAACTTATAGTGACTTGAGACCTTCCTAATGAAATGATAGTGACTTGAGACCTTCCTAATGAAATGATAGTGACTTGAGACCTTCCTAATGAAATGATAGTGACTTGAGACCTTCCTAATTAGATGATAGTGACTTGAGACCTTCCTAATGAAATGATAGTGACTTGAGACCTTCCTAATGAAATGATAGTGACTTGAGACCTTCCTAATGAAATGATAGTGACTTGAGACCTTCCCAATGAAATGATAGTGACTTGAGACCTTCCTAAATAAATGATAGTGACTTGAGACCTTCCTAATGAAATGATAGTGGCTTGAGACCTTCCCAATGAAATGATAGTGACTTGAGACCTTCCTAATGAAATGATAGTGACTTGAGACCTTCCTAATTAAATGACAGTGACTTGAGACCTTCCTAATGAAATGATAGTGACTTGAGACCTTCCTAATGAAATAATAGTGACTTGAGACCTTCCTAATGAAATGATAGTGACTTGAGACCTTCCTAATTAAATGATAGTGACTTGAGACCTTCCTAATGAAATGATAGTGACTTGAGACCTTCCTAATGAAATGATAGTGACTTGAGACCTTCCTAATGAAATGATAGTGAGTTGAGACCTTCCTAATTAAATGATAGTGACTTGAGACCTTCCTAATGAAATGATAGTGACTTGAGACCTTCCCAATGAAATGATAGTGACTTGAGACCTTCCTAACGAAATGATAGTGACTTGAGACCTTCCTAATGAAATGATAGTGACTTGAGACCTTCCTAATGAAATGATAGTGACTTGAGACCTTCCTAATGAAATGATAGTGACTTGAGACCTTCCTAATGAAATGATAATGACTTGAGACCTTCCTAATGAAATGATAGTGACTTGAGACCTTCCTAATGAAATGATAGTGACTTGAGACCTTCCTAATTAGATGATAGTGACTTGAGACCTTCCTAATGAAATGATAGTGACTTGAGACCTTCCTAATGAAATGATAGTGACTTGAGACCTTCCTAATGAAATGATAGTGACTTGAGACCTTCCTAATGAAATGATAGTGACTTGAGACCTTCCCAATGAAATGATAGTGACTTGAGACCTTCCTAACGAAATGATAGTGACTTGAGACCTTCCTAATGAAATGATAGTGACTTGAGACCTTCCTAATGAAATGATAGTGACTTGAGACCTTCCTAATGAAATTATAGTGACTTGAGACCTTCCTAATGAAATGATAATGACTTGAGACCTTCCTAATGAAATGATAGTGACTTGAGACCTTCCTAATGAAATGATAGTGACTTGAGACCTTCCTAATTAGATGATAGTGACTTGAGACCTTCCTAATTAGATGATAGTGACTTGAGACCTTCCTAATGAAATGATAGTGACTTGAGACCTTCCTAATGAAATGATAGTGACTTGAGACCTTCCTAATTAAATGATAGTGACTTGAGACTTTCCTAATGAAATGATAGTGACTTGAGACCTTCCTAATGAAATGATAGTGACTTGAGACCTTCCTAATGAAATGATAGTGACTTGAGACCTTCCTAATAAAATGATAGTGACTTGAGACCTTCCTAATTAAATGATAGTGACTTGAGACCTTCCTAATGAAATGATAGTGACTTGAGACCTTCCTAATGAAATGATAGTGACTTGAGACCTTCCTAATTAAATGATAGTGACTTGAGACCTTCCTAATGAAATGATAGTGACTTGAGACCTTCCTAATTAAATGACAGTGACTTGAGACCTTCCTAATGAAATGATAGTGACTTGAGACCTTCCTAATGAAATGATAGTGTCTTGAGACCTTCCTAATGAAATGATAGTGACTTGAGACCTTCCTAATTAAATGATAGTGACTTGAGACCTTCCTAATGAAACGATAGTGACTTGAGACCTTCCTAATTAAATGACAGTGACTTGAGACCTTCCTAATGAAATGATAGTGACTTGAGACCTTCCAAATGAAATGATAGTGACTTGAGACCTTCCTAATGAAATGATAGTGACTTGAGACCTTCCTAATGAAATGATAGTGACTTGAGACCTTCCTAATGAAATGATAGTGACTTGAGACCTTCCCAATGAAATGATAGTGACATGAGACCTTCCTAATGAAATGATAGTGACTTGAGACCTTCCCAATGAAATGATAGTGACTTGAGACCTTCCTAATGAAATGATAGTGACTTGAGACCTTCCTAATTAAATGATAGTGACTTGAGACCTTCCTAATTAAATGATAGTGACTTGAGACCTTCCTAATTAAATGATAGTGACTTGAGACCTTCCTAATGAAATGATAGTGACTTGAGACCTTCCTAATTAAATGATAGTGACTTGAGACCTTCCTAATTAAATGATAGTGACTTGAGACCTTCCTAATGAAATGATAGTGACTTGAGACCTTCCTAATTAAATGACAGTGACTTGAGACCTTCCTAATGAAATGATAGTGACTTGAGACCTTCCTAATGAAATGATAGTGACTTGAGACCTTCCCAATGAAATGATAGTGACTTGAGACCTTCCTAATGAAATGATAGTGACTTGAGACCTTCCCAATGAAATGATAGTGACTTGAGACCTTCCTAATGAAATGATAGTGACTTGAGACCTTCCTAATGAAATGATAGTGACTTGAGACCTTCCTAATTAAATGATAGTGACTTGAGACCTTCCTAATGAAATGATAGTGACTTGAGACCTTCCTAATGAAATGATAGTGACTTGAGACCTTCCTAATGAAATGATAGTGACTTGAGACCTTCCTAATTAAATGATAGTGACTTGAGACCTTCCTAATTAAATGATAGTGACTTGAGACCTTCCCAATGAAATGATAGTGACTTGAGACCTTCCTAATGAAATGATAGTGACTTGAGACCTTCCTAATGAAATGATAGTAACTTGAGACCTTCCTAATTAAATGATAGTGACTTGAGACCTTCCTAATGAAATGATAGTGACTTGAGACCTTCCTAATGAAATGATAGTGACTTGAGACCTTCCTAATGAAATGATAGTGACTTGAGACCTTCCTAATGAAATGATAGTGACTTGAGACCTTCCCAATGAAATGATAGTGACTTGAGACCTTCCTAATGAAATGATAGTGACTTGAGACCTTCCTAATGAAATGATAGTGACTTGAGACCTTCCTAATTAAATGATAGTGACTTGAGACCTTCCTAATGAAATGATAGTGACTTGAGACCTTCCTAATGAAATGATAGTGACTTGAGACCTTCCTAATGAAATGATAGTGACTTGAGACCTTCCCAATGAAATGATAGTGACTTGAGACCTTCCCAAAGATTCAAGCCTGTTTTTTTTATTTTAATAATTCAAAATATTACATTCATGGAAAAGAACTGACCCAAACTAAAGATGCAAAATACTTAGGAGTCTTAATAAATGAGAAACTATCGTGGAATCCCCATGTCAATGAAGTTATTGAAAAATCAAACAAAACCTTAGGCTTTATAAAAAGGAACTTTAACAAATGTAATAGAGATATAAAACTAAAATGCTACCTCACTTTGGTGAGACCTGTACTAGAATATGCATCTTCTGTATGGGACCCATCCACCAAAGAAAACATTGATAAACTAGAACAAAGTTCAAAAAAGAGCTGCCAGATTCATTACTGGAGAATATTCGAAACTGACAAGAATAACACCATTAGTTAAATCATTAAACCTTGAAACACTAGAGGATAGAAGAACCAAGAGCAAAGTAGTAATCATACATAAAGCAATTAATTCTAATTTAGAAATACAACACAAAGATAACTTAATACAACCCTCAGATAGACATAAGGATAAAAACACCTTTCTTATTCCGTATGCAAGAACAAACACATACAAGTTTTCCTTCTTCCCGTCCGGAATTCGGGCGTGGAATGGGTTGCCTGAAGAATCCAGGAAAACCAACACTTTATCAACATTTAAATCTCTAATAAAAATGCAGGACTAAACACAAACCATAGATAAGCGTAGGACGCAATAATCTTCTGTATAGAAGGAGCGTCTGTAAACAGATAAGATAAGATAATCCGGCGAATTAGGATGAAATGTGTCAGACACTCACTCTCGGAACAACAGGAAATGAATTGAATTAGTTGACAGCTGAATTATTGTATTATGTAATGTGTGGAGGAGGCAGCGCATGGTGTGTATGGTGTGTGTGTGTGTATTGTGTGTATTGTGTGTATGGCGTGTATGGTGTGTATGGTGTGTATGGTGTGTATTGTGTGTATGCTGTGTATGCTGTGTATGGTGTGTATGGTGTGTATGTTGTGTATGGTGTGTATTGTGTGTATGTTGTGTATGGCGTGTATTGTGTGTATGGTGTGTATGTTGTGTATGGTGTGTATGATGTGTATGGTGTGTATTGTGTGTATGGTGTGTATTGTGTGTATTGTGTGTATTGTGTGTATGGTGTGTATTGTGTGTATTGTGTGTATGGTGTGTATGGTGTGTATGGTGTGTATTGTGTGTATGGTGTGTATTGTGTGTATTGTGTGTATTGTGTGTATGGTGTGTATTGTGTGTATTGTGTGTATGGTGTGTATTTTGTGTATTGTGTGTATGGTGTGCATGGTGTGCATGCTGTGTATTGTGTGTATGGTGTGTATGCTGTGTATTGTGTGTATGCTGTGTATGCTGTGTATGCTGTGTATTGTGTGTATTGTGTGCATGGTGTGTATTGTGTGTATGGTGTGTATGCTGTGTATGGTGTGTATGCTTTGTATGCTGTGTATGGTGTGTATGCTGTGTATGGTGTGTATGCTGTGTATGCTGTGTATGGCGTGTAAGGCATGTATGCTATGTATGGTGTGTATGGCGTGTATGCTGTGTATGGTGTGTATGGCGTGTAAGGCGTGTATGCTATGTATGGTGTGTATGGCGTGTATGCGGTGTATGGTGTGTATGCTGTGTATGGTGTGTATGCTGTGTATGCTGTGTATGGTGTGTATGGCGTGTAAGGCGTGTATGCTATGTATGCTGTGTATGGCGTGTATGCTGTGTATGGCGTGTATGCTGTGTATGGCGTGTATGCTGTATATGGTGTGTATGGTGCGTATGGTGTACATGGTGTATATATGTAGTTTCTGTGTCACGTTTAACGATGATGGCGGTGTTACGTTTTTGTTAGCGGTGTTTGAGCCACCGCGCTTACATGGTGGTGGTAATTTTAGTCAGAAATCACTCAAGGACACAAAAATAAAATTATCGGCTGCATGGTACGAGGTAAAAAAAAACAACAAAAAACATTAGCTATGTTGTTGTTGAGAATGACTTGCGCTGTGAATTTGTGCAACACGTCGACCTCACTCTCTCACCCTAGGCCGTCTTGTCCAGCAGCATTACGTAGTCGAGACGGCTGGGGATGGTGATGGGGTTGGGTGCAGTGGTCAGTGGATGACCAGGACTTCCTATGTCTCTCGTCAAGCTTTCTGCATCCACAATGCTTTGCTGTGAATCTCGCGTTTTACCCGTTGGCTCATAGAAGATTCTTCGCGCAGGCAGCCGAAACCAGTTAACATTAGCCTCAAAGAGAAATCATAGGCCTTACAGGGACAGTTCAGAGACAAGAGAAAGGGACGTGGCGACTCCTGGACGAAATTATGTTGTAGAGAGAAATAGTGACATAAATATAATGAATACTCTACAGTTTTCTGAAAGCTTCATTTCCCTCAATTGTATCAAACTAGATTAGATGATCAATCTAAAATTGTGTTTTGTCTTCTGATTACACCTGTTGTTACACACACACACACCGTTTTCTACTTCCCCTTTTTATCCCACACATGCTGCATGTCTATACAAATATTTTTTTTTAAAAATGTTATGAATTTACCCCGTCACAACCAGACATTGTTGTCAACATTTGACCGAATGAAATTCAGTTGGAAGGAGGTTCCTATCATCCAGTGGTTGCAGCTAATGGTCATCCCATCCTGGTACCTCTCAGTGGTTCCTATCATCCAGTGGTATACACAATGGTCAACAACCCATCCTGGTACCTCTCAGGGGTTCGTGGGGTCTCAGTGCGAACGGGAATAAATCATGGTTTGTTTGTTTGTATATATTTGGGGGGGGGGTGTATACCTGGCTCGGATCAAATATCTGTAAAATGTTGAATTTTGTCTGAACTTATCACCTGATATTATTGTATTATTTTTAATGCAACATTTTTTTTTAAATTAACCTTGTGATTGTACTAGATTAAGCTAAAACGTAACTTATTTTAACATCTATTTCATATGTTTTGTTTAATTAAAATATGAATGTCTTAAATTGAATTCATCTATACAATGTATATATAAATGCAACTATTTGTATGTAAAGCGCGGTGAGCCCAGCTACTACCTACGGTACTGTGCTATATTTGTTCTTAAATTATTCTTATTATTTACAGAACTGGATTATAATTATCCGTATTGAAAAATCAATCATTTAAAAAATAACGTTTCCTCATATGACACGTTTGTGTTGGGAGCAGTAGACTATTATTAAGATATCTATTTCTAACGCGCACATTTTAAAGTAGACTAAATGAGAAATAGACAATTAGTTAAATTCACAATGGAAATGTGAATGTTAACGTAAAAGAGAGGTAGTCTAATAGTTACATTCTCATTTAGAATGTACATGATAAAGTAGACTAAATGTGAAGTAATGAAAAATGTTAAACGATACTAAAGGGGAAATATTGTGTATGTTAAAGTATACTAAAGGGGCAATAATGTACGGTATATTGTATACTAAAAAGGGAATTAATGTACGTTTTAGAGTAGACTAAAAGGGGGAAATAATGAATATTGTATGCCAAATGGGAAGTAATGTGTATTGTATACTAAAGGGGAAGTAATGTACTTGTTAAAGTAGACTAAAGGAGAAGTAGACAATTATCATGGTTCTCGTTGCTAATGCACATTTGGAACTAACCCAACATGCTCCTGAGCTCTTAAAACAAACCCATGTACGCAAGAAGACCAAAAAAAGAATAAGAAAAAAAGTAATGTGAGATTTAGAAGAAAATATAGCAACGCTTACAGTTTTGGGCCCAGTGCTTGGCCAATATTGAATAGTGTACTTCACTGCGACTAATTAAGTGGTCTTGTGTCGAGCTCACGACGAGGGCTGTTGTAGTCTCGACATCAGATCTGTGGTGTCAAGGAATCGGGGAATTTCTCTCGGCGGGTCGGTGGCGGGGGAGGAGATTGTAACACAACAGAACCGGGAAACGTATGGCAGCACAATCATTGCATATGGACATTGTCACGGTTATACCATTGTCGTGTGTGGGAGTCATTATGGGATCTTACCGATTCTATAGCTGGGAATTTATTTTTACAATCTATAACTCATTATTAAATACTAACAGATATTCCACTTTGTGATTCTTTACTTCTCTGGCTTATAAGTTTTGTGTCTTCAATCACCAAGGCCCTTAACTTGGCCAATGAAATAGGATCTAAATAAATATTGGTCAAGAGTTGTATCTCTTGAATAAAGTTCCCTCCCCTGTGTTGACTTGCGCGTGTAATGAGTTTGCTCCCTTGCCCACTTAAAGTCGTCTGGCCGCAGAGGGCGCTGTGTGCTTACAGATATAGAGTTACCCCCTCCTGACAAAAGGGTGCACCACCTTTCACCAGGTAGCCAAACACGGCTCCCCTGCTAATCAAACAAGCAGAAGACATACTGAGTTACCTATTATATGAGAATAGGAAATGCCATGTTACGGTATAGTGAGGGACAGTTGTCTGTGACAGAATACAGTTGATAGCGTCTATGTTCTAAGGTCTATTGTCTATACTCTATTATTAAACTATATAATTTGCAATTGTCACGCAAGTAGTGTCTGTCAGTCCTGACGCTACTAATTTTAGAAAGCAGGGAAAACCAAAGTACTGCACCAATGCATCAAAAGGTGTGCAAATTAAAGATACGCTGTAAAAAAAAATTATATGACGTCATTGTTTTCGCTCATATTTTAATTTTGGAAAATGGATTGATGTAAAAAGAGGATTTGATGACGGTTAATTGTAAAATAAAAAAACAAAGGGGTCAACCTACAACCCCTATTATAAAATACTTTGTGTACATTTCAGAAAGTTTAATATTTCGTATTTATCAAGCAAGGACAAGTTAGTTGGGCTTTTAAAAAAGGTCGGCGCCTTTGGCGCCCTAAAAAAGTGCATTTTTAAATAAAATAAATAGATTTCAGCTGAAAACTTCCGTCATTTTTGACGGGTGTACGCTAGTATATAATATGTTGTCTATGTTCAATTTTTTGGTCTTTTGTCAATAGTCTATTGCCTCTGGTCACTGTCTAGTCGATTGTCAATAGTTTCATATGTGTTTGTGGCAGTACTGTGTTGTTATAGGACAATAAGTGGAAAAGGGGAGATTATCAAATTATAAAAATCATTTTTTTATGTTCCGTATCTCCACCTTTAAAACACTGAAATTATTAAAACATTTTTTTTACATGCGATATGTAATGCATCTACTGTTGCACCCAGGTCAGGTTCGAATTGTCTTTTCTTGCCACCATTTAACATTCTCAGTTTATTGGAGCCCACAATAGACACAGTAGTGGGCAGTGCAATATGAAGTATTTGGGCCATAATACCCTTCACCCAATGAATAGTGCACCGTATCGTTCACAAGATCATTAGAGTTTTAGTTGCACTGATTTAAAAAAATAAATAAATAACAACAACAACAAAAACAAACAAACAAAAAACAACAAAAAACACCACCACCACCACCAAATCTGCAGGTGGTCAAAAATGTCACCCTCTCCACTTAAAGAGAAAAGTCCCTCCATGGAAGGCTTATAAATTATGCCAATATGAGTCTACAAATCTCTTTGTGCATCCCTGGGTATCAACAAGTTTCAGCACCGATTGAAAGGTGGGTGAGTGGTCAAGTGGAAAGCGTGGCTATCTCTGAAATCCTTTAACGTTGTACTTTTAACTTATTATATTATTTTGAGGACCGCTGTACATCATCTGCTTACGACTTCTTCATTCTATCACAACATACCAAAATGGGATTTTCCCGATAGTATACATTAGGCTAATGGGGATGGTTGACAACAGGGCTGGGTGGCAGGAAAAGTCAGTGAGCTGTCCTTTCTGGAGCTCATATGAGTAGTGTGTTTACCATGGCAACGGAAGCGTACTCCTTGCGAGTCCAAAACTTTTATTGATACGTTCAATCTTTAATTTCACAATCAAATCACCTCGCAAAGATCCAATCAACACGATCACAGCTGCATCGTTTTGAAAATGTCTTTAAATTTAAAATAAGCAATTAACCTTATTTTCCCACGTCGTGTTTCAGGGCCTTATTACATCTGTAACGAATCCTTAACTTCCTCAATAGACCATCGCTTTCTGACAAATCTCAGATTATCTGCTCAACCAATATCCTATCCCTGCACACACCACGCACCCCCCTCCCTCCCTACCCTACATTTTTTGTGTCCCCCCACTGGCACTCCAGTCTGAAGATGTTCATTATTCCTGTGGGTCTTTAGTCCGCGCCATTCAACACTGAACTACCCTCGCACAGCGGGTGGGGGCTGGGGGTGGGTGGGAGAGAACCACCACCGCCATCACCATCCCCTCTCTCACCGTGAACATTGCTGTAGCGCGGCTCAACCCCAACAGCCGCTTGCTCAGCGCCGAATCCCGAGTAAATATACACTGAATAAATGCCCCGACACAGGGGCATTGAAAGGGCCGTAAAAAGCGGTATTTTGTTGACGGGCACAATGAGGGCACTTGAAGATGTGGCAGCACGGAGAATCATTAGGGATCGTTGGAGTAGTGGCGGGGGGAGGGGGCCGTCGTCAGGGTGGGAAGGGGGTGGGGTGGAGTATTGAGAGGGATGACTGGACTCAAGACTTTGGGTTTTTGGAATGGGAAGGAGATGTAGGGAGAAGGTGGGGGGGGGTTAGGCTGGTGAAGATGTGGTGAGGGACAGACAGGGAAAATTATCTTAAAATTTCGGTTCGATTTTTGTGTGTTTTGGATAAAAACCTATGGAAAATATGAAGATTATATTAGTAAAACGTGTATTTTTAAGGACGTCGGTAAAAATCTCGCGTTTAGACGCTGGGAAAAACGACAAAGCACGAGTCGGTGCAAGGGGCGATTATTATTTCGGAGACTGGGTCCACATTCTAAATGCTACACAAGATTCATCCAATAGCAGCTTCGTTATTTCAACAAAACACAAGAAAATCTGATAAAATTGAAATTACATTTAAAAAAAAGAGTAACATAGTTCCTAGTTCGGAGGTATCTATATATATAATTCTCTTCGTGGTTGGACCCTGCGAGGCAACAAGAAGCTGCATGTGCAACATCAACAGATATCAATTTTAGAAAGCAGAGCACCAAATTACTGCACCAATGCATCAAAAGGTGTGCAAATTAAATATGCACTGTAAAAAAAATTATATGACGTCATTGTTTTAGCTTATATTTTAATGTTGGAAACGGAAACGATTTCAGGATTGTTAATTATAAAATACTTTGTGTGCATTTCAGAAAGTTTAATATTTCGTATTGATCAAACAAGGACAAGTTAGTTGGGCTTTTGAAAAAGGTCGGCGCCGTTGGCGCCCTAAAAAAGTGCATTAAAGGGGTAAAAGAACTTTCCATGAGCAAGTCTGCGGCGTATGCTACGCCGCGGGGCGTCGAGTCTATTATATTTGTACCACAATCACTGACTGACTGACTGAATCTGGAACGCTCTATCTATAAATAGCTCAATCAAGTTTGGTTTGTGATATAGGAATCGCTTTTGGTGCGTAAATTTTTCATTGGTAACGGGATTTCAATTAGAATTGATGTAACAAATTCGGAGTGTTACAGTAGGTTGGTATAGAATGTTTCTATTGTTCATAGGCGTCATAGAATTTGCAGTGGCTTATCTGGGGTGTATACGGATGGAGAATAAGAACCAATCATGAACTGTACAGTCTATATCAAGATGTAACGATAGTAGCAGAAATAACAAAGGGCAGACTACACTGGGCAGGACACTTAGAAAGAATGACAAATGACAGAGGAGTAAAGAGGGTGCACCACCAAAACCCCAGAGGGAAACGGCTTATTGGAAGACCTGGGCTTAGATGGGTGGATGATATAGAGACAGATCTACAGCAACTGGGCATCCAGTGTTGGAGAAGAAAGGCATTTGGTTAGTTCTGAGTGCAAGGAGGTGGTGTGGCAGGCCAAAGCCCTACATGGGCAAATGCGCCATAGGGATGGATTACCTGAGGCGGGGGATAGCCAGAGCACATTTGTGCGGAATTTAAAAAAGAATAACAACTTTAGGTCATATTTTGTCAAACACCGTTAGTAAATGACGCATTGCAGACGTCATTGTTTGATACGTTACTTCTAGCCGCCATTAATGTTTCAAGGATTTCTTGTCGGATTCCAAATTGTCGCCATTGACAACTTATGTAAGAATGAAATTCAGAACATGTCTGTTAACACCCTTAGCTATGATATTTTTCAACTAAGATTTCTATCTAATTTAACACACGGGGAAAATAGAACATGTAAAAGAAGAAAAGAAACTTATTGATGTTGTTGTAGCAGACGACTAAGACAATATGAGGAGTCGTGTTGTGATCAATCTATTCCACTCAGCTATACACTGAACAATTGACTATATCCAGTAAGGACCTCCTTATTCACACCACACAGACGCAGTTTCACAGATCACAGAGAAACTAAACTAAAATTGCACAGCAGACAAATTGGTGCGCACTCAGCCGCATAGTAAAACAAGTAATGTGCGTGGTGGTAGGGGGGATGGGGAGGTTTATCATTCTGCAGGGAAGAGGGATCAGGCGAGTCGAGAGTTGCATCTTTGCGAACATCTGGCGAGCCGCGCCAACAGTGAAACTTAGACCAGGATTGCTCTAGACTTGGATTTGCTCCTGCTTGAATGATTAGAATTACGGGACTTGACAAATCCCACCGTGGATAAATATGCATTGAAAATACTCGCCGTGCACTCGTCTACAGATGGACGCCGTTCGTTGATCAAACCTGTTGTTATTTAGGGACCAGGGGGCGGTGGGGGGAGTATGTTTGGGGGAGAGCAATGGTGCTAGTTGTTCTGGCTTTGTTCTTGATGATATTATAAAGGGAAGACAGGGTAAATGACTGTAATAATTGAATCAAATTTATAGAAAAATATCGCTTTTATACCTTTGGGGGTGGGTGGGGGATGTAGGTGGGTTTACAAATATCTTTAACATAAAAACACCGTGCCAGATCACGAGAGGTCTCGTCACGTGTCGAGGTAAGAAAGGGTTAACCCGTGCTACATTAAGAAAGGTTTTTGTCTCGCGCTTGTACGTGTAAGAGTATGCTTTTCACGCAAACATTTCAGATGAATTTATGTGATACGTCATGTAGTATCAAAAAATTGTTTC
The DNA here is from genome assembly GCA_944989445.1 of Ampullaceana balthica. NCBI lineage: Eukaryota > Metazoa > Mollusca > Gastropoda > Lymnaeidae > Ampullaceana > Ampullaceana balthica. The sequence goes on along the minus strand of CALYLW010000693.1, from coordinate 204,141 downwards.
ACGTGTAATCACAAATTAGTTGCATTTTAAAGATATTTTACAATTAATGAGAAATTCTGAACTTATTCCGTTGTGTTGTCGTGGTTCTCAAGTTGTCCAGTTCACGGCCTATCATTGTTGACAGTGGCCCTAGTTGTTTATTACATGACATTGTTGACAGTTTCCCTTGTTGTTTGTTACATGACATTGTTGACAGTTGCGCTCGTTGTTTGTTACATTACATTATTGACAATGGCCCTTGTTGTTTGTTACATGACATTGTTGACAGTTGCCCTTGTTGTTTGTTGCATGAAATTGTTGACAGTTGCCCTTGTTGTTTGTTACATGACATTTGTTGACAGTGGCCCTTGTTGTTTGTTACATGACATTGTTGACAGTTGCCCTCGTTGTTTGTTACATGACATTGTTGACAGTTGCCCTTGTTGTTTGTTACATGACATTGTTGACAATGACCCTTTTTGTTTGTTACATGACATTGTTGACAGTGGCCCTTGTTGTTTGTTACATGAAATTGTTGACAGTTGCCCTTGTTGTTTGTTACATGACATTGTTGACAGTTGCCATTGTTGTTTGTTACATGACATTGTTGACAGTGGCCCTTGTTGTTTGTTACATGACATTGTTGACAGTTGCCCTCGTTGTTTGTTACATGACATTGTTGACAGTTGCCCTTGTTGTTTGTTACATGACATTGTTGACAATGACCCTTTTTGTTTGTTACATGACATTGTTGACAGTGGCCCTTGTTGTTTGTTACATGAAATTGTTGACAGTTGGCACTTGTTGTTTGTTACATGACATTGTTGACAGTTGCCATTGTTGTTTGTTACATGACATTGTTGACAGTGGCCCTTGTTGTTTGTTACATGACATTGTTGACAGGCAGTGGCCCTTGTTGTTTGTTACATGACATTGTTGACAGGCAGTGGCACTTGTTGTTTGTTACATAACATTGTTGACAGGCAGTGGCCCTTGTTGTTTGTTACATAATGATAATATTCATTGTTGGGATGTCTGCTGACCTTATATCTACTAGATACATTGATACCAGATGGTTCTTACAGTTACCGATAAAAAACAGATATCTCCCATAGCATCTCATTTTCCTACAAATTTGTTGTAGCTTGGTTTAACAGAAGGGACGGTTTACCCCCAAACCGCTCCGTTGACTACGCCGCTGATTTTCTCTTTTGACTATGTACAACTTGCTAATAAAAACTTCGAAAGAATTAACGCACTTTATAAGAATTCATTTATTAAAGTTCTACACCCCCACACAGTGGCGTAGCGAGGGGGGCAGGGGGGGGACATATGTCCCCGGGCGCCACGTTAGGGGGCGCCAAAATGAGAATTAAATATTATTATTTAATTTTATTTTGACGTAAACTTATGTATCCAAAATACGCTTGCAAGATTGAATTTTGAAATATCTTCATTACAAGCCAGTTGGCAAGCATGATTTTGACGCCCCAATTGAGCATTAAGGGCGCCAATCTACTCATAAATAAATTCGAAGTGGCTGCTCGTCTCGAAGTATTTTCATTGTTGTTATGGCAATATGGCAGAGCGAAGCGTACTTCCGGGAATGAAATGTTGTATTTTTCACTTGAAAATAGGAAGTAAGTAAATAGGGAATAAGTGCAATTATTTTTATCCATTAACGTAATTAAGATTGTAGTTTTAGGCTCTGGTTTAGGTTTAGTTGTCTATTTTTTAAAATCAAAACGACTTCGAGACGACTAGTATTCATGCTGGATGACTCGAACTTCGAGACGAGCAGCATCGGCCAAATAAATTACACATCCACAATGTAGGATTGCTGGCGTTTAAAAACAATAAAAACTGTGAGTTGCTGGGAGTAAATTGCTCGTGGCTATTATAGTCACCAATTAATAAAGCTGTTTAGTGTTTCTGCGGCTGGATAGTGAAGTCAATAGTGCATTCGCCTCACAAGCTGAGGGGCTTGGGATCGAACCCACGTTAAAGCCACAGTAAAAATGATGAATTACTAACGGTAAGAAATTCCTCCACTGACCTGGAAGGGTGATGGGGCGCCCACCAAGGTCTACAAAGCCCCTAGTAAGTTCGAATGGAAACATTAGGACCACCTACGACTAGTGGCGTCATTGGGGGATGCGGTGGGGGTGGGCCGCCCCAGATGACATCATCAAGGTTGTGACCCCAAAATCTAAAAATGTTACTGTGTACGATTTTATGTTTTAAAAAAAAGAGAGAGACAACCATTTTTTTCACTTAGAAAAAACAAACCAAATACAATGAAATACGTTAAACGCGAAAACTTTAAGTGGGAATGCGAGGGGTGTAGAACGCACCAGGGTGACACCAAAATGTAAAACTCTGTATGTTCCCGTTACTTGGCACTGAAAGACTCGGAGGAGGTCTATGCGTTAAGTCGTGAAGGGGTGACACCATGAGCTACTACCCCGGGTGACACCAACAAATGGAGAAAGCCAGAAAAACTACAGTCTCATGAAAACAGTCTTGGCCACCGCAGAGCTTTCACTACGTGGAAGGAAGCCGAGCGGAGGATACTTGATAAAAGTGGAATTGATGTCCAAGTACAAGCTCAAATTCAATTGGAAAAACAACGTTGGCGCGATATTTTGAAAAGAATACTTACCTGTATTAAGTTTCTAGTTTCACAAAATTTGGTACTGCGTGGCCATGAAGAACATCTGCATAAGGTGCGAGGATAAAAATGTTGGAAACTTTCTCTCTGTAATCATTCAACATCCCCGAGAAAATCCAGGTTCTGTATCTTATTTATCACCGGAAATCCAAAATGAGTTAATCCACCTACTAAATCCACTGTAAGGAATCAGCTGTTGAGTGAATTCAGCAAAAAACAAGTACTTCGGTATTTTACTTGACTCAACACCCGATCTAGGACACCGGGAACAGCTTTCTCAAGTCATCAGATTTATGGATGTGGATTTTTCAAACTACAAAAGTAACAATCATAGAATTATTTTTAGGTTTTGTTCAGATACATTCCAAAGACGCAGCAAGCCTTGACAGAGTTATCGTAGAGAAACTGGAAGCTGATAACATACCTCTAGCCGACTGTCGGTTACAATGTTATGACAATGCTGCTGTAATTACCGGGCATATATCCGGCATTAAACAGCGAATATGTGCTAGAAATCACAGAACTGTTGAAAGTATATTTGTTTTTCTCTCGTTCAACAACTCGTTGGGAAGAATTAAAAAGAGTTTTGCCAATGACAGTGAAGAGGGATTCTGAAACACGCTGGAGTGCACGATCAGAAGCTGTCTATGAAGGACAAGATGAACTAGTAGGGCTGTTAAAAAATTATCAGAAGATGCAACTATGACGCCTGACACCAGAAGTGATGCAGAAACTTTGCTGGCAGGTATATTGAACTTTAACTTTCTAGTGTTGTTACATTTCTGGAACATCATACTTGGGAAAATTGATCGTGTCCAGAAACAGTTGCAGGATCCTACTATGAATTTCAAGGAAGCAACATCTGCTCTTGAATCGCTGGAGCAGGAACTTGTCAACATTCGGGATAATTTGAGCCAGGTTGCGGTAGACAATGGAAAACAATATGCACAACTTTGGGAATCGAGGTTGACAGAAGGATTAGATGGCATAAGATGATACCGGGAGAATTAGCAAGAGATGAAGGACTTTCTGCAGAAGAAGAAATTGCACGTGTTATGAACAGCGTAATTGATAGACTCCGACAGGAGATATCAATACGGTTTTTACGTCTAAAAAAACCTATACACCAAATGTGAATTTTTACTAGACGTCAAAACTCTTCTCGCTGTCGATACACTTCGTCAAAATTGCTTAGATTTTGGAAATTTCTACGACATTGATGTCAATGGTCACGAATTGTGCACAGAAATCGGAGCAAAATGCTGCTCAGTACACGGGCTGAAGTTCTACCGGAAACTCCTTTGGATCTTCTTGGTTTTATGGAGATGACGTATTTCCGAATCTGCACATTTTACTGCAAATACTTCTAACAATTGCTGTTTCAATTGCAAGCTGTGAGCGGTCCTACAGAGAACGGAAGCTTATTTAGTCTTATTTACGTGCTTCAATGGGACAAGAACGTCTAAGTGATTTTGCACTTCTTAGCATCGAAAGAGAAACACTGGAGAATATTAATTTTGACAACGTGATTGACGAGTTTCCGACAGTCAAATCAAGGAGGATCAATTTGTTGTAGACTAAGTCATGTATAATTAGTACAGTATATATATTTTCAAATAAATTGTTAACAATCGTATACATAATTATTAGTCTGTATTCTATTTCATTAAAAATACCAGATGCTTTGAAAATGAACCATATAAACCGTAAAATTTCAAAAAAATTGGGGGGCTCAGTTAGCCCCCAGAATATGTCAGTCCAAGGAGGGGCGAAGACTTGGTGTCATGTTCCCGGGCGCAGATGACCCTAGCTACGCCACTGCCCCCACACCAGGTACGCCACTGTCGTTAAACTAGTATAATATTCTGTCCGATCTCCTTTTACCTCATTGGTGTATATTTCCCGTAAATCGCACAGACAATCGTACGCACCAAACCCACTCGCTACGTTGGAATATTTTATCCGATGCATACATTACATGAAGATTTCCAGTCGTCGCTATTGAACTCACGATTATATCACATCTTCTTTAAATAAATCATTCTACCACATACAAAACAACTCATTCTACCACATACAAAACAACTCATTCTACCAGATACAAAACAACTCATTCTACCACATACAAAACAACTCATTCTACCAGATACAAAACAACTCATTCTACCACATACAAAACAACTCATTCTACCACATACAAAACAACTCATTCTACCACATACAAAACAACTCCTAACAGATACAAAACAACTCCTTCTAACAGATACAAAAAACTCATTCTATCACATACAAAATAAATCATTCTAGGACATACAAAACAAATCATTCTACCACATACACAAATATTTCGTAATAAAATCACTGACACGAGATCCCATGCCATACCATTCTTGTTGTTTCTGCGGTACGGGGGGGGGGTATGCAACCTCCCTATAACGCCACATTGACTTAACACCTGGACCTTCTCACCTGGACCTTCTCACCTGAACAAAGTTCCCGCCCTGCCCACGTCGACCCTTCAAATTAATGAACCGTCCAGCTCAACAACTTCACCCCCATGAGCCCCTACACCCCCGTGAGCCCATTGAAAGCTCGCAACCGCCAGTGTTGAACTTTTGCTACCTTTCTTAAACCTCTTCAACCCCCCCCCCTCACTCCCTGGGCTTTCACCGCCCATCCGATGCCAGGTTGCCGTAAGCCGTCCTAAAAACTGTTGGTTCTAAGGTCTCGGGTCGCCAGCTCACATCGCGATGTCTTCAACTTCGACAGGTCTCAAAGGGAGACACCCCCCCCACCTCTCCATTTAGATGGGTGTGGATTTAGATGGATATGTGTGTTTGTGAAAGAGAAGGAGAGAGAGAGAGACAGACAGGGGAGGGGGATACAGAGAGAGGGACAGAGTAAGAGAGAAACAGAGAGAGAGATACAGAGACACACACACATAGAAAGAGAGGCACACGGAGGATGAGAGGGATACAGAGAGAGAGAGAGAGACGGACAGCGGGATACAGAGAAAGGGACATAGAAAGAGTGACACAGAGAGATAGAGAGAGAGGCACAGAAAGAGTGTATGAGAGAGATACAGAGAGACACACATAGAAAGAGAGGCACATAGAGAGTGTGAAGGATACGGAGAAAGGCACAGAGAGAGTGGCACATATAGAGAGAGGCACACACAGAGAGAGAGAGAGGGAGAGAAAGAGGGGGGCGGAGAGATAAGGAGAGAGAGGGGGTTGGTGTGTTAAAGTTACATTGAATACCAGCCCGGCTCGCCATCTCGACAGCATTAAACTCTTCAACGCTCGTGAACACAGACTCGCTATTAGGCGAGGGCCCTTGTGACGGCCGTGACTTGAGACATAGAGTTCAGACATGTCGGGGAGATGTGGGGGGGGGGAGAGATGTGGGGGGGGGAGGGGCGGAAGAAAAAAGGGAGAGATATATGTTTTTTAAAAAGTTCTTCTTATTTTAAAAAAAGTTCATGAATAAGGCTCACCTTGAGACAGATCATAGAGTTAACCACAGCTTATGTAATGATATAGTTGTGGAAGAGTTAACCTATAGCCAATGTAAAGATATAGTTGTGGAAGAGTTAGCCTATGCCTATAGCCAATGTAATGATATAGTTATGGAAGAGTTAGCATATAGCCAATGTAATGATATAGTTATGGAAGAGTTAGCCTATAGCCAATGTAATGATATAGTTAAGGAAGAGTTAACCTATAGCCAATGTAAAGATATAGTTGTGGAAGAGTTATCCACAGCCGATGTAATGATTTAGTTGTGGAAGAGTTAGCCTATAGCAAATGTAATGATATAGTTATGGAAGAGTTAACCTATAGCCAATGTAATGATATAGTTATGGAAGAGTTAGCCTATAGCCAATGTAATGATATAGTTATGGAAGAGTTAGCCTATAGCCAATGTAAAGATATAGTTGTGGAAGAGTTAACCACAGTCAATGTAATGACATAGCTGTGGAGGAGTTAGTCTATAGCCAATGTAATGACATAGCTGTGGAGGAGTTAGCCTATAGCCAATGTAAAGATATAGTTGTGGAAAAGTTAGTCTATAGCCAGTGTAATGACATAGTTATGGAGGATTTAGTATATAGCCAATGTAAAGATATAGTTGTGGAAGAGTAAATCTATAGCCAATGTAATGATATAGTTGTGGAAGAGTTAAACTATAGCCAATGTAATCATATAGTTGTGGAAGAGTTAACCTATAGCCAACGTAATGATATAGTTGTTGAAGAGTTAACTTAGCCGATGTAATCAGTTGTTGGAATACGTCCAGTGTTGGAGCCAGTACGGCTAATTAGAGCAGGGAAGAGTAGTCTGGTCCAACCAACAATGGTTTGAACGAAAGCACGTGATAATCTATAAATTGTAAAAACACTTTTGATTATTCATTCATATAGTTTTGTATATAGATATTGGTTAAAACATCTCTATTATATTGTATAATAAGGGCTAGTACCCGGCTTTCCCGGGTTTAAAATAAGGTTTTCTGTAGAAGCGTACAAAACTGTTTATTTGTATTTGCATCCTATCGAGCTGATAAATTTTTTTTTCCGTATGTTATCATTGCGGGAGAGTACTCAACAACTTCCCAAAGTTTCATGCTCCTACGTACACGGGAAATAGGATATTTAATGATGAGTCTGTTTTATATAGCTCATATTAGGAAAAAACCTACATTTGGGCCCAAGGCCCCCTAGTGAGTGATAATTTTATATCTTTTGTCTTATGTTACCATCGCAGGAGGGTATTCAAAAACTTCCCAAAGTTTCATGCTTCTACTTACTCGGTAAGTTGGAGAATTAGTGAAGAGTCAGTTTTATATATGAAAAAATAAATACATTCAGGCCTCTGGCCCCCCAGTGAGTGATAATTAAATCCCTTATATTAACTTCACCGACTTCTCTGTCTCTCTGTCGTTCTGTCGTCATATCTCTCTCTCTCTGTCTCTCTGTCTTGGGCGGGCATAAAAAACAAAAGTCAAAAATGACCCACTTCCCGTGATCCGATCGAGCTGAAACTTGGCACACGGAACCGTCTCACCTAACAATGAATCGTATCAAAATTTCAGATCGATCGAAATTACCGTAATTAAATTTATGCAATTTTAGTTTATCCTAATATAACGTATGTAATTCAAATTAACTGTTTGTTATTGTTTTTTTTCACGGGACTGTTCAGTCACGCGTTGACGCGACCCATCGAAGTACCGGCGTGCTTTTGTTTACATTTTACGTGTCACACTGAGCTCGGTCAAGCGATCGGTGACCAGACTTTTCCCCTCTCACACCCTCCCCCCCCCCAGGGTTATGAAGCAAAGTTGAGTTAAGACAGATTCAGTCTGTAAATGTTTGTGCGTTTGAAAATAATCAATACTGTTAGTTATGTCTCATATATAAGGGATTTATAGTCGAAAACTTTGTTTTTACGGGTTTGTTTTATTTTAATATTTTTTTCGCCAGTTACAATTTTGGGAGCGTACATAGCAACTTCTTAAAGTTTCATGCTTCTACTTCTACCTACACAGGAAATTGGAGATTGATTTAACGATGAGCCTGATTTATATAGCTCATTTAAGAAAAAAAAACTACATTTGCCCCCCCCCTACCCCAGTTAGTGATAATTGTATAATTTTCGACTGTTACCATTGCGGGAGGGTACTCAACAACTTTCCAAAGTTTCATGCTTTACCTACACTGGAAGATGAGGAATTAGTCTTGATTCAGTTTTATATAGCCCATAGAAGGAAAAAACCGGTTTTGGGGCCCCCGGCCACCCATCAGTGGAAATGTTTACACTCTTTTTCACCAATTATCGTCATAATAGTGTATTAAGCAAGTTCCCAAAGTTGCATGCTTCTACCTTCACGGGAAGTTGGAGAATTAGTGTTGAGTAAATTTTAAATTTAAGAGAAAAAAAAACTACATTTGGGCCCCCAGCCCCCAGTAAGTGATAGTTTAAATAATTTATTTACCTGTTACCATCGGGTTATACGTAATCTTGTTAGAGGCGCAACATTAACAGACAAAAAAAAATAAACCGTTTCAAAACATTTAGTTCACAACAAAAACACACACTCTCACTGATTCACACACATACTTAAACACACATACACAGCGGGATATTAACATTAAAAAAAATTACATTAAAATAACCACTGCTCTTTTTACTTTGTTTCCTATTTACAAATTAATATGAACTCAAACTATGACGTCACGTCACATTATTTTATAGCTATAAACGCCTTCTTGTTAATCTCGACACCAAAATTTTTATTATTAAATCCTTTATATTAACTCGTGGTGTCTGTTTGCGCCCTTGATTGCTTGCTTGTCGCCAAAACTTTGGATCGATTTTTAACCCGTTTCCTTGTAAGCTAGCGAACTGAAATTTTGCAGGCAGTTTTGTACCGATAATAAAAACAATGTATCAAAATTTCAGATAGATCGCATGTACCGTAATAGAATTATTGATTTTTTAGATTATTTTATTTATTCCTATGTATCATGCTATTTTTTTTAGATAGAGCGTCGCGGTGCGTATTATATTGAACAACATTTCTGTCGCGCAATAAGGTGCGTATTTTATTGACAACTCTTTTTATAAACATATTCCTGATCGGTGCGCATTATATTAAACATGTTTTACGACACAACTGCAATTTTGTATTTTTGGATGGTCTTGCGCTGCGTATTATAATGAACATTCTTTTAGTTACTTCTCGTACATAAAGGATTTATAGTAAAAAACTAGGTTTTTTACGTTTTTTAAAAATTTTACGTCTTAATTTTCAATAATTTTTATTTTATATAGCTCATATAACGAAAAACTACATTTTTGGCCCCTGGCCCCCAGTATCTTATATATATGGAACGAAACCTGTTTAATAACCTTTCCGGTGTAATTTTGTGTACGTGTACCAAAATTTCACTTTATTTGGTTGTCTGGATCTTGAGTTATAAGGGAACAGACAGACAGACAGACAACAAATGCGTCTTATATGTATATATACTAAGGGCAAGTACACGGCTTTTCCCAGGTTTAACAACAACAGCAACAAAAACAAAAACAACAACAAAAACAACAACAAAACAACAAAAACAAAACAACAAAAACAACAACAAAACAACAAAAACAAAACAACAACAAAAACAACAACAAAACAACAAAAACAAAACAACAACAAAAACAACAACAACAAAACAACAACAACAACAACAACAACAACAACAACAACAACAACAAAGCAACAACAACAAAACAACTACTACAACAACAACAGCAACAACAACAAAGCAACAACAACATGAAGGACATTGTCGTCGCAGGGCAAGGGATGTGGACAACAACAACAACAACAGCAAAAACAACACAACAACAGCAACAACAATAGCAACAACAACAAAAACAACAACAACTGCAACAACAACAACAACAACAAAACAACAACAAAAACAACAAAAAACCCAACAAAAAAACAACTACAACAACAACAGCAACAACAACAAAGCAACAACAACAAAACAACAACTACAACAACAAAAGCAAAAAAACAAAGCAACAACAACAAAAAAATTATTTTATGGCGATAGTCGCCTTCTTGTTAATCTCGACACCAAAATGTTTATTATTTTGCGTCATTATTTTATGTCTTAATTTTCAATAATTTTTATTTTATATAGCTCATATAAGGAAAAACTACATTTTGGGCCCCCGGCCCCCAGTATCTTATATATATGGAACGAAACCTGTTTAATAACCTTTCCGGTATAATTTTGTGTACGTGTACCATTGTCGTCGCAGGGCAAGGGATGTGGACAACAACAACAACAACAGCAAAAACAACACAAAAACAACAACAGCAACAGCAACAACAACAGAAACAACAACAAAAACAACAACAACTGCAACAACAACAGCAACAAAAATAAGACAACAACAAAAACAACAACAAAAAAACAACAACTACAACAACAACAGCAAAAACAACAAAACAACAACTACAACAACCAAAGCAACAACAACAAAGCAACAACAACAAAACATTATTTTATGGCGATAGTCGCCTTCTTGTTAATCTCGACACCAAAATGTTTATTATTTTGCGTCATTAATTTTCAATAATTTTTATTTTATATAGCTCATATAAGGAAAAATTACATTTTGGGCCCCGGCCCCCAGTATTATATATATGGAACGAAACCTGTTTAATAACCTTTTCGGTATAATTATGTGTACGTGTACCAAATTTCACGTTATTTATGGTTGTCTGGATCTTGAGTTATTAGGGAACAGACAGACAGACAGACAGACAACAAATGCGTCTTATATGTATAGAGATATAGAGATGAGGAGTCCACCTGCAGAACCTATTGTCTATTTTAGCGGGAGAATGATTTGTAGCCCTTTTTTGGTTTAAATGGTAAAACTCTACAGTCAGTATTCTTTTAATTCGGTCATTTAAAACCTACTAAATACGCCGTATTTTATTGTTATAAATTAGGGCTGGTACATATTCATAAAACAGTATAAAAAGTCCAAAAGAAGCTTATAACTCTAATTATGGTAGAGTATCATGGCCGTACGCGTGTCGTACGTTCGAACGAACCCCCTTTTTGCGAATGTGTGCCTTTTTTTGTGGTAAAAAATAGATATTGACATTTTTGAGAGATTTGGGGATCCCACTACAGAATATAAGGGGCCAGTGTTATGATGGCGCTGCATCTATGTCGGGCGCTGTCTCGGGAGTTCAAGTGCCTCGAAGAATACGCATGCGTATTCTGCGAGAGGCCCTTTTGGCGGTATTCACACACTGCAGCAATCACGCTTTAAACCTAGGGATCACGCATTGGTGCAGTCTTCCCGATGTGCGTAACATGATTGACAAATTAAAAGAAACCTGCATGTTTTTTTTTAACAACAGCCTAGAGCGCGAAGCCTTGTTGAAAAACGTCATACAAACAAGTCTTTGACAGTGCTAAACGGAAGGCAATTACAGATTTGTGCAAAGCAAGATGGGCTGAGCGCCACGAAGCAAACAAACACTTCTATAAATCGTATTTTTACATTTTTCACACTCTTGAGATAATTTCACTGCCATGATGAAAACACAACGACCAAGGATTTGATCCAATTTTGACTACAAATGGTGATTGGGACCCGGACAGTAAGTCTCGAGCAACGTCTTTTCTTCATTCCTTGTGTAACTTCACATTTATTGTGACGTACAAACTTTTATCTAGGCTGGAAGGAATAACAGTCGAACTTCAGAAAGAAGCGATTGACATAATTCAGGCAATGCCACTTATCGAAAACGTCAAGCAAGAGTTTAGAGAGATTATAATAAATGTAGATTCTTATTTTCAAAACACTTATGATCATATCGTTATCATTGTGCAGTCTGTAGGAGTTGAAAATTCAATGCCCAGAATTGGTAAGCAGCAAATCTACCGAAGCAATGTGTGCGTAGAAACACTAATGCAGCACTATCTGCGGAATTTAATCAAACCGTTTCTGGAGCACATCATTGCTGAATTAGATATGAGGTTCTCTGGCTTAACCAGGGCATCCTCACAACTGTTAGCTTTTGTGCCAAGTGCTGTTAGAAATTGTATGTATGAAGATCTGAATGGCGATGTGGATTTATATGAGCAAGATTTGCCTTAACCAGAAGGGTGGAAATTGAGATTCAGCCAATGGGAACAGTCAAAGCTACCAAAAAAATTGCACGGAAGCTATAAAAGATTGCAATGAATCGATGTATCCAAATATTTATTGCTTACTGAAAATCACGTGTGTGATTCCTGTGACTTCTTTCGCGTGTGAGCGAATGTCAGTGCACACCGACGTTTGCACAATTACACGAGATGTTCAATGGTGCAGGAAAGACTTACCGAGCTTGCGTTGATGCATCACTACGCTTTCAATATCAAACAAAACAGTGTTTTATAGATATTTTTTAACATAAACATAAGAAGGGTTTACATCGAAGATGTTCTAAAATAAACCTCATAGCATCGTGGTCTTTAGACTTGTCAGTTCTGTACCATAATGTATGTAGAGTAAGTTACCGCCTCGCGAACGCTATGTCGTAGCGAACACTATTTCATAAAGCGTTCTCTGTATTTTTATTTTCCGTCTAACACGAAAACGAACACCCGTAAGTCGAAAGTACTTCTGTTTTCAATATCATTTTATCGTTTCGTTTGCCGGGACGCACTATTTTGTGAGTAATGTGTGTCAACATTTTGATCCTTGCGCCATGCATGCTGTCAGCGTCCCTAGGAAGAACGAAGTTGATGTCTGGGTTAAGACTACTTTTCCTGTTCACTTTGGAAAACACAACTGTTTGGTATTGCATCATCACTTACAAATAGGCCAGTAACAACCCTGTTATACTTTACAATGCTTTTTAATAGCAATGTTCGTTTCGAAGGGGTGTTCGCGACGAAGTAAGTTTAACGTTGGATTTTACTTCGTACCGAACACTTTTATTCTGCAGAAAAATTTAGTTAAATAAGGGTTTAGCTCTTGGCCTTTAATGTTATTTGAAAATAGTAGTGTTCGTTTTGAGGGCATGTGCATGTTCGCGTTGAAGTATATTTGTTTTATTGAAGGATATTACTTCGTTGCGAACACTTTTTCATGTAGGAAAATTAAGCTAAACTACCTGCACATCATAAATGACAACAAACTGATTGAGTCCCAACCATAACCAAGCAATCATCGAGGCACAACACATAGAATCCGACACAGCAGCAACCACTGAAACAACGCCAATAGAAATTTACACAGAAACAATCATTGAGACACAGCCAATCGAATCTTACACACAGGCACTCATTGAGACACAACCGATTGCGAATGAAACACAAGTAGTCATAGAGACCCAGCTCCATTATACAGGAAAACAGCCGATTTGAGAATGAAAATAAGTCTATCATTTACAAATCTTCCCAACCAGAATCATTACCTGCATCATCACCACCAAAGTCCAATTTGTCTGCTGCACAACTTAAAGCACTCCATGACTATTCAAACATTTTTTATATGGTGAAATGGGTCGCAACCAATTTAATAAAAAAAATTGTCAACTTACAATGACAAGTTCTACTGCAGGAGACGACCTTAGCAAAGAGGAAGAAGAGAACAAGTTTCAAGCCTTAGCTGTGGGGCTAATAGAAACGTGCAGTCTAGAAGAACCCAAAAACTGCACACTCAAAGCTAACTTGACAGTAGATGACATTTTAAAGCTGCCTGCTTTTGTTACAAGGAATAAAAACAAGACGTTAACAGCAAATGCTCCAACTATGCCAAACTTGGTCAGTGGTAAGAGTTTAGAGAAGCATTAAAAAAAGAAAACAACAGACTAAGAAAAAATAGAAAAAAATAAACTGAAAAGAAAGATCGAGAGGGAAGAAAGCAAAAAGAGAAAGGATGCAAAAAAAAGAGGCTACAAAAAGGAAAAGAGAGTAAGAAAGGGAAGAAAAAAGACGCAAGAGAGAAAAAGAGCACATTAAAAAAATGAAAATAGTGGAGTCCAAGAAAGTAAAGTAGTATCCAGTAATAGATATATCTGATAGCAGCAGTGAGGACTCACGGTTGGTTCAAACAATGGAGCTTGACATGACTACAGATGACGATACTTTAGATATAGAAGAGGATCTCTTGTTGGAAGGAATGTGTCAAGGGTGCAAAAAAGGGGGAGGGGCAGAGGTTTGGGTCCAATGTGATGTGTGTGATGGCTGGTGGCATGCACAGTGCACGCAAAATTGTGCATCTTTGAAACAAGGCACTTTTGTGTGCACTCTTTGCTGCCCTGACTAGACTATAGATTATAGATCTACCTATAGTATTATTTTGTATATATAGATCTTGAGTTATTCATATTAATAGAGATAAGTTATTCGGGATCTAATTTCTTTAATAAACGTTTATTACATTATTATTGACATCTCCAGTGTTATTTGTTGACTCCATTAACTAAAAATTGATTCTTTGATGATTTTGGTTATGTGTCTGCTTTGAGGTAAAATGTGTCTGCTTTGAAGTAAATTAAGCAAAAAAGTGTTCGGCAGGCGGTAGCTAACTGGGTCCGCTAAAATTGGACTTTACACTCTAACCCCGCGTAGTAATAGAAGAATACTGTCTCAGTATAGTAGCCTTGTTGTCATACTACTTGTAGGTACTTTCGTTTTTACCTTGTGTCGAACGGTTTAGAAACTAGGTAATGAAAGCCAAAAATGGTGCTATTTTTAGCGTATGGCGTTCGCGAGGTGGTAAATTACTCTAATTCAAATTCTTTAATGCTTGCGCCTGCAGATTTCATTATTAATAAGAAAAGACACGAATGATCGAGTACTTGCATTTTTAAATAAAATACTATTTTGGAAGCTTTTATTTTTATTTACAGTGTTAATTATTTATCGCATGAAAACCTACTTTTTTGGTCACTGTATGCACTGAATTTATTTTTTTTTCTCTTTTTTTGAAAATGAGGCAAAAAGGCGAGAAGTTTAATCAACGCCCTCAATAATTCATAGGTACAGAATTATTGATTAAACATTCTCATCCAAATTTGAAGTCATGGCATCATATATTGTAGGTACAGTCAAACATCTCATAACGAGATTAATTCGTTCCAGAGTCTTATTCACTTTGGGAAACACTCGTTAAACGAAACAATTGTTCCCATAAAAATCAATATAAAATACGATAATCCGTTCCATGCTGAAAAAATTACTCATTTTTCAAAAAAATTATTAACATTTATTCAAATAAAATTACTTATAAATTGTTAAAGAGTGAAACAACTAGAATACAATTTAGATTTGAAAAAAAAACGTAAACAAAAATATGAATTTATGACAAATAATTATTGTTTGTTAACTAGAAAACTGTTAAAGACATTTGTTTTTGCAGACGGTTCAAAATTTGACGAAAATGTGATGTAACTGTTTTGTAGATATTGTTGACACACCATTTGAAGCATCCATCTCATTAATTGTTCTTGAGAATAGTGCAGATCGTTGATGTTGGCCGATTGTTATCGCTTTTCAATGTTTATTTATTTTATATAATTATACACACTTTTCCCTCTATTATGATTGGCTTCTTGCGTTTTTTTTTGTCGAAAATAATTTATCAGTTTATTAAACTTTGCATATACAAAATTGAAAATACTGTCTTAATACAAAATTTGTAAAATCGGTTGATCACACACGAAAACAATACTCTAACAGACCGAGTGCTTAACACAGAATAATACATCAGGGCGGAAGTGCCGGCTCACTAATGAAATTCCAGGAAAAAAGGAGTTTCACTTTCTGCGTCACTCGTTATGCGTATCTTCGCTCTTTAAGGGAGCAACTGTTTCCATAAAAATGTTGCTCGTTATGCGAAAATCTCGTTATGAGAGGTGCTCGTTATTAGAGGTTTGTCTTCTCTTAACATGAAATGCCTTCGCGACAAGTTTGCGACCCCCCTCCCCCATAAAAAAGTCTGAGTACGGCCTTGAGTATGTATTAACTGCATTGATATTATTATTCTCAAATTATGTGCATATAAAAATGTCTGAAGAACTAAAAAAATAATTTAAAAATCTGACACATAACATCACGTGCTACATTTATTAACTTTATTAAATAACCCGCTGATATAATTTTTGCTAACAGTAAAATCCAATAAAACTCAATAGAAAGTTCAAACGTTTGTTTCGACTACAATTTAAATCAAATTTTAACACAAAACCCGATGTCACAATCGATTGCGCAACTGAAATAATTATAAACTCTTTCGCAAGTTTTTGTACGCCTCAAAGGCATTGAACAAAAACAAGAATAAACTAGTCTTACTCGTGAATGACTCGGTTGTCATTGACGAAGGTACATCGAGGGTGGTTCGGGACTGAAGATCTAATCTTCCCCGCTCCCGACTCGTGTGAAAAAATGGCTGTTATAGGAAGAAAGATTATCGCATGAGCCTTTATCTCGTTGGGGCGCACAGATCATCAGATAAGGTCATTCTTAGCCCCCCCCCCACTTCCTATGTCCGCTAGAAATGGCGGTTTTCTTTGAAAGCTTCACGTTTTGTTCCAGCGTTGAGGCCATGCTCATAACATTTGAGACCCCCCGCTGGGTCTCACCCCTCAATAGTGCCCGCCGTTATTTTCACGGCGTTTATCATCATCACACAAAACCCGCTACGTCTGTCGAAACACAGCGGTTTTAGGATTATCACAATCACTAGAGCGCGGATTAATGCGGATTAAAGGGACCTGTCCTTAAATCCGATCAGCCCATTAAGAGGACATTGTCCTGTCGTGACGTCATCAACCCCACCCACCCCCTTCATTTTGGGCGAATGCTTACGTCAATGAATTGGATTCGACGTTTCGAGACAATATCTGTGATGTGTTTTACTAAGGGTCCGTCTAGACTGGTGTACGAATTTAACACCGTCAAAATATCGCCATGCGAACATAGACAATGTATGTTTTTGTGTGGCCGCTCTGCAATCGAGAGCTTTCGCTTCTCTAGCGTCATATTTAGTGTTTTCGTTACAACAACCTTTAATCTTTACCCTATGTTCTAACTACACTAGTGTGGCTTGTCGTCATCCACATAACAACTAATTTATCCATATCTACCGTTTGCTGTTATTAAATCATTCACATTGTAGTTATATTAATTGAACGTATTGAATCCAAAGGAACGATACACTTATGAAGAACTATTCTTATTGCTAAGATTTTGATTTTTAAAAAATAATTCGCTTTTGATACTCATAACTCCGTTATTTTAATTGTTTTTGAAGAAGTTACGGAAAGTACCGAGGATATGTCAAACAAAAACGTTTTCTATGCGCGATAGCTGTGTTATGGTATTTGTTTTTACTAAAGACCCGACCTTATACGGCGTTGTTAAAATCTTGAACCATTCTAAACTTATCACAAGTTCTTAGCATCACCGTACGGTGCAGCATTAGCTTTCCGACCCAGGGTGTCCTGACAGTAGCTGTGTCTACCCCACCCCTGGCTGTTCTTGAACCGACTGCTTTAACGGCTGCTAACACCCTGGCTGTTTCAAATCTGGTTGTAGCGGCTGATCTCTTCCTGGCTGTTCTGCACATGATGACAAAACCTAAATTGCAGGGCCAAATGCATTTAAGACAGGGGGCAATCAATGATTCTCACAATTCTGCTTCATTTCCACCTTCATACGTTTCAACTTTGATGTTTCTAGAATTGACAGAATCGATTGAAGGCGAGACATATTTCATATTTGGAAACAATATGTGTAATGTGAAATAATTTAAAACATGTAAATAAAATAAAATAACAACACATACTGAAAATACAAATAGAGTTAAAACATTACATACATTAATTCAGATTAAAAGCATTATTATCTTACAAAAAATAAGTAAAACTACATTATAATTTTATAACAAAAAAACCCATTACAGTATGTCCAGTGATGAAGCACAGAAAGGTCCCAGTCCTGCGCAAGCTTGCATCACCCCTCGGGGCCATCACTCGGATAACGCCCATCATCTCAGTCCGGTTAACGCCCATCATCTCAGTCCGGTTTACCGAAGCCTCTACAATGCCCTTGTTCAAGACCCAGGAACGACATTAGACCAGAGGGCCGTAATGAGCCGTCTAAACGCGCCTGTGATTAGCCAGATCAGTGGAAATTGTTTTTTCAAACCCACCGCACCGTGAAACAGCGTTCGCACCGCGGTGCGCATCCGAATCTCTCCCCCACGCGAACGTAATCCGCCGAGTTGTCTCTTGTCACGTGTGTCAGAGCCTCGAGGCTGGGTATCGTCACGTGACTCGACTCGTCCAACCAGCACACGGCACGGCGAGAGAGCGTGTAATTTGAATTTCCTCGAGTGTGTCAAGACGGCGGTGTGCTAAAAGAGAGAGAAAATAAATTTTGTGAAAAGAAACAAGGGGAAGCCCTTGAAATTTAACGACCCGACAATCCAGGCAGAAGTCTCGCTCGTGATCTCTCGCTAATATGAACCTAGTTGGGGCGCTGGTGTCCGCCGGTGACGTCTCTGTGAGGTGTCCTCGACACGCGAGCTCTTGGCGGTTTGACGTGTTTGGTGGGGTGGGGGTCGGGGTGGGGCATGGGGGAGCTTTGAGAAGATACCATAAGAAATGTGAAAGAATCATGTCCATTGTTATACAAGAGGTCTTTTCATTTCATGGCGACAATCTATTAATATCTAAATCCGGGGTATTCAGTTGGACCAATTTCAGTTAGATACTAATCAAATATCCGGGTATCTCGTAAGGAAATGTCTCAACATACAATTGATTACCTATGTATTTATCAATTCTACGTTAATTCGAGTCATTTTACTGGGTTTCACCTAGACCTGTTTTCAACTTTATTATAGTATTTCTAGACATTTGTTTTACGCAGTCTTTGTTAACTTCAATATTAATACTAAAACTATTGTTTTACGAAGACTTTATCTAAAAATAGTAACATTATGTAATCTAATGTGACGTTTCCGGTCTGAGGAATGAGAGAAAAAACTATGTCTGTATGATGGCTTACTCTGGTCTATGTAGCACAAATAGACCAACATTCATAAGACAGACTAACTATGTCTGTATGATGGCTTACTCTGGTCTATGTGGCACAAATAGACCAACATTCATGAGACAGACAAACTCTGTATGAAGGCTTACTCTGGTCTATGTAGCGCAAATAGACCAACATTCATAAGACAGACTAACTCTGTCTGTATGTTGGCTTACTCTGGTCTATGTGGCACAAATAGACCAACATTCATGAGACAGACAAACTCTGTATGATGGCTTACTCTAGTCTATGTAGCGCAAATAGACCAACATTCATAAGACAGACTAATTCTGTAAGTATGATGGCTTACTCTGGTCTATGTAGCACAAATAGAACAATATTTATGAGACAGACTAACTCTGTATGATGGCTTACTCTGGTCTATGTAGCACAAATAGACCCCCATTCATGAGACAGACAAACTCTGTATGATGGCTTACTCTGGTCTATGTAGTACAAATAGACCAACAATAGAGACAGACAAAATTTCAAATGTCTAGGATTCGGCTACTACAACGGGTCGCTATTTTGAAATAATCTTCTTTTTAATTACAGTTATTTCAATTGACCGCTGACACCACTCCCTAACTAAATCGATATTTTGATGTAACCTAAATGTCCAAGTTGTGAGTACCTGGCCGACTGTTGAACATTAAGTACATTTATTTCATATATTGTATGTGCTAATAGTGAAATACACAAACGTTGGAGAGAAAACGTGCGGCTAAAACCCTTATGTTGACTATTCTAGTTATTACCAACTCCTTCTTGTAGTCAGTCTCTACTCTACAGTAACGAGTACTTGTGCTCAGTGTCTTGAATAAGATCCTTGGCCAAGTTCGGCCAATGGTTGAGAGTGGTCAGTTCAAGAATTGTCAAAACTTTGACGAGATCTAAAGACTGTACCGACATATCGGGCTAATAATAATAATAGTAATATTTCGAGAGCCTTTAGACTTTAGAGCGTGGTGCCGTATAGCCAGCAGCAATAACACTATATGCATATATATTAGTAATATTACGTGACTCGAGAACTACGTGAAGGCTGGTCAGCAATATCGTTGGAATCACATTAAATGACGGCCAGAAAGATCATGTGACTCGCGCTTCAACACTGGACTAAATGCCGCACCTGTAAAAACAAGTTCCCGCACCCCTTTTCCCAAGTTCCAAGTATCAAAGACATCGAACAGGAAGTCATACACTAACGTGGTCTCACTGGTGAGTGAAGTGAATAGAACGATCACATCAACTAACTCTACATCAGAACTACGACTTTTCTATGACTAGGTTCGTGATTGCTCAGAGCGGAAGCGTCATTGATATCTCATTACGTAATCTTACTATTTTTAGACGAACTTTTAGTAAAACAATGTTTTTCATCATAAATAACGAAGCAACAATACGTTATCAAAATTTGTTCGTCAGGTTGAAATTGTAAGAAAGTTTTTGTCTTGGTCAAGTCCACTAAGCTGACTCAAATGAACGTAGAATTAATTAACTAATATCTGTTGAGATGAGTCATCACGGAATACCTGGATGTTTCATTAATATCTGAATGAAATCTGACCAACTGAATACCCCAGATATTTCTATTAATAGATTTCCGCCATGAAACGTCAAAGCTTATTGCATATAGACAACTTTTGGAATTTTAAAAAATCAAATCAACGTCCTCGGCCGATTGTTGGTTTGATAACAGTGGGGAGGGGTCATCCTAGTGTAAAATGCTCTACTAAATTGTAAGGGCTTTCAAACTGTTTTTTCCTCCATCATTTAAGTAGTGTCGAGGGGCCCCGCGTCCTACAGCACGAGGCAGACTCTTGTCTCAAGGGGGGACCACTTAAACTCATATTGTGACGTAGTTATGACATAATGACTTAAGTCAGGGGCGTAAATATTTGAGATTCACCAAAGAAAATAGGCACATGGAGGGAAGTTATTGAAAATGACACCCCTCCATCATTTATATAAAGGCATAGTGGATATCAATATTTGCATTACCATCTAGCTACGCCACTGGAGCCACGCCTTTGTAACAGCAGCACCAACCAAATGTGGACACATATCATTTTTTATTATTGTTGGTCTTAAGCTTCATGGAATAAATCAGGGGTGGCTAGACCTGTAGCAACTGGGAGCAGTGGCGTCACTGGGGGGGGGGCGGGGGGGGGCGGGCCGCCCCGGGTGACACCCATCAGGGGGTGACACCCGAGCCTAAAATTTTACTGTGTACGATCTTATGTCAGAAAACAAAAGATGACAAATTTTTTTAATCTAGAAAGAAATTAAGAAATACAATGAAATACGTTAAACGCGAAAATTCTTAATAAAAAATATCAGTTAACTTGCAATAATAAAACAGTCCCAACACACGAACAACATTAAAACAAATTAGGAAAAAAATAAAAGAAATAGTCGCAGCAGAGACATCTTTAAAAAAGGCTGGAATGAAAGAGGCAGTGTCTTCTGTTTTAAAAGATATACAGCCATTTGGGCTTGGACACACCGACAGCATGAATGAATCCCACCTCTAGACTCCCTCCACCACAGTGGGGTGAATACGATTTTTATCCACCCCCCCCCAAAGAAAAAAAATCAAAAGATGGGTTTTCTTTGTTGATGTTTTTCTTGAGGAAAATTATGATTTCAATGTCTTTGAGTTAATATTTTTTATATATATATTTATTAAAGGCGTGAAAGCATAGATATGCATGTTTATATACAGGTAGTCCTCTGGTTACGACGGTCCCATCCCGACTTACGCTGTTTAGTGCTTACGAACGCGCCCCCGTAAAGAATAATATTACGCGTTATTCCGTATTTAAAAAAAAATTCATGAGGTAACGAATTCTTTTCTCTATTAGAAATAACAAAAATTATTGAAAAATATGTATGATTATTATTTCAACCTACAACTTTCGCTTGCGAATTTTTCAAATGGCGAAGTTTTCAATCAAGTCAATAAAGCTGAGTAAGCTTACAAGTTCCTTTTCAATGCTCATTAGAGAGAGCATATTCAGCCTTTTTCGTTCCATGCAAATTCTAACTCATTATATATTCTTTTCAACTTTGAAAAGGATCGCTCTCAGCTGCAGTTTGATGTCATCATTGAAAGATAGATGGGAAGTGCTATGTGTACATTTGTGAAGGACTGTGTGAAATAAAGCTCATTCAAAAGCAGCAACATTTTTAGCTCTGTGCAAGTTTTTTGAGTTTCGCTTTGTGCTAATTCCTTTTCCTTACCCTGAGCCTGGGGCTGGACAATAACTTTTTAAAGAGTTTTGAAAATTGGACTAATTCTGAAGGTAAGCAGTCTTCGAAATCACTCATGAACCTACATGTGGAAGAAAATCAGAAGCCCCGAGCCTAGTGCTCTTTATGGGTCTTCCCGGAAGACCCCCTTAGCCATCTGGCCACCAAAGGGACGTAACAGCTGAGGACAAAGCGGTCGCTTCTGAAGCTGCCACCTGGGAATCCAGGACATACAGTCGAAGATGCCTCCCACTAAGTTGCCCTCAGAAGGAGGTGGTGGACTTTCCTACTACGACCCGCTACCACTTTGGCACCATCCCGGCAAAGCACACGGGTCTCAATGGTTAGGACCGCCGCAGACCGGGGGTTCATCAAAGACCTACCTAGGGTGCAACCCCCATTGGAAGGTTTCTTCAGAGCTGGCGTCCAATGCGTTCTTCGCGGCACTTTTTGCTAATCCGTACTGGCGCTCCTGGCCCTAAACCGGCACCGCTCGATTGCGTTGCTAGTAAATTGAGGGGGACGAAACGGTTGCTTCGGATTTACCCGACCCCTTCTTCGAAAACACTTGAATGCTCTTCCATTAACTTGGCTGCTGCCCATCGGGTGGCAAAAGTGCTGAGCGCAGTTAGGTTTGTAAGAAAGCCAAATTTCTCATGGATGTATTTATATGCACCTAACCAATGTTGTAGGGCTTAAGAAAGTTTGTCAATGATTACCAGAAATACCTCAATCTTGAATTTTTTTCTCCAGGAGAATACTGTTTTGTTGATGTCCCTTTATCAAACTGACGCTTTCTTTTTTGATTGATAGTATTGAAGATTGTTTACAATGTTTTTACCACGGACTTTTCCTTTGTCTTCATAGGAATAAAATTAAGAATGCTATTTTTTTAACAAACTCAATGGGAGACTTCCTTTCTAAAATTGCTTCCCAAATTTCAAGTAAAATAGCGACTTCCAGTTGTTCAATTTCCTTTAGAAATCCTTCTTCTTCAAGTCGGAAGTCACGTGGCTGATTTTCATTCGTTGCTAATTCTTCCAGTGCTGCGATATTCTCATGATATGAGCTATTAACAGACCTTACAGCATAATGTCAGGCTGACCATCTTGTGTCAGACAAGGCTTTGTTAGCATGCATGTATCAATTTCATATTTTTTTGAAGTACCTGTCAACGATGAGTAGATGCAACAAGTCGGGTACAAAGATTTTGCAGAACACAAAAAAATCTGACCGCAGTAGGACAACCTGCTGCTCTTTTCCCAACCAAATTAATGGAATAAGCTGTGCACGGCACATAATGAGCTACAATGCACTTCTCACGAAGAATAGCCTGGTTTCCGTTATACTTCCTACTCATTTACAGCATTGCCGCATGACTGTCCAAGGCATTTTCAGGGATGTGTACAAACATAATGGCCTGCATCTTTATTATACACTATAATTCATAAAAAAAATTTGGGGGCCCTTAAATTATTGGGGGCTTTAGCCCGTTCAGCACTCCCCCCCCCCTTTTTAATCCGCCATTTAATAATGTGTGACGATGTGGTACGAGGAGAGGGGTGTTTAAGAAATGTGACGTCACATGAAAAACGCGAAACTTTAAATAAAAGTTCCACTTAAATATTTGATTGTTTACCATTTATTTAATTACGTTTTCAATCACTTCATGCGTGTTACGATATTACAGTGCAGACTTACCCTAAATACATATTTAAATGACAAAAAATAATTTGCAACATGCTAATTTTTATTGAGAAAATACGGCTTGGGGGAGGGGTGTTAAAACTTTGTGACGTCATATAGTAAAAAAGGGGTGGGGTCTAAGTTTTTTTGACAAAGTATGACGCTGGGGGGAGGGTTGGGAAAAAATCGGCAACCTCGCGTGACGTCATTTATGGACGGCCCCTTCAGTCGTGAAGGGGTGACACCATGAGCTATCGCCCCGGGTGACACCAACCCTAGTGACGCCTCTGACTGGGAGCCAGTTTAAAAATAAAAATGATTGTTGGGCCGCATTGAAGCACAACGGTTCAGGACCCCACTCGCAATGACAAACGCCTTTTTTTATATACAGGTAGTCCTCGAGTTACGACGTTGATCCGTTCTTAAGATTCCTCGTAATCCGAATTTCAGTGTAAGTCGGAACATTTATTCTCTAAAGCAGTGCTTCTCAAACCTTTTAGTTTGGCGGACCAGCGGGAATTTTGACCATTGCACCAGGGACCGGTGCAATATTTTCCCTTCAATGAAAATTTTTTCTGTCCCTTTTTTGATAACTTCTGCGGACCGGCGGCGGATGGCCCGCGGACCACCACTTTGAGAAGCACTGCTCTAAAGTACTGTACGTAAAGAGCTACAAACAAATGTAACCATTAATGACATATGTATTTAAAAAGATATAACAATTCCTTACCACATGAAAAAAGGTTTAAAAAAAGAAAAAACGTGAGAGAGAAAGAGATGGTGTACACATCCAAAATGGCGTATGTATTGAGACTCAGCGAGCCGGTCTTCCTCTCATTAAAAAATAAGAATAAACAACCCGTAAAATTAAAGTTTTTGACCATAAATCCCTTATATATAAGACATAACTAAAAGTATTAATTATGTTCAATATAATACGCACCGCGCGACAGACTAGCATAAACATTTAATTTACAGATCGGGAAAATATTATAAATGTCTGTTCAATATAATACGTACTGCACCGCGCGACAGGACAATATTAAAAAAGTATGTACAATATAAAAATATAATACGCACAGCTCGACAGTCTAGCAGCCTAACATAAACATTTACATAGAGATACATAAAGGTAAACTAAAAATTCATTAATTTAATTACGGTACATTCGATCGATCTGAAATTTTGATACAATGTATTGTTAGGTGACAGAGGTCTATATGCAAAATTTCAGGTCGATAGGATCACGGAAAGTAGGCCCTTTTTAACTTTTTTTTTCAGTGAACGGCCGGGTGGGACCACGACAAGATGGTGAAGTTAATATAAGCGATTTAAAAATAATAAATTATGCTGTAAGGATTGTAGGCCCAGTGCTATAAAAATGAACAATTCCTTACCAATAAAAAGATTTTAGATTAAAAAAAGAAGGAATGAGGCGTAATATTTTTTTTAAAATTTTTTTTATTTGGGGCGCGTTCGTAACCATGCACAGCGTAAGTATGGACCGGCTTAACCCGAGGATTTGTATTTTTAAAATTTAAAAACATGTTTTTAATATCAAAAAGTAGTATTTCAACTTTTAACTTTTCAATAATTTTTTAACACTAATAGTACGTTGAAGAAATATATGCGTTACAGTATCACAAAAAAATATATATATAAAAAATAAGTATGTAAAATTTGTGAATAGAAACAGTGCATATCAATATATACAATTCACTTTGTCTGTATGTATGGGTGTAACTATAATGCTGTTAGGTGGCGCTGCGAAATTTGTAA
This sequence comes from Ampullaceana balthica, assembly GCA_944989445.1. Taxonomy (NCBI): domain Eukaryota; kingdom Metazoa; phylum Mollusca; class Gastropoda; family Lymnaeidae; genus Ampullaceana; species Ampullaceana balthica. Next base: position 178,147 of record CALYLW010000693.1, on the reverse strand, counting down.
TGCTATTAGGTGGCGCTGCGATCGATTTTGTTTTATAGTGCTGCACCAAAAATAACACTTTTCGAACGTTCCGCATAAAATTGTTCAATATGATAATAAATAATCCAAAAAAAAATAAATAAAAAAATAAATTGAAGTTCTGTATTACATTATTTTTTAATCTGATGTGTATTTATTTTGAAAACTTCCGTCATTTTTGACGGGTGATACACTAGTAGACTCATGATTACTTTCAACATTAATTGTTATTATTATGCTGAGAAACCATTTGAACTAGCAAGTGTCTTTCAATCAGAATGGGTTGCAGCAGCAACACTGACATATTTGGTATCACGACCAACAGCTACACAAAATTGACAGCGGCTGCAACTCCAACAACACTGACATATTTGGTATCACGACCAACAGCTACACAAAATTGACAGCGACTGCATCTCCAACAACACTGACATATTTGGTATCACGACCAACAGCTACACAAAATTGACAGCGGCTGCAACTCCAACAACACTGACATATTTGGTATCACGACCAACAGCTACACAAAATTGACAGCGACTGCAACTCCAACAACACTGACATATTTGGTATCACGACCAACAGCTACACAAAATTGACAGCGGCTGCAACTCCAACAACACTGACATATTTGGTATCACGACCAACAGCTACACAAAATTGACAGCGACTGCAACTCCAACAACACTGACATATTTGGTATCACGACCAACAGCTACACAAAATTGACAGCGGCTGCAACTCCAACAACACTGACATATTTGGTATCACGACCAACAGCTACACAAAATTGACAGCGGCTGCAACTCCAACAACACTGACATATTTGGTATCACGACCAACAGCTACACAAAATTGACAGCGGCTGAAACTCCAACAACACTGACATATTTGGTATCACGACCAACAGCTACACAAAATTGACAGCGGCTGCAACTCCAACAACACTGACATATTTGGTATCACGACCAACAGCTACACAAAATTGACAGCGGCTGCAACTCCAATAACACTGACATATTTGGTATCACGACCAACAGCTACACAAAATTGACAGCGGCTGTACCTCCAACAACACTGACATATTTGGTATCACGACCAACAGCTACACAAAATTGACAGCGGCTGCAACTCCAACAACACTGACATATTTGGTATCACGACCAACAGCTACACAAAATTGACAGCGGCTGCAACTCCAACAACACTGACATATTTGGTATCACGACCAACAGCTACACAAAATTGACAGCGGCTGCAACTCCAACAACACTGACATATTTGGTATCACGACCAACAGCTACACAAAATTGACAGCGGCTGCAACTCCAACAACACAGAAACCGACGTAAACAACGATGTTATTTCGACATCCACCAAAACGTCACAACCTATTGCGACAACGATTACTGAGAGTCATGACAACGCTATCGGGAACAACTACATTACATACACAATAAAGACAGAATCACTTATGATTAATCTTTTGTTTAAAAAAAATGATTTGAAAAAGTGAACCCATAAAACAAGTCCAATAACCAACATCAGGGTCACGTTGTAGGCCGTACGCACAGCTAAATTTAATGAGCGTGTCACCGTTCCGGAAACTACGTCACGAGTGATCAGTAAAGTGGGTCACTTGACGCCGGAAGAGGCTCATAAGTAAAGGGTGGACAACTCTTCAGTTAACAAGAGTTCGCCGTAACCCCAATTCTCTCCCTTCTGCACACCCCACCCCCTCTTCCCCGCTTTCCGCGAGGCCACTTTCGTGATTGTTGATTCTTACCGATGGAGTAATACAGGACCGTGCGCTGCTAACCCAACACCACTCGTGGACACGAGGGTTCCCACGATGGCGGGCTGTTGCCATGGTCTGCGGTGACACGTCACTGTTTGGGTTGCAGAGATCTATTGTCTGTGAGGGTTTGCCGAGTTCTGGGGACACGTGCACCGCTGAGTCTCAGTCCATGTCCAGGTCAAAGTGGGTCTATCTCTCTGTCAACATGTGTCTACATCTGTGTCAGAGTGGATCTATACATCTGTTTAAGTAGTGCTATATGTCTGTCAAAGTGGGTCTATTTATCTGTCAAAGAGGGTCTATCTATCTTGTAAAAAGAGGGGGTCTATATATATATATATATATATCAAAGTAGGTCTATATCTGTCAAAGTGGGTCTATATACCTATCTCATCAACCATCCATCTAAGTCTAGGTCCACTTCAGTCAATATGGCTCATGGTTAGGCCTGTCAACGGGTACCCGTTGCCGTGAGATTACCCGGGTAGTAAAATTCCGCCCGGGTACTCGTGAAAATGTGGCTTCGATGTCTATATTAACCAAACTTCTGCTCGCATGCGGTTTTTTGTGTTTAATTTGAGGCTCGCGAAACAATTTATCAAATGAAAATTTTTGTTTCAAATATATGCTGTGAAATACATCTAAGGAGAAATATCTGTCGTCATATTGGAGGGCGATCAAAGCTTTTTTGACAACGTGTGACGAGGGGGGGTGGTAAAAAAATCGGCCAAAATCGCTTGACATCATTTATGTACGGCCCCTAAGACGTCGGCTGTGAAATGAGGTGCATGGAAGGTGGCTAGGTAGCTTTGTATAGCGGTCATGACGGGGAAAATTATGCGATGTTTTGAACGGGTAACCGGGGTACCCGTTCGAAATTTGGACGGGTACCCGGGCAGCATTTTTCTACAATATTGACAGCCCTACTCATGCTAACATATTTTTTTTAAAAAGTCAAAACGAAGTTGGCTCCTAAATGTGTTAGAGAATAGCAAATATGTCTGCAAATATTCAATCCCTATAATAGCGTGGTCCCTTTTTTATTTAAAAAAAAATTTGTATCCCAAATTTCAAAGATTCACCCCCCCTCCCTATTTGTTCTGGGAATAACTGGGAAGGTCCTCGTGTGAATTATATAATCCTGATCAGCGAGCCCAAAAACTAATTCAGATCAGCTGCTCCCTTCAGTGGGAGGGGGGTATGAGGAGATTTCAAATGGTCTCAGTGCCTACAGCCACGTTATAATGAAGGAATTGTGGGGGTGGGTGGTAGGGAGGGATGCAGAGCTCGATATTGATATGAGGAAATGTGTGGTTTATTAGGTGCGCATTGGATGACATAATAGTGTAACTAGGTCAGCATAGACTAGCTTCACATGATATAATGACATAACATGGTAACTAGGTCAACTTAGATTAGCTGTCAATTGAAATATGACATAACATGACATACATTAATTTTGGAGTGTGTGACGTGACAGTGGAACTTTGACAACATACATTATTAGCTGTCGCAATAGATGAAATATTAGGGAAACGTGGACAACATAAATTAACTTTGCAGGGCATGAGATAAAAGGGCTTTGGATCCGATGCCGCTCTGCTCCTGTTGTCCCTCTGCATGCTTCTAACACCTGTCACTCTGCTCCTGTTGAAACCCTCTGCATGCTTCTAATGCCGCTCTGCTCATGTTGTCCCTCTGCATGCTTCTAACACCTGTCACTCTGCTCCTGTTGTCCCTCTGCATGCCTCTAACACCTGTCACTCTGCTCATGTTGTCCCTCTGCATGCTTCTAATACCTGCCGCTCTTCTCCATCTCTTGGCCAAACACTCACTCCGTACTGACCAGGTCGGAGTATTGTTTTCTTGCTGGTCAGTTGGATTTGCTGGTTTTGTTGATCGTTTCCGTTTGATGACCTAGAGACTCTGTGGTTTAACAAGGTACTATCATTTACGCCTCGACAGGTTGAGAGTCTGACCTGGTTTTCGCTTAGCCCCGTTTTACATGTATTTCTTAGAACATTCTGGACCCAATTAATTACGAGAAAGGTTGTTGTTCTCGTTGGCCCCAGAACAGGAACGTTCCAATGGTTTGTTAAAAATTGGGGGGTAAACGGAGACTAGGAGGAAGGGAACAAGACAATGAAAAGGGAATTACAGAGCAATTACTCTCAACGACTGAGAAGAGTACCCAGCTAGACCAACAACTATTGTCATTGTAAATATTATTGTTACCTGTTATTGTAAACGCAAACGCTATCTCCTATTGTGATTATCTATTTTAAGCTGTTAACTTAAGTTATTATTATATATTGTTATATTAAGTTTATAGTTAGCAAATTATACTATTTATAGTTCTAATCACAGGTATCGTGTGTTTAATTGTCATTTATGTGTTATTATTAAATTCAGTATTGTACAGTTAGTTACTGTGTTTTATCATTCTTTCTGTGTTACGCGCCGTGCAAACTAGCCGCTGAAAAATTACTATATTATATTAATTATACTAAGATAAAGAATCAACCGCACTTGTGGACGTAACATAAGACTGTTGCAAAAATAATTAGCGACAAGAAGGCCAATGCATAAATGGTTATAGAACCATTCAGTATGTCTTTGAAACAACTCAGAAACAGTTGTACCCACAGGTCTTTTAACGTCAATGACTGACAGATCTTTTAAAATGCGTCTTAGGAATAGTAACGACAGGTCTTTTTTTTTAGCAATGTCGTATGAATAGTACCAAAATGTCTTTTTTAACAACGTCGTAAGGGCCCGTCCATAAATGACGTCACGCAATTTTGGCCGATTTTTGACCCCCTCCCCCCCCCTCGTCACGCGTCGTCACAAAAAGTTAGACCCCCCCCCCTCTAAAAATACGTCACAAAGCTTTGACCCCCCCTTCCATAAAAAAACAAAAAAACCACCTTATTTTCTATTTGAAAATAAGTATGTTTCAAATCACTTTTATTGTCATATAAGTATTTATTATTTATTTAGTGAAGGTCTACATTGTAATATCGTAACTCGCGTGAAGAATATTTTTTTCAAAACGTTTAACCGGCCTTCAGAAAATGAACTGTGTTAACATCCTTAGATTATATTTTATTTTAATGAAAACAAATTAAACATTGACTATTAATCATCACGGTTAACGTCTTTGTTTAGAAAAAAAAATATTTAAAAATAATATTTTTAACATGCATTTTTTTAAAATCCCTCAAATGACTGACGGGCATCCCGTAAGAAAGAGGTTGGCGAACAGGGGTAAATAACCTCATGTGGGGTCAAAAGGGAATTCTCGGGGGTAATGCAGACTCATTTGGGACATATAACATCCACTACAATCCACTAGATATATTAAAATACTTGTACGTGAAAGCTTGGAACATCTGCCCATTATTGAACAGGTTCCTTCCAGAAAATGCATTTTTTTAAAATGTGACAACTATGTAGATTTATTACCTACGTACTATACGAAGAAACCTAAATCCACCCTACTTTCATTTATATTGACACGAGTGACAATAATCTTTTCAATGGGCTGATTTATCATTATATCTAGAATGGCCAGGGGCGTTTGACCAAAAACCAACCGAACAATTACATCAAACTTAAAACGTTTATAATTCTATCAAATAGATTCCACCCCCCCCCCTTTTTTTTCTTTTTAAAGAAAAAGGATATTCCGTGTCGTTTTGACTTAAAATATCTACATATAATCTTATTCAGATCATTTTTAGACATTTGTCATGCTTGTAAAGCTCACCATTAGCATTTTTTGCTAACAACGATCCCCCAAATCCCCCAGTCTTGTGAGCAGTACCTAGAGTCTGGGGGTTGGGGGGGGGGTAACGCACACATAAACTTGTATATTTTGGGGTAATGGCCAAAAAAGTTCGCCGATGGAGCTGCGGTTACATCACAAATTCTTTGATGTCAACATCAAACGACACAGTGTAACAATTTCATACGTTATCTTGTGAGTTCTCAAACTTAAGGATTATAATTAGATTTAATTTTCGTCTCTTGATAACTTTCGCCAACCAGCGTCTGATGGCCTACCTACCGGCATATTGAGAAGCCCTGATTTAATTTTAAAAAAAATAATAATAATAAAAGTCATTAAATAAATTGTAAGCCACCAAATATTTCAGTGGAAGTTTTATTTAAAGTTACCCTTTTGATGTGACGTCACATTTCTTCAACCCCTCCCCCTCGTCACGCATCGTCACAAAAGTGTGACCCCCTCCCCCCCCTTAGGAGCGTGACGTCATTTATGTACGGCCCCTACGAATAGCACTGAAAGGTCTTTTCTAACAACCGTTCTATGAATTAATATCGACAGTTTAAGGGAGACATCTTAGTTTGGATTATGCCAAAATAATTTTGAGAAAAGTTTTCTCCATATGTTCCCCTGTCAATCATTGTCTCGCTGGTTCAGCCAGTTCCTCCCCTTCCAATCCCCGCCCAATCAACACATTGTGATACAACCTGGACGAGCGCTGCCAAACACACAACATAACTTGCACATATTACCCTTCCCCCCCCACCCCACCAACCCCCCCCATCAAAGACAAATACTTATGTAAACACCCTAATCCGTAATTGACATAAAAAAATCCATCTAAATAAAATGATCTAAGCTTGAATGAGCCCCCCACCCCGCCACCCCTCTTTCTCCCCGCATGCCACGCTCAATGGCCCGTGTGTCAATATTTCAATAATTCCCTCGCCATGTATCTTATTTGCTCAGACGGATGTATTAAAATGACACGATAATTAGCCTTACAACACGTGTAATTATTATTTGCAAAATTTCACTGATTTTTCCCTCTCTTCCCACAGCGGCTCAATTAATGGGCCGCGTTCTCTTCACCACCGACGCTAGAATAGAGCTTACGTTTTTTTCCTCTTCTTTCTATTGCGTCATTTTTTAATATATTTTTTTTTGACGTCTGAAAATTTGTTTAGTACGAGGCTAAAATTTCTCCACACAAAAAGTGTCAAGACGAATCTGCCCTCGCCGTGGGAATGCTCGGCAAGCTCCGAGTGGGGTAATCTCGTGTTTGTTACAATGGGAAGTAATAAGCTGAACAAAGTTACAATTTTATTTCAAGGGAGCTGAGAATGAAAGCACCACCTCTCGCGACGTGTTGTTATTACACGCTTTTATTTAACTCACACTGTTTGTATGTTCTATGTTGTATCCGTCAAATATGTAACGTAAAATTAAACCACTTCTGATGGTCCTAGAGATCTCAAAATTTTACCACAGATAGATCTTGGATGATAATACATTGTATCAAAATTTCAGATCGATCGAATGTACCGTAATTAGATAAATGCATTTTTAAGTTTATCTTTATATATAATCTGTATCCGTGCTATTCTTGACTTTCACGTGAATGTCACCGGAGTTCACCACCAGCCATCGGTGACCACATTCCAGGTGTTAAACAGCTCAGTAATACGAAACTAAATCTAAATTGACATGATAATACAAGAGGAACAACTATAATTTTTGTAGGAGTTTCGACCTGGAGGTACTGGGTTCAATTTTCAGTTAGGGAAACTGTTTTTTTTAAATACATAAATTTGTAATTAATAATCTATCTTTTTACCACTATCACATTTAAGTTATAGACAACGAAGTTTGAATAATTAAATTGAATTGATTATGTCGAAAAATTGATTTAAAAAAATTTGATACTAAAAAGTAGAAAATGAAATATTTAAAAAAATCTTTTTTTAAAAAGCACGCGCTTTTATTTACATATAGAAAGTGAACTAAAAAGAAGAAAATAAAAAATTTCAACCCGCGAACCTATCGACTGCACATAAAAGCGTGGGGCCCTCATCACAACTCGCTATCATGTACAAGGCTGCGAAACATAAATACAAATTTATATGAATATTAATAAACATTTAAAGTTTCACAACTTTGATCATATACATGCTACTATCATATTAATTAGAAAAATTTATCTATATGCAAAAGAGTAGTTGCAATAAGAAATGAGTTGTGATGGGCGCCCCACGCTTTTGTGTGCAGTCGATAGGTTCACGGATCGAAATTTTTTATTTTCTTCTTTTTAGTACACTTTCTATATGTAAATAAAAGCGTGTGCTTTTTAAAACAAGATTTTTAAATATTTTATTTTTTTGCTTTGGTTTCTTCAAGTTTAAGAAAAAATAAAATAAACCAATATCATTCTGATTATTCTATAGCCTTTTATTAACACACAGCCTTTTATTAACACACATCCTTTTATTAACACACAGCCTTTTATTAACACACAGCCTTTTATTAACACACAGCCTTTTATTAACACACAGCCTTATATTAACACACAGCCTTTTATTAACACACAGCCTTTTATTAACACACAGTCTTTTATTTTCATCCAATCGTTCTGAACATTTAAATCTTTATAACATCAAACCTTTCCTAAAATCAAACCTTTCATAAATTCAAACCTTTCCTAAAATCAAACCTTTCCTAAAATCAAACCTTTCTTAAAATCAAACCTTTCCTAAAATCAAACCTTTCCTAACATGCATGCACATTTTCCTAATATCCAAAATTCCCTAAAATCCAACCTTCCTGAATATGCATCCGACCATCAGGATGTTTAAGGGTCAATCTTGTTTAGACGTGGGCCGGTTGATAAAACACGACGGGCAATACAAACATAACAGTGTCATAACCACTGGGCACAAACTTCATTTCAAAACGGATATTGCACAAACAGAAAGGTATTTAACAACAGGCTATCACACGAGATTTAGGTATATACATAACAAGCGCACGTTACAGGCTTAATCACATCCGAAGCGAAATATCTACTTAAAAAATAACGTTTATATAACTTACTATTGAAATTGCATGCAGAATGCATTAACGGACGTTATAATGTACAAACTCATGTTCTACATGCGGTTCATTTATATTGAATAGGGTACATGATATCTTTAATGCCGTGCATGGTGGGTGGGTATCTAACAAACAGCTCGGGTAAACACCAAAGTTTAGCCTACACCTATACTTTGTGCAAACAGACAAACACCAAGACATGTCACAAATGCACTGCTCCGCGACGCGCGCCAACAGAGTTGATTTCTATAGAACTCGGCCTTAGCCTCGGTTTATTCCCAAAGACTCACGAAGACCGCGCTCGTAAGCTGCACACACTTTGTTAATTACCTAACCATTGTTAATGGTCTTTTAAATAAATAAATGTTGTTTAACGAACTCGCCCTCCCAATCCAGCACCCCACGTTTTTATAACTTTAGTTCGTAAAGTTTAGGAAATTGTTGGAAAAAAATATCCGTGATTGTATTCCAGCAAATACACAAAGACTTCGCGTCAATCTATTCAAAAATCATGTCCGGCTTTGAAATGAAAACGTTGAATACCAACGAGAGACATTGATACAAATTAACAACGTCTCTACCTTTCTGAGTCTAACCCCACCATTTGTCATGCTCGTAAGAACTCAGCACCCGAGCCTTTTCAAAGAAAACGAGGACATGAAACGAGGAAGAAGAGGGATAAAAAAAACTCGGGCTCGCATCCGAGGCCAACAATCGTCACGGCGCATGACACACATTTGTCCGTCCATTGAGCCGTCCGCCGCATTCGATATCAGACATCGACTGACACGCATTCACTCCACGCATTCACTCCACGCACGCAGATTCTCTTGTTCTCTTTTCATCTAGTCTTTTTTTTTGAGACGACACTTCATCATGGGATTATTTTATTAACCTCTGCCACCACTACAACCCCCGCTCACGCGTCACGTCCCATGTACCCACGTGTTGTACGATGTGAGGACCCCATCATGTACCCACGTGTTGTACGGTGTGGGGACCCCATGTCCCATGTACCCACGTGTTGTACGGTGTGAGGACCCCATGTCCCATGTACCCACGTGTTGTACGATGTGAGGACCTCATGTACCCACGTGTTGTACGATGTGAGGACCTCATGTACCCACGTGTTGTACGGTGTGGGGACCCCATGTCCCATGTACCCACGTGTTGTACGGTGTGAGGACCCCATGTCCCATGTACCCACGTGTTGTACGGTGTGAAGACCTCATGTACCCAAGTGTTGTACGGTGTGAGGACCCCATGTCCCATGTACCCACGTGTTGTAAAATGTGAGAACCTCGTAGACATGAGTAAATAGGAGATCAGTTCCTCTGAATAGAGGGGAAAGAGATTGCATAAATTCATGCTTGATGTCAAAAGAAAGAAATAAAAAAGTCCAGATAGTTATCTCCCATTAATAGATGCACACAGACCCACGCAGTTACCCCGCTTTAAAAAAAAATATTTGTTAAAAAATAAAAAAAATTGATATTGTGCTGATCCGAGTTTTACTGCGAACCGATGATAGCATGTTTGAAATAACGAATATGTCCGGTCTTGATAAACTGTGGTGTTGGCTGTTCATTGTTGACACGGATTTTAGTTGTCCCCCCCCCCGCCTCTCTATTAATACCACTCTTCTTTCCCTGGCAAAGTTGTGACAATACAAACATTTCTGACTTATTTTTTACTGAAATTTAATAGGACTTTTAACGAACCCCTCCATCCTCCACTTCAAGTGTGAGCGTGTGTATGTGTGTGTATGTGTGAATGTGTGTGTGTGTGACTAAGAATAATGGTGTCCTCCCCCTCCTCGCCGAGTCTCATGTCAGCACGGCTGTCGTGCGTCCTAAAAGACATTCCCATCTCACTTAGACTCGAATGATGTCAGCACTCGTCTCTCACTAAACCACACAGATCGTCTGCTGGCGAGCTGGAAGTCCATCAACCGAGCGCAGCTCGAGTGCCAGGGTGGCCACGAAACGGCGTAGGAATATTGAAATAATTCAATTAATGTTTAAAGATTGCGCTCCGCCAAGGATAACTGATGAGATTTGCGTTTAACGACGTCGGACACCAACTGGGTCCGTGCAAATATTAGTGCGGCAAATAGGGTAATTTTGACACGGACGGATCAATGGACGACACTTTAAAAATAGATTGCGCGCGAAAACCGGAGAGGATCTTGTTGTTTGATCCAATATTTGAATTTACAGTTTTTAAATTTTGTTCTGTTTTTGTTTTTGGAGTTGAGGTAAAATTCTAGTTGTGACGGGCAGTTTAAATATTTTTTTTGGGTATGTTTTGCCATTGGCGAATGGTGGAACAAATATACGGACTGCGACGATATCGAACATATGGGTGGGTATATTCAGGCCTTGTAGAATCTGGTGAATGGTGAGGAATGGAGTCATCTTTAGGTTCTGGGTTAGTATTTGTCTGCAAGTGTAGGGGGCTGTGGAGACCTTCAGTACGCCCCAAGCCACGTCTCCATTGGCGAAATCAGGGGACAGGTCGTCTAAACTTTAGGTGTACGTGAATTATTAAAGGAGACTTAAAGTCAGTAGAACAAGTTTAATAAGACTTTCGGTCAGTAGAAAATGTTATCCAAGACTTTAGGTCAGTAGAAAATGTTAACTACTTCTAAAATCCATATAAAATATTATTTATTTACTTAAAATAACTCACCAAAAAGTAATGGTAGGGATGTTATAACTACTTTCATACTCAATTGTATTAACAAACAAAAAAAAACAACTAAAAAACATGTTTAAGTCCACTTTTTCTAAGAATCCATTTTAGTGCTAACTACTGGGAGAATTTTGTTTTGCGCTCTCCAACTTCCCGGACTGACAATCTGACATTTCTCTTACTGACAAACGTTTTTTGTGTGTACCAGAAGTGTCAATCTGTTTTGTTTATTTATGATACGAATGTTATATATTGAAAGTCTAGAAATATAGCATGTGTGTGTACATGTATGTATAGATTTATTTGTATTATTACGTAAAGCGCTTAACCCCACGACTCAAGTTCTGGTTGAGGTACCTCGCTATATATAAGTTCACAAATTATAATTACTATTATTATTAATAATTTACTACTATTATTGTTAGTAGTACTATTATTATTATTATTATCATCATTATAATTAAGATCGTACAGACATAACTAGGGTGTTAATTGTGATGGATAGAGTTAGCGTACAGACATGACTAGGGTGTTAATTGTGATGGATAGAGTTAGCGTACAGACATGACTAGGGTGTTAATTGTGATGGATAGAGTTAGCGTACAGACATGACTAGGGTGTTAATTGTGATGGATAGAGTTAGCGTACAGACATGACTAGGGTGTTAATTGTGATGGATAGAGTTAGCGCTGCTATACGAGGACGAATTCATTCATTTCAATTCACCTCAATCGCTCTAGAACGGAAATCTTTGAAGCTCCATCGATGACATTTATAATGACATCATCAATGGCATCTGATTCAATTGTTCCTGAGCGGTTTATAAAGAAGTATCACTACAAATAATCGGAGATGTTTCTCTAATTCCACGGACAAAGTCTTCGCCGATGATCCTGGTAGATGACATGGCATCCATTGTTTTCTGTGGAAACACAAAAATTGAAACAAAAATCCCATCCATTTTGTTTGTGTGTGCGTGCTTGCCGGTGTGTGAGGGTGTGTGGGGTGTTTGAGGGATGTGCGGGGGATGTTTACACAAGTTATCGGATCCCAATGTCCCCGACTCCTCTCCAAGCAGCCGCCCCGCCCCCAGCTTTGAATAGACGCTCCATTCAGGTGTCAATCAATAGCACTGGTATTGAAATGATATTTAAAGTGTTGGCACACCAACTCGGCCAAGGGAAATTAGCGGCACAGTGAGAAGGCTACCTTGGTGTAATCAGGGCAGGGGCGTCTCCATCAATTATCATCCCCTCGAACATGGGCGGCGACCTACCGTTTTCTGTAAAGAATATATATCTTAACACGTAAAAACCAGGCGGTAGTTTACGAAGTGCAAGGGTGTAAGAAAGAAATCGCAACAAAAACTTGCAGTTATGTACCGGCCCCTGTTATACTAACCATTTTATACAGATCCTTGTTAGCCAGTCCCTGTTATACCAGTCCATGTTATACCCGTCCCTGTTATGCCGGTCCTTGTTAGCCAGTCCCTGTTATACCGACCCCTTTTATACAACACCGGCCCTATTACACAAAAAAAAACTATTATAAAAAAATAAAATAAATAATACAACACAAACCAAAATAATACAACACAAGCCAAAGTAATACAACACAAACCAAAGTAATACAACACAAACCGAAGTAATACAACACAAACCAAAAAAATACAACACCAACCGAAGTAATACAACACAAACCAAAGTAATACAACACAAACCGAAGTAATACAACACAAACCGAAGTAATACAACACAAACCAAATAATACAACACAAACCGAAGTAATACAACACAAACCGAAGTAATACAACACAAACCGAAGTAATACAACACAAACCGAAGTAAGACAACACAAACCAAATAATACAACACAAACAGAAGTAATACAACACAAACCGAAGTAATACAACACAAACCAAATAATACAACACAAACCGAAGTAATACAACACAAACCGAAGTAATACAACACAAACCAAATTAATACAACACAAACCGAAGTAATACAACACAAACCGAAGTAATACAACACAAACCAAATTAATACAACACAAACCGAAGTAATACAACACAAACCAAAGTAATACAACACAAACCAAAGTAATACAACACAAACCAAAGTAATACAACACAAACCAAAGTAATACAACACAAACCGAAGTAATACAACACAAACCAAATAATACAACACAAACCGAAGTAATACAACACAAACCGAAGTAATACAACACAAACCGAAGTAATACAACACAAACCGAAGTAATACAACACAAACCGAAGTAATACAACACAAACCGAAGTAATACAACACAAACCGAAGTAATACAACACAAACCAAAAAAATACAACACAAACCGAAGTAATACAACACAAACCGAAGTAATACAACACAAACCGAAGTAATACAACACAAACCAAAGTAATACAACACAAACCGAAGTAATACAACACAAACCGAAGTAATACAACACAAACCAAAAAAATACAACACAAACCGAAGTAATACAACACAAACCGAAGTAATACAACACAAACCGAAGTAATACAACACAAACCGAAGTAATACAACACAAACCGAAGTAATACAACACCCATTTCTGTTTCACAACAATGACTACTTTTAAAGAACACCTACCCTTGTTTTACAACTTCTTTCATGATATTCTGAACCGTCTCCACGTATATGACACTGAATCTAGTATATGACACTGAATCTAGTATATGACACTGAATCTAGTATATGACACTGAATCTAGTATATGACACTGAATCTAGTATATGACACTGAATCTAGTATATGACACTGAATCTAGTATATGACACTGAATCTAGTATATGACACTGAATCTAGTATATGACACTGAATCTAGTATATGACACTGAATCTAGTATATGACACTGAATCTAGTATATGACACTGAATCTAGTATATGACACTGAATCTAGTATATGACACTGAATCTAGTATATCACACTGACACCTTGTATATCACACTGACACCTTGTATATCACACTGACACCTTGTATATCACACTGACACCTTGTATATCACACTGACACCTTGTATATCACACTGACACCTTGTATATCACACTGACACCTTGTATATCACACTGACACCTTGTATATCACACTGAAACCTTGTATATCACACTGAAACCTTGTATATCACACTGACACCTTGTATATCACACTGACACCTTGTATATCACACTGACACCTTGTATATCACACTGACACCTTGTATATCACACTGGCACCTTGTATATCACACTGACACCTTGTATATCACACTGACACCTTGTATATCACACTGACACCTTGTATATCACACTGACACCATGAATATCACACTGACACCTTGTATATCACACTGACACCTTGTATATCACACTACAACCACGGATAGGGAACTAAATTTAGACATATGACACTGAATTCACGTATATGACACTGAAACGAGTTATATTAGTTCAATGTTCTCTATAAGCTGCGCGGCTTCGCAGATATCTGATAGACGCTGCGCAGCCGTTTAGAATAAACACGCACCAAAATGCTGTGAAACTTTGCAGACGATTTTTTTTTACTTTGCACACGACCCAACGAATTTTAGAGCTAACATTGTGTTAATGAACATGACTCCACGATATGACATTGACTCCAATTATATGAAACAGACGGTAGGTATATGACACCGATGCAAGGTATATGACACGAAATCTAGATACATGACTCTGACTCCATGAATATGGCTCTGGTCTCAGTACAATGACACTGATTTCAGTTTTATGACATGAGCTCCAAGGATATGAGACAGTTACGACATTTCGACATTTGCCAGTATAAAGATACACCAAATCATTTTATTTCCTTTGAAATATTCGCAAGATACGCCACTGATATTCTTCCATGATATCCATTAACCCCCCCCCCGCCCCCCGGCACTCACCCCAACCAGAAATCCTTTCATAGTCTATACTCTACACAGATAGATGCAAATATAGAAAGCCGTAGTTGACACACAGTCAATACAACAAGTAACTGTCTGCGTAAACAAAATAACAATGAAAATAGAATGCCCGAGGTATAGAAAAACGATGCTAATATTTCAGCTTCACTCTCAACAGTTGTGGCTATAGTTATGTTTGCTCCTTCGGGTGACAAGTTTAATTGTGTTTATGACACGTGACATGTGACATCATCATGGTTGATTGGTTCTATGGAAAACGATGCGGCGGCGAGAGTGACAGCTATAGTCTGTGACAGCCATTGTGAAGATTCAATTTATTGATATTTATTGTTAGGAATATACGTTATTAAAGACAACGAAAAGTTCAGGCAAACGTGTATGCTATCAATAGTGCTAGTGGCAGGTGGACAAATATAAAATAACTGTCAGTGCTAAAGACATTTAATGACATCAAGTGCTAGTGACAGGTCAGTGCTAAAGACATTTAATGACATCAAGTGCTAGTGACAGGGAAACATATTTAATGACTATTACTAATGACAGAGACTAAAATTTAATTGCAAGTGCTAGAGACAGGGACAACTATTTAATGACAGCAAGAACTAGTGACAGGGAACCATATTTAATGACAATTACTAGTGACGGAGACTCACATTTAATTACAAGTGCTAGTGACAGGGACAACTATTTAATGACAGCAAGTGCTAGTGACAGGGACAACTATTTAATGACAAGTGCTAGTGACAGGAAAACATATTTAATGACAATTACTAGTGACAGAGACTCACATTTAATTACAAGTGCTAGTGACAGGGACAACTATTTAATGACAACAAGTGCTAGTGACAATCTAAATATAATCAGTTCAACTAGGCCGTAAGAGAGCGATTTGTTTATTTAGTGAGGCTTACATCTTTAAATGAGGCTTACTTATCTCAATAAGGCCTTCATTTTTCAATGAGGCTTTCAACTTCAATTGAAACTTTCGTATGTCACCGATGCTATAATCTACCCCAGGGGTCTCTAAACTTTTCTGCCGGAGGGCCGCATTAACTGTCAAACAGCAGTTTGTGGGCCGACTACACGTAAAAATAGTATCTTTTTTGGAGATTAAAAGGTCTCCAGGGGCGGAAGAGAAGGCCTCGCGGGCCGCAGCTGGCCCGCGTTCCGTAGTTTGGAGACCCCTGATCTACCCAATGGTTTGGAAGGGGGGGGGGTGAAGGACATATAAATCGTTAAAATAACAGACTTGATCTAAATATAACACTTGACGTTAATTACCTATGATGTATATAAAATTTATCTTTCCTGGGCGGCATCAATGCTAAATGAAATAATCACCTCAATTGTAGCTGATGACGTCATGTGACATTTTTAAAAGAATGTAAAGAGTTTCAGACTTCTCAGATAAAAACCTGCTGTAAATTTATAATCACTGTGAAAATTACACTTTAAAAAAAAATCTGGTATTTTTAGAATTTGCTAATTTTCCTTACATGAGTGAATAACATATTAAATCTTAAATTGAATTTTGTTCCAAGAGATCTCTTGACCCCGTCATTTGTAGCCCCAAGAAATAAATGATGAAATGACTTTGAAACGTGTATCCAGGTTGATTAATGTGTTGGCCCGTTTTCCTGGGAGCCAAGGATTCATTTGCGACATCAAAAGTCTTGTTATGCTCGCTGCAGGGCACGACCGGAATTGGATGTCGGGCGGAGAGTTTCCGGCTAATCATGTCGGCCTTCTCGTGTAGAGACAGGTGAGCTTCTGGGCTCCCGAGCTCACGGCGAGTTTATTTTAGAGAAGAAAAGCAGAAATTTCGTCGTCCAATTATGTGGCGAAATATTTTCTCAACGGTCTAACGGCGATAAGTCATGTCAAACTGTGGTGCGAGTTTGTCCTGAAATCATTTGGATAAACAAATAGTTATCCCATAAAGGCAAAGGTAAACATTTGAGCAGCGCTTTGAAATTATGAGGTGAACAAATTAGCATCTTGGTGAATAATTAACTGGCCGAAATAAAGGCTAGCAATCATCGCTTCCATGGTCTATCATAGTCTTTGGCAGGTCAAACTGAACATGTCTCTAGGATACTAGGTTAACGTGAGCCACTTGTTTAATTCACAAATTTTTTATTTAATATTATATAATAATTTTTTTTTACATGAGTTGGTTGTTTACTTTAGTCAGTTGTTTAAAACGAATTAGTTGTTTAAAGTATTCATTTGTTTAAAGTAGACATCTCTAAACCCCCACACATTTCACACCAGCAACACATCCCCCATCCCCAAATCATCATTTAATAAACATACATCGTTCGCCCATCCCCCATCTCCCGATTTCTGTAACGTTGTTAGCCTCTCAGCTGCCACTCAAGGGATTACAAACATTAGAAACAGGAAATACTTATATCCGCAGTTGACGTCTTCCTGCGCCATTACTTATAACGCCGAACTGAGGTCAACTATTGTCAACATGTTTTAAGCTTTGTCTAAGGCTTTTTTGAGATTTCTGTTCAAGAATTAGATAATATCAGAGTTCGTAGGGTGGGATAAATCCAGAGGGAAACTAAAAAGTGCAATCACCGTAATATGATCGGGTAATGTCCCTTGGCGATCAGTGCGCTTCATGGGGAAAAAAGTTTGTGAAAGCCGGACAAATTGAAATTATAATTTTTAATATAATAAATTCTTGGAATGAACTAGAACTGAAATGTAAAACGCAGGCCAGCAGAGTGGTAGCCAAGTACATCACTCCAGTTGACATTGTACAAGGACAGCAACCTTCTTATTTATTTTACACCCACATTATGCATTTTACGACTGCATTATTTATTATACACCTACATTTTTTATTTTACATCAACGAAAATGCTAGGGTAGAATAAATAGAATATGTGTGGTTACAGACCTACGTTTTTTTTACACAATATGTTCACGTCCAAGGAAAGACCACGTACTAAAATAAAAGCCAAAACAGCCTTCAATCAGGGACAAGTTGGTCCCATAATCGGTCAAGTTTCCCAAGCACAGATAGGACGATCAAACCATCGTGGTACACTTCGTTGTATGTAGTTTATCTGGCCTGCAGCAAATGACTAGTGAAATCCTTAAAACTGAGCGCCGGACAACAGAAGGCCGGACAACAGAAGGCCGGACAATTGAAGGTCGGACAAGTGAAGGCTGAACAAGCGAAGGCCGGACAAGTGAAGCCCGGACAAGTGAAGGTCGGACAAGTGAAGGCGGACAAGTGAATGTCGGACAAGTGAAGGCGGACAGGTGAATGTCAGACAAGTGAAGGTCGGAAAAGTGAATGCCGGACAAGTGAAGGCCGGACAAGTGAAGGTCGGACAAGTGAATGTCAGACACGTGAAGGTCGGAAAATTGAATGCCGGACAAGTGAAGGCGGAGAAGTAAAGGCCGGATGTTGACTTGACGCATCCTCTATCATTGATTCATCCATCAATTCCAAGTACTCGTGGATGTCTTATAATGTATAAGTCATATTTTTTATTCTTCGTTCATTCAAGTCCTTTCATTTTTTCTAATTCCAAAGATCAAGGCACATTGATGACAAGTTAAAAAAAATAATATTTCTCGCTTATTCGACAACGAAAGCTTTCCAACTCAACTATATGTACTGTATACACTCGTAGGAAAATCTTCGATATCTCCGATATTTTAACAGTAAACCAATATATTTAAGGCGCCGAGACGGGCAATCTGCGGTTCGCGAGTCACATACTACTCGTTACTGGGTTTACAAGCCGTCACAGGAAGCTAGAGCAGCAAATTGAATTATTTATAAAAAAAAACTAAAAATCAATATATGTATGTTCAAGTCATGTTTTTGGTTGAACTGTTCTGGAACGTTTCATAACCCACTGAAAAGTTTCCTGCCACTGCTGGTAATACCGTAAACATTTGTTTAGTGAGCTTCATGTTGGCATCAGTGTAAGACCTTTTCCATCAATTATTTAGAGCCTTTTGTTCCCGTGGTGTTTGCCGTTGTGACTCTATGTGACTCTATGTGACTCTATGTGACTCTATGTGACCCTATGTGACTCTATGTGACTCTGACTCTATGTGACTCTGACTCTATGTGATATAGAATGGGACTGCAATAAAGCTTTTAAATAAAATACAAAATACACAAACAAATTGTGCAATGAAAACAATAAATTTGAGCTTTATTTTTAGACTGACACGACAGTAAACGTTTCGGCTAATGCCTTCATCAGTAGGCTAAAACATAAAATACATTCTTGTAAGTATTGTAACTCTATGTGACTCTGTGACGCTATGTGACTCTATGTGACTATACGTGACTCTATGTGACTATAAGTGACTCAATGTGACTTTAAATCTATGTGACTCTATGTGACTCTATATGAATCTATGTGACTCTATGTGACTCTATGTGACTGTATGTGACTCTATGTGACTCTATGACTCTATGTGACTCAGTGTGACTCTATGTGACTTTATGATGACTCTATGTAATTCTGTGACTCTATGCGACTCTATGTGACTCTGTGACTCTATGTTACACTGTGTGACTCTGCGTGATTCTATGTGACTCTATGTGACTTTAAGGTAACTCTATGTGACTCTGTGACTCTTTGCGACTCTATCTGACTCTGTGACTTTATGTGACTCTATGTGACTCTGTGTGACTTTAAGTGACTCTATGTGACTTTATTGTGACTTTATGTATGTGGCTTTTTAATGGGATTAAACTCAGTGTCTTGTCTCATCTCAGCATAAATTTATTTATAGAAATATCCTGGGTGTTCGGTTGGACCAATGTCATTAAGAAGTTAATCAGCTAACTGCCTATTCCTTGTGGACTTCTCTACGCCCCCTCCCCCCGCCGAAAAAAAATAGTTAAAACTACGTTCTTTAAGTCAGTTTAGTAGTCTTGAACAGTCACAACTGTAGTGACAACTTTAATTATTACACACATTTTACATACGTATATTTACTTCTATATTTATGCTGAATACCAATGTTTTACATAAACCATTGTTACAAATAGTAACATCACGAAATGATATGACGTTCCACGGTTATTGGCAAAGATCAACCCTGTACTAGAATCAAAAGCTGAAGATGTTTTTAAATCCCTTATATTAACTACACCGCCGACTCGTTCGTCGTCTCGTCCCGCGGAAAAACAAAAGTCGAAAATGACCCACTTCCAGTGAAGCCATCGAGCTGAAATTTGGCACACGGGCCCGTCTCACCTAACAATGCATCGTATCAAAATTTCAGATCGATCGAACGTACCGTAATTAAATTAATGCATTTTTAGTTTATCTATATAAATCACTATTTAGAACGTTTAGTAGTCGTCTGCAAGAGTTTTAAAGCCAAGGGAGATAATTTGGTTTCAGTCTGTAAATATTTGTCGCGTTTAAAAATAATCAATACTGTTAGTTATGTCTCATATATAAGGGATTTATAGTCAAAAACTTTATTTTTACGGGTTTTTTTTTAAATTTTATTTCCGTCGTTTAGTTAAAGTTAAACTTAATTCAGACACGGATAATCGGGAAAGCCATCTGGCGGTCCTTCAGTTCTTCCATTAACTTTCTTCAACTCTCACGAATACTGCCATGAGCGGGATCAATACTCAACTCTTAATACATATATGTCGATACCCTCGTACACCTCTAATTCGTTGTCCTAAATCCAAAAAGTGACACATGCATGTCAGGAACGGCTACCATCATACCTATTATACAACTGTAAGTTTTGGTGGTGGTTGATGCATGTTTACACCTGTCATGAAGTTAACAGTGTCACAACCCGCCTGGACTCATGGCCTCTTGTGTTAAGATAAAGACGGCGCACTTTTACATGGTCATTAGATCAACAGTGCATGACGTCACAGTTTTCCTATTGTCGAATAACAAATCGAATTTTAACCTCACGAAGGTAATGTTGAGTATCCTGGTCTGTAAATACAGTTTTCATGGACCAAATAAATGGATGCACGTGTTGACACCGAGTGGCCTTACATTCTTTCAATTAACGTCATTAAAAGAGAAATGTTAGGGGCGGGCTGGGTAATTTACTCTGATACAACGAGGCGGTATCAAGGCGGTATCGAGGCGGTAACGAGGCTGTATCGCAGTGGTATCGTGGGGGTATCGAGGCGGTATCGAGGCAGTATCGAGGCGGCATCGAGGCGGTATAGCGGTGTCTTCATTTGGTAAATTGAAGAGCATTGATAAAACTGAATCAAAGCCTGGCTTGTGGGATGTGTGCGTGTGTGTGTGTGTGGGTGGTTGTGTGTGTGGGTGGGTGGGTGGGTGTGTGTGGGTGGGTGTGTGGGTGGGAGGAGATTATTTTGTTTCTGCCATCTGATGGACCAGTAGATTAAAAGCTCGGGTGGTTCCGTTTGAAGACAATTTTAATCAACATCAGCAGTTGATCGCCCCGAGAGCTGAACTCAACAAGTAAAAAAAATATATATAAATACCGTAAATACTCGAGTATAAGTCGCTGTATTTTTTTCAAAATTTCAAGGCCAAAATCAGGGAGTCGACTTATACACACGTAACTCATTTTATAAACGCCATGAGTTTACTGTAGCGGTCGTTGAAAATATTCCACTTTTCAAATCACTGACAAATCAGGAGGGGCGACTTACATCCGAAATGGACTCATACTCGAATATGTACGGTAAATAAATAACATTAACGCAACGGACAAAATTGAACAGAGGCTCAATCAAACATCCGCGGGTTGTCGGTTTTGACATGTGCTATGACAACATTTTACAGAATCAAGTCATTAATCCAGTCATTCATCCATTCACTTATCCAGCCATCAATCCAACCATTTACCCAGTCATTAATCCAGTCACTTATTCAGTCATTTATCCACACATTTACGACAAGGTAGTTATGTATTAAAATTACGATTCAAGGCTAGCAATCGCTTCCTCTATTCCACATCACTTCACGCAATCGTCTGCTGTGTCACTAGACTTGAACTTAGATTGGTACAGAGTCCAGTGGACACCTAGATATTCTGACCTACTTTTTAAACAGATATCCACGTTTATAAAATTTGAAATTCGATTATGTCCCTTGTTCTCAGAGATTCAGCTTTTTTAAATTACTTTTTATTCCCATCACAGAAACATATTTGTGCCGGAGCGGGGAGGGGGGAGTCATTCCCAGGAGTTCAATGGGATTTCAGCTCACTGTCTTAAATGGGTTGGGCCCGGGTGATGTAATGATGTGTTGGCGTGTGCTTTAATCTCTGATTCACCCCCCCCCACCTTTTTTTTCTCCATCGTCACCAGCTTTCATGAGTTGTATCATCATAGTATTGTAAACTTGTTGGAGGGCATGATTGTGAGGCGATGAAGTTGTTGGGTTATTTTGAAACGTTTCATAAGAAATGTTTAGTTGTACTGGCTATTTAAAATTGTGAATTAGGAGCATGTGTCAAACTTAAGGCCTGCGGTCACCATCAGGTCCGGTGTACAATTAAATCAGGCCGGAAATAGCTGCTGATGTCAAAACTAGCCATTTAATGAAAATGTCAAGTCAATGAAATGACATTTAAAAGCTAGGGTGGTGATTACTCTGTGCATGCCAGTCAGATGTATGCCACTGAGATGTACGCAACTCAGATGTACACCAATGACATGTACACCACTGAGATGTACACCAATGACATAACGTACACCACTGAGATGTACACCAATGACATAACGTACACCACTGAGATGTACACCAATGAGATGTACAATAGATGTACACCACTGAGATGTACACCATGAGATAGTACACCAATGAGATGTACACCAACTGAGATGTACACCAATGAGATGTACACCACTGAGATGTACACCACTGAGATGTACACCCACTGAGATGTACACCACTGACATGTACACAACCGAGATGTACACCCCTGAGATGTACACCACTGAGATGTAGACCACTGAGATGTAGGCCACTGAGATGTACACCACTGAGATGGGTCGAAGCTAGATTATAGTTTTTACAAAGGTGTTTCTTCTTTTAAAAATATAAATATAATATAAAACATTTGAACAGTTGGAATGACAAACAGGAAATAGAATAATAATAATAATAAAAGCCACAAAAATGGTATTCCTGCTATAATGGTGTTCGAAATGTCGCGTCATAGAAGCAGCGACACGATGTGACAACCCCCTTCACTCCCTCGCTCTTAGCTCAACATTTCAGATGACATTTGTCATCATCCCCTGTGCTCGTGCTCCCATCAAAACACTGTCATTACAACTCACCTATTCGCGGGGTCACACTGTGACCTATGACCTCTTGAACTCTGGCCGCCCAACACCACGCAACTGTTGAGTGTTTAGCGTGTCGCATTTAAGTTTCAGCGTCAAAACGTTCAGTTCATTTTTCTCATCATCCCAATCGCACTCCCTCCCCCTACCACTTGTCCAGAAATCGCCTGACAGGCAAGCAGCTGACACTCTGACAGTTGACATTGCCCTCTACGTCATTTTATTTGAGAATCTGCGCCGTGATTCAAGTCAATTGAAACCAACGCCTGTACTCGGGATCGGGACTCTGTCGTAACAAATATAGGGTTAATGAGCTGACCACTTCAGATAATGTAATACAATTCCTAATGATTCTGTTTCTTTCATTCGGTACCAGATGTAGTTACAGATGTCGTTACAGATATAGTTACAGATGTAGTTACAGATGTAGTTACAGATGTAGTTACAGATGTAGTTACAGATGTAGTTACAGATGTAGTTACAGATGTAGTTACAGATGTAGTTACAGATGTAGTTACAGATGTAGTTACAGATGTAGTTACAGATGTAGTTACAGATGTAGTTACAGATGTATTTCTATTGCGTGTTCCACATAATTCTAAATCTATTTTTTCATTCTAAACAATTGTTTGACTTGGTGAAATCCTTAAAAAAAATAGAAATTGTACTAAAATATGGCAATTTATCCAGTTAAAAATATGTATCTCCTGATTAGTTTATGTTCTCTTACTTAACATATGCGGGGTCTTCTTTGCCTATCCCCACCCCCTCACCCACGCACACACACACAAACACACACACGCACATACACGCACTCACAGTCACCCACACGCACTCACACTTCTACACACACCACACACACATACCACACGCACACCCACACACTTACAAACAAAAACACACCCACACACGCACATGCACACAATCACTCACACGCACCTCTATAAACCAACGATTAATGTGATTGCTATGATGGTGTAACACTGTCAACTGCCTGCCTCCCTCCCCCCCCCCATCTCGCCCCGCTGTTGCTCCTTTCAGTATTATGATTTTCATTGAGCTGTATTTTCTCATCTTCTTCTCATCATGTTCTGACCTCACCCAGCCTAAAGACATTCCGTCGGTGACTAAGGCCTTCCCAAGGAATCGAGTTAGGGAATCTGGGATGTGACGGTCCTCGAGAAGGTTTCGAGGGCTTTTGCCGGCCCATTAGGGCACAATAGGGGCAAACGTTGGTCTGTAATTGCATTTGCCTCGATGACGAATTGGGCTTAGTTGGCTGAGAATGTGAGGGTGTGTGGTGATGTGAGAGTGTTTGGTCATGTGAGGGGAAAAGATTATGGGAAGAATCTTCGGATAAACTGAAGGTGTTAGAATATACGGGTAATGTGAGGGTGTTTGGTAATGTGAGGGTGTTTGGTAATGTGAGGGAGTTTGATCATGTAAAGATGTTTGATCATGTGAGGGTGTTTTGTCTTCTGAGGGTGTTTGGTCATGTGAATATGAGGGTTTTGGTCATGTGAGGGGAAATGATTATGGGAAGAATAGTCGAATAGACTGCTGGTGTGAGAATGTAATATTAAAGTTTTGAAGACGACCAATTAGAGAGGATTTAAGAGTAAACGTTTGAGCCATACTGGAAACTGTAGACTGCGAATTACATTCTTCTCTTTCGTCTAGATCAGCCACAACATTGTTTGGTTGTTTAAACAACTTTTTAATTTTTTTTAAAAATGCAACTAAACTTGAAAGCGCGGGTCGCCGTTGATATTAAAAGAATAGTGCATTCTTTATTCTTAAATATAATATCGTACCTTCTACAGCTTTTAAACAAAAAAATATTTAAACTCTAATTTTGCTGACGTAAGCACTTTTTCATGATCTTGGTGAGGTGATCGGAAAGATCAGATTTAGATATTGTGGTCAGCGCCCCACGCCTCAAGTCTTTACAAATTTAAAGCAGAAACAAGTTCTTTCTTTCTTTTGTGATCGAATGGAAACCATTAAGGTTTTGCTTTAAAAAGTTTTTTTAATATATTTATTTTTATTTATAACATCTTTCAAAGTTTCATAACAGAATTAACATTCACATGGTGTAAAGACGAAAAGGGTGCCATCTTGTTTCTGTTAATATATTCGACAGTCTCTGTAAACTCTACACTCAACGCACGAGCAAGATGGGAGGTGCCAGGATGCACTCTGGGACGGGAGGATGTTCTGTGTGACCGGAAGTAGGGTCACCTGTAGTAGACTCCCTAAGATAAGTTGTGTTACAGAGTCAATGCCCTCTGCTCTCATGGCTCGGTGTCGTCATGGGTGTCCACTGGGTTGAAGTGGGGTGAGCTCACTGTGTCAGCGAGAGGGTGGGGTAAGGGGGACAGAAATCCCCACCCCGGTCACTTCAGAGACACGAGATAATGACTTTTAGGATGGAGGCATGATCAAACGACGGACTGGAGTGAAGGACGGGGTGGGAGTGGGATGAGAAGCGACAAGTGGTGGATTCCTCGAGTTGATTAAAGCGGGGAAACGGGAATTACCAAAACTAATAGGCGGGTCGGGGGTGACATCATACCAAGCCTCTGTGGTATTGTCTCCATACCAAGCCTCTGTGGTATTAATGTCTCCATACCAAGCCTCTGTGGTATTGTCTCCATACCAAGCCTCTGTGGTATTAATGCCTCTGCTATTTAAGGTATGAAGAAAACCTCACAAAATCTCTCACAAAATCAATCTTTTATTTATTCTTATGTATTGTTTCTTTTTGTTTGAAGATTGAACTTAAAACAAAATTTAAAAAAAAACAAGATGACGTCATGTTGTCCAATCTGATAGCTGTGACGTAATACTTGTTATCTCATATCTCCCCTGTCTTCCGGGATATTATGTTCCATCTGGCCAAAATGGAGGCTGACTGCGTCCTTTCCTAGCTGGTTACTTACCGGTACACGCTTCTCTAGACACAAGATATCTTTAAAAACTTGTGAAAGTAATGTCTGGGGTCATCAGCTGTTGCGAGCCGCTGTTGAATCAAACCCCACTTCTAATTCAAAGGCGGCTCTCCCATAGTTCCGCCCTCCCCACTTTCCGATCCTTTATTCAATTAGTCTAAAGTCTAAATGTAACTCTTGTCTTATTTCCCATTGTTTACAGTTGTTTCAGTAACCTATTGATGACACAGTAAAGCTAAGAATGAATGTTTACTCTGTGTGGGACTCGCTTGATGCAGTAATAAAATAGTCGTATAGAAAAACGGCGCATTAAAGATGGCGGCATCTAACCTAAGTCGAATGAAATAAGTGAGAGCAGAATAAAGATACAAGGGGATTATAGAGAGTGAAGAATTGGAGTGAGATAGAGGGGAGGGAGAGGTGAAAGATTAGAGAACAAGTTTGGTTTGTTGGGAGAAGAGAAAATGGAGAACTCAAAGTGAGTGAGGCAGATGGAGTGAAAGTGAGGGGAATCGAGACACACACACAGAAAGCGCGCTCGTTTAAAATACAAACTCTTGCTTCTAATTTACCGTCAATAAAAAGTGCTCGCACTGTGTGAATAAGTGAACTGCATATGTAAAACCTCATAAGCGCCCGCCCCACGTTTTTAGTCATATTATAAAAGAATGCTGTCATATAAGTTTTACATTATTTTCATCTTTTTAGTCCACTTATAAAAACGTAGTTTTTAAAAACTCCATTTTTACCTTTATTTATTTTATTCTTTTTTTTTAGTCCACTAATAAAAACGTGGTTTTTAAAAATCTTCTTTTACCTCTATTTATTTTACCAAACACCGCATCAGCACCCGCCCAACGTTTTAATACCATGGCGATGAGGTCACGGGGTGAACTCGGCACGTGAAATCTAACAACGACAGTCGGATACAGATGCTGCTTATATAGAGATAAACTAAAAATGCATTAATTTAATTACGGTACATTCGTTCGATCTGAAATTTTGTTACAATGTAATGTCAGCCAAGATCAATCTGTGGTAAAATTTTGAGCTCTCTTAGGAACATCAGAAGTGGTTTAATTTTACTTAGGCAAATTTGAAAAATTGCGGAAAGACAGACAGACACGAAAGCAAGTTAATAAAAACGTGGTAAAAATGTTGTAAAAACGTTGTAAAAAGACGGTAAAAATGACACTTGAATGGAATTAAGCGATTTTATTATTTTTTAAAGGGTTGAATCAAAGTTTAATAATTAAGTCTATTAGTGACTAATTTTGACTAACAAATTTTTTACTCTTAATGAGATTATAACTTTACTTTGTTACAACAACGTAAATATATTTAACTGTGCTACAATACCGTTAATAATATCATTAAGTTTATCTTTCGAAAGTTACTTAACTTATGGACCAGGGTTGATGTTTGCTTGGATCGTGATGTACTCTCTCTTCTACTTTGTCTATATGTAACTCGTGGACAGTTTTTTTATAGCGTTTATCCCGAAAGTTTTAAGAATAAATTACTATTATCAGATTTTATCGTAAATAGGTTCTTCTGTTTTAAGAGCGTCATTTAAGAGCGTGTTTAGACAAGTGACATCACTGTTCTGGTCACGATTGTTGGGCGAGGAATGACCAAGTCAAATAAAATGAATTGTCTCAGTTTGTCACGTTTGTTGGGCGAGGAATGACCAGTCAAATAAAATGATATGTCTCAGTTTGTCACGTTTGGTTTTCACGTCTCAAGATGCGCCCATGAACAACGTACATTTAAATCCTTTCTTCTCTAAAACTCTGTGGTATAAGTAATCTCCTTCTCGCTCTGTGTTCACTTCAACTACAGCCCATGATGACACAAATGTCAGACTAATGACACGAAGTGACATCTACGTAAAGTCACGTCACGAACATGCAAACTCATTCACACGCTTCTATGCTGCAAAAAGTAAATATAAACAAAAAAGTATTTTTAAAAAAGTATAAAAAACCGTTCACGAACTAAACACAAAACCTCACGGCGCGCAATGAACACTATAGTACATGACTTTAGTTGACAACATCTCAATATTTGTAAAGCAGTAGTGTATCCGTAATAGAGTGTTTGCGTATATGTGTGTGTGGGGGGGGCGCTCAGAATAATATATTTTGATAACCTTTTATGCAAATACACGAACGGTATACTAGTTGTGATTGGATAATTTAGTTTTCGTCATAAATTAATTTTGCCGAAGCTTATACAGTATTTCCTACTCTTGATATCCAGCATTCGAGGTATGGCGATAGTAGGGTTACAATAGGCCTCATCTACAGCTCGAACTCCTGCATTCGTGCTAAGTAGGGCCAACCTCTAGCCCCGCGACCACGTCATCTCCACTCCGAAGAGCACGATTTCTTTGACGCCGCCAAGCTGTCGCAACAGTATGTTCTTGAAAATGGCCGCCCAGGAGATCACACTCTTGGTCGTAGATGAGGTCACGTTGTCTCTCCGCCTGCATCAGATGGAATCGTGACGTCTGCGGCTCTTTTGTTATTAACCTTACACGAGTTGTCTTTTCTTGTTTCAAGATGGCGGCGTTATCTTCTTCAATATAATGGCCCCTGAATGGTTGCCCATGTGTCCACTTTTTGTTGTTGTCTAAGGCTAAAATCTCACGTTCTTAAACTTCAATCGTCTGTTGAGATGCTAAGACATTCCTTGATGTCTGCTAGAGTTCGAGAATATTCTGCTTGTTGAATTATCTTTTTAAAAAAAAGAACAGAAAATATGAAGAAAAAAAAAGTCATTTCAAAATCATCTCTTTCATTAAAAAAAAATAATTCTTAAGTTAAGTAAAAAAAAAGTAATAGTAAATTGAAATTTTCAACAAATAGACAAAGAATGAACTCATTTTTGTTTAAATAATTATAATAGTGATACAATTGACTCATGCAAGAATCAATATTTTTTTAGAGTGTTCTATTTTCTTTTTACAGAATTTCGATCACATCACATTAATAATTGAAAACGTCTGAAATATTTAGTTATCAGAGAAAGACTCGTGCAGCAGTGGATATGAGAACTCACTGTAACAGAAAGATGTGATTTGTATGTAGATAACTTTTGGGGATTCATCTTTAATGTTCAAAATCTCTGCCAAATAGATTTTATGAAATGGTTCCATTATTTCAACCTTGTAGCTTTTAGAGTTCTTTGATTAAAAAAAAATCTTTATAAAAAGATGTTCTATCGTTCATTACTAGGTCATGTCTAATTCATCTCGTTCATCTCTAGTTCATCTCGTCAGTCTCTAGTTCATTCGCTCATGTCATTCATTTCTAGTTCATAACATTCATCTCTAGTTCATCTCGCTAATTTCGTTCACCTCTAGTTCATCTCTAATTCATCTCGTTCATTTCGTTCATCTCTAGTCCATCTCTTGTTCAGACTAAGCTTAATCTTGTCTCAGCTACAATTCATATTTTTTTAAATCTTTAGTTCCATTCTAGTTTAGTTCTAGTTTAGTTCTAGTTTAGTACTTGTTCAACTCAAGGTCATTAGTCGCTAGGACACTTAATATATTTTTTTCTTATCTTTCGACTAGCTGACCCGTCGCGCGTTGCGACGATCTCAGAAGAGAGGAAATTCAAAGAAATAAATTAGTGGCAATTCCCGGGCGGGTACTCATCAACTTCCAAAAGTTTCATAGCGATCGAATGAATGCACGAATGTTTATAAGCTTACATAATAAAAATAAAAGATACAAGTCCTGTCACTGACAAGTCCTTTCAGTGACAAGTTCTGTCATTGACAAGTCCTGTCAGTGACAAGTCCTGCACGTCTGTGGAAAAACAACAAACATGTAAGGCGAGACGCCACGTCAGTAAGGAATTATGTCAGAAAGCAGTCATTTTAGTCAGCAGTCATTTTAGTCAGCAGTCATTTTAGTCAGCAGTCTTGGCATTGTTTGGGTAAAGGGCTCTAAGCCAATATAGAATAAACCCGACTACTGATACAGTACCACTGACTACGGTTACAGCCCCACCAACTACGGATACAGTACCACTGAATACTGTTACAGCCCCACCAACTTCGGGTACATTACCACTGACTACGGTTACAGCCCCACCAACTACGGTTACAGTCCCACCGACAACGGTTACAGTACCATCGACTACGGTTACAGTACCACTGACTACGGTTACAGTCCCACCGACTACTGTTACAGTCCCACCGACAACGGTTACAGTTCCACCGACTACTGTTACAGTCCCACCGACAACGGTTACAGTACCACTGACTACGGTTACAGTCTCACCGACTACGGTTACAGTTCCACCGCCTACTGTTACAGTCCCATCGACTACTGTTAAAGCCCCACCGACTACGGTTACAGTCCCACCGACTACGGTTACGGGCACCCTGTAATTGACCTTGACACCGGAACTAAAATTCTGAGCTGACGTTTTGAGCGTTCGGTACTTAGCCCCGACATCGTCTTTTCACCTTTCATTAATCCACCCATTTGTGGCATCTATAAAACATGACGCAATCTTTGACATAAGCAATTACCCGATGTCTAATGGGGGATCTCCAGCATAGGCGTCAACATCACTTTCACTTCACGTGGATATTACAGGACTTCTTCTCAAGTAGACACACAGTAATGCACGGTGTGGAGATTCTGATACAAGGGAAGATAATTCTACTTAAACATTATCACTATGCTTTGATGTATGTTAGATGTTGGTGATAGAGACGTTACGCAGTAGGACATGTGCTGTATGTTAGATGTTGGTGATAGAGACGTTATGCAGTAGGATATGGGCTGTATGTTAGATGTTGGTGATTGAAACGTTACGCAGTAGGATATGTGCTGTATGTTAGATGTTGGTGATAGAAACGTTACGCAGTAGGATATGTGCTGTATGTTAGATGTTGGTGATAGAGACGTTACGCAGTAGGATATGTGCTGTATGTTAGATGTTGGTGATAGAAACGTTACGCAGTAGGATATGGGCTGTATGTTAGATGTTGATGATAGAAACGTTACGCAGTAGGACATGTGCTGTATGTTAGATGTTGATGATAGAAACGTTACGCAGTAGGACATGTGCTGTATGTTAGATGTTGATGATAGAAACGTTACGCAGTATGACATGAAAGATTTCGTAATCAAAAGAATACGTAGCCGATCACCAAACAGACCTTCCCATAATTCAACTGCATGGAGTTAAACCATTGGCTTAAAGACCAATTTTAAGAGCAATAGCTACAGGGCTAATGCCAAGGTGAAACGCGAAGAAATCTTTACCAATACATGCCACGACTGAGCAAAGTGGCCCTTGGTGGAACCTGCCTTGTCAGAGCATCGTGACCCAGATGAGAACTGACCATTGCCTCATACTCCATACCATCATATAATAGCACACGACCGATTAGACATATTCACCCTCTCTCTCCGTATTTTCTCAAACCCACGTTTTTACTTTGGTAACACCCTTTGTGCTTTCTGCTCACCACCCCTTTCCTACCCCACCCCAATGTTCCTTGTGAGTCTATCAGTATTAAAAAGTTACCAGAAAGAAAAAGTCTTGGCTCCGTATTGAGGCGTTAAGCCTGCTCCCCATGGCCAGCTAAAACTCGCGTTAGTTAGCCTAATGCAGCTTGACAGGTTGGCTTCCAGTACTCAAGCCGGTACAAATTCGGAAAGTAGAATTTAAAATATAAAGAGAAAAATAACCTGACCCCCCACCCCCCTGCCCAGTTTTAGTTTATTTTGACGTGTGTTTGTGTTGTGTTTGGCTAATGTTTGGTTTTTATGTGTGGTCGTCTTTGTAAAATTAAAATCTTGTTTTGTTGTATGTGTGGTCGAGTTTATTAAATTAAACTCTTGTTTTGTTGTATGTGTGGTCGAGTTTGTTAAATTAAACTCTTTGTCGGTTGTGTGTGTGGTCGTGTTTGTTAAACTGGGCTCACGTTTGATCTATAAGTGTGTTCACCAAGCGTTTTGTGCGTTGGTGTCATTCGCAAATGTTACTTTTCCATGTTACTTTATTATATTATACATTTGACTTACACTTACACACTGGTTGACCAACACACTGTGCACACTTATTGGGCGCTAAACTACAACTGCCAGACTAGGCCCTTTGATAGTTGGTACTGTGAGGTCGTCATACTGTTTTCTCTTTTCATTACTTTATTCATGTGTCGTTGTTGTTGTGCTGTACCGAACGAGTTCATTTCTTTCCCCATAATGAGGGGCTGTGGGTAGGTTAATAACCACTGCCACACAAAATGGCCACTTTCTCATGATGCACTATTTTATCCAATAGCCCCAAGCCGGAAAGTATATTTCCAATGACAAAAGCGTTTCCCATTTTAAGGTCATTAGGAATGATAAAAAGATCAACTCGGACATGAATAGAAACGATCGTATAAGTATAAGTCAGACACCTGCTTCGGAAGATTTACACAAATCAAGACACCAGACATAATTTTAAAAATTAAAATTAATTAATTATTTTTAAAAAAAAATTGTTTTCGAAAGACGAAAGTCTCCAACAACATAGCAGAATGTTAAGAACCGGAAGTGAACCCCAGCTAGCGTCCTTTAAACAGCTGTCTTCCCATGTTCACTAGTGGCTCTCCTGATGCAATGCAACAACAGTTGGTTCCATTCTGTTATAATAGATATTGTGGACAGACCTGTGCTGAGTTATCCTTCGTGGGGTTTAAAACAAGGTAACCCCCCAATCTGAGCCAAAGATCTTAGATGTATCTTTTGAATGAATATCACAGAAATGGAGAATAGCATAATAAATTACAAACTCTTGTAAATAACTTCGTTGGGTGGGGCGGGGCGGGGGGCGGTGGATGGAGGCGTCAAAACAAACTAACGTTGTTATGCGGTGGTCGAGTGGCAGCGCACTGGACTGTCGTACCGATGGTCACAGTTTCGAATCCGTGTGAAGGCAAGGGTTTGTTCCCGGGGCGTCCCTGAGTCCACCCGCTCCGAATGGGTACCTAACACTACATGTAGTTAGGCGGCTGGATAATGCGTGGAACCCACAAAAGCCGCGGCCTGTGATTGCTGCATCATTTGCCAACAGTTCATCTGTCATGTTCTGTGGACGCAACTATCTTCTGCATAGAAGGAGCGTCTGTATAGATAAGATAAGAAGATAAGATAAATAACCCAAATAAAATGTGCGTTGTTTGCGCTAATTGATATTTTTAAAACTACCACAAGCGCATTTTGGTGTGCAATATTTTTATTTTTATTCAAGGAAGTTGAAATATCGATAAATTGAAACCACGGTGTAAAAAGGGTGGGACATTAAAATATTGAAATAGTTCAGGGCGTGAAAAAGTATTCCGATGACGTGCTTGGTCGGAGCAGCGGTGGTGGTTGAGGGGGGGGGGTCAGAAGAAATTGTGGCGCTTAAAACGTACGCTTCTTGTATGCATGTTTGTCAAGTGATTCAAGAAAGTGAGAATTTCTAGAATTGCCTTTAACATCGTTAGACTGGTTACTACCATCATGACAACAAGAAGATACTCTGAATATGATTGGTATTGTTGTATCTAATGCCGTAGTTGTAGCGGTGGCTGAAGATGTCTTTATAATTGTCGCTGTTTATTCGAACCTCTGTT
The DNA here is from genome assembly GCA_944989445.1 of Ampullaceana balthica. NCBI lineage: Eukaryota > Metazoa > Mollusca > Gastropoda > Lymnaeidae > Ampullaceana > Ampullaceana balthica. The sequence goes on along the minus strand of CALYLW010000693.1, from coordinate 143,897 downwards.
TGGAATAGCTGCAGTGACAGCGCAAGTTGCAGTTTAAGCTGTAATTGTAAATGTAGTGTTAGTTGTCGTGGCACGTTCACCCCGACACAATGTGTTTGCGTCCATCAATACTTGCTCTCCGCATCGCCTCTATAAATAGACTAAACTAAACGTTGGGAGGATTAATCGAAACTATTCCCTGCTTAACTCCGTCTCTCGCATTGTTACAGATTTCCCATTGTTCCCTCCCCTCCCGGCCAATACACCGTGTTTTCCAGTAGCGACACGCCATTCTTGTACATCTGTAACGATTTCTTGTACCTACCGCTGGGGACGTATTGAGCGGTGCCGTCTTCAGGGGTTGGACGGGGGTTGACGTCTGTACGAGATTAGAGAGCGGTGTCTAGGGGTCACGTGGTGTAAGGTGTCCAGAGGTCGCCTGGTGTAGGGTGTCTAGGGAGTGTGTGGTGTCACGTGGTGACATATATGTGTAGGTCACGTGGTGTGAGGTGTCTGAATGTCACGTGGTAAATATAATGTCTTGTATACTGTCTATGTGTCACGTTGTGCGGGGGTGTCTATGTGTCACATGGTGTGAGGTGTCTGAATGTCACGTGGTAAATATAATGTCTTGTATACTGTCTATGTGTCACGTTGTGCGGGGGTGTCTATGTGTCACGTGGTGTGAGGTGTCTGAATGTCACGTGGTAAATATAATGTCTTGTATACTGTCTATGTGTCACGTTGTGCGGGGGTGTCTATGTGTCACGTGGTGTGAGGTGTCTGAATGTCACGTGGTAAATATAATGTCTTGTATACTGTCTATGTGTCACGTTGTGCGGGGGTGTCTATGTGTCACATGGTGTGAGGTGTCTGAATGTCACGTGGTAAATATAATGTCTTGTATACTGTCTAAGTGTCACGTTGTGCGGGGGTGTCTATGTGTCACATGGTGTGAGGTGTCTGAATGTCACGTGGTAAATATAATGTCTTGTATACTGTCTAAGTGTCACGTTGTGCGGGGGTGTCTATGTGTCACATGGTGTGAGGTGTCTGAATGTCACGTGGTAAATATAATGTCTTGTATACTGTCTAAGTGTCACGTTGTGCGGGGGTGTCTATGTGTCACGTGGTGTGAGGTGTCTGAATGTCACGTGGTAAATATAATGTCTTGTATACTGTCTAAGTGTCACGTTGTGCGGGGGTGTCTATGTGTCACGTGGTGTGAGGTGTCTGAATGTCACGTGGTAAATATAATGTCTTGTATACTGTCTAAGTGTCACGTTGTGCGGGGGTGTCTATGTGGCACATGGTGTGAGGTGTCAAGAGTTGTGAGGTAACTAACTGTCACTGTCACGTTGTGTTGGTGGGCTAACGTTGAGTAAAGCCTCTAAGGACTGGAGTCTGGAGTTCGGAAGGATTTCATTTTTTAAATTAAATTTTTGTGTGTGGGGGGGGGGCAGGGGCATTTAGCAGCAGTCTAATTCTTAGGCTCTGTACCCTTCCATTATACACTCAGCATCTCATCACTTTTATTGCACGCAGCAACAAACACACGTTCTCAAGCTGTTATTATAAACAATGACATTATAGTGAAGGGCCAATTTTAACTAGAGAAAAACTTAGCTGTAATGATTAACTTGGCACTATAGCTAATACTATAGCTAATACTATAGCTAATACTATAGCTAATACTAAGCTAATACTATAGCTAATACTATAGCTAATACTATAGCTAATACTAAGCTAATACTATAGCTAATACTATAGCTAATACTATAGCTAATACTATAGCTATACTATAGCTAATACTATAGCTAATACTATAGCTAATACTATAGCTAATACTAAGCTAATCACTTCCTCGCGTCTAATTGGCCTGGGCTTATTTAGGTGTCCTTTTATGAGTAAAACTCATGATAGCCTGACAATAAGGACGCTAAAGTGTATCCCTCTCGATTCACGGTAAGAGAACGAACTGATGCCCTACAAGTATTCTACTATAAGATACGGAACTAATGACTGGTGATTCACTCGGACCTTCACTGTCATAACTTCAAACGTAATATGTGGCTCCACCCTTCCTTGACGGGGACAAGTCATGGTCAGGGCGTCTCATTTTATACCATTGAGCTCTTTACAATTCGACTTCGCCATAAAGCGTTATTTGAAGAATTAACAGATGATTTATGGAATAAGCCATACACCGATGATTGGAGGAATTAGGAGTTACTTATAAACCGACTTGTTAAGGTCTAACCTATAAACCGCCTTGTTAAGGTCTAATCTATAAACCGACTTGTTAAGGTCTAAACCCATAAACCGACTTGTTAAGGTCTAACCTATAATGTTAAGGTCTAACCTATAATGTTACGGTCTAACCTATAATGTTACGGTCTAACCTATAAACCGCCTTGTTAAGGTCTAATCTATAAACCGACTTGTTAAGGTCTAACCTATAAACCGTCTTGTTAAGGTCTAACCTATAATCGTCTTGTTAAGGTCTAATCTATAAACCGACTTGTTAAGGTCTAATCTATAAACCGTTTTGTTAAGGTCTAACCTATAAAGCGTCTTGTTAAGGTCTAACCTATAGACCGTCTTGTTAAGGTCTAATCTATAAACCGACTTGTTAAGGTCTAACCTATAAACCGACTTGTTAAGGTCTAACCTATAAATCGTCTTGTTAAGGTCTAACCTATAAACCGTCTTGTTAAGGTCTAACCTATATACCGTCTTGTTAAGGTCTAACCTATAAACCGACTTGTTAAGGTCTAAACTATAAACCGTCTTGTTAAGGTCTAACCTATATACCGTCTTGTTAAGGTCTAACCTATAAACCGACTTGTTAAGGTCTAACCTATAAACCGACTTGTTAAGGTCTAACCTATAAACCGACTTGTTAAGGTCTAAACTATAAACCGTCTTGTTAAGGTCTAACCTATATACCGTCTTGTTAAGGTCTAACCTATAAACCGACTTGTTAAGGTCTAAACTATAAACCGTCTTGTTAAGGTCTAACCTATATACCGTCTTGTTAAGGTCTAACCTATAAACCGACTTGTTAAGGTCTAACTATAAACCGACTTGTTAAGGTCTAACCTATAAACCGTCTTGTTAAGGTCTAACCTATATACCGTCTTGTTAAGGTCTAACCTATAAACCGACTTGTTAAGGTCTAAACTATAAACCGTCTTGTTAAGGTCTAACCTATATACCGTCTTGTTAAGGTCTAACCTATAAACCGACTTGTTAAGGTATAACCTATAAACCGTCTTGTTAAAGTCTAACCTATATACCGTCTTGTTAAGGTCTAACCTATAAACCGACTTGTTAAGGTCCGACCTATCCTTGAATGACTAACCTCAAGTATTTTCATTTCGTGTGCGCCATGTCAGATTGACATATTTTCTCGGGTGTCGTTACCTCCCAAAGTGGAGAACCGCTGATTTCTGCTCTAAGTCTAAACCAGGAATCCATGAAAAGCTGAAGATAACAATATACCCTTCTTCTCTGAAGATCTCCTCTTCCTGTTTAATAGTCATGACAAACGCTTCGTGTCGATATTAATAACATACGTACACTACTCCTAATCGATTGCTGTTCCTATCAAAACGACAAACGCGACTTGCTGAGGCCGGTTTTGGAAAATTTCGTTTCAAGTCAAGCAATTTAATTTCAAACATCACCAACGACCGGCACGATACCAAGTTCAGGAATCGATACCATCATTGCCAACGTTGTTGTTGTTTTAAATGCAGGAATCGAGTCATTGCTACTTTTTCTCTTCGCAGTAGATACTTGTGGGTATCGAGTAGGTTTTGATTACAGTGATTAAAAATCTTTCCTTGCAAAGAGTGAAGATACTTCTTAGATGTCAGGAAGCGCAAACAATCTATCTCACCGATAAATTAGTCTGCTTGTGGCTCAGTTGTCATCAGCCCTGTGCGTCGTACACGACGTCTGTGTGTTGAAATGACTCGTGGTTTACGATTGTTTATAACACAATAGTGCAACGACAGCGGCGGAGGAAGAGAGGGGTGCAGAGCTGGCAGCTAGAGCTTGAGCGACACTTTGATTTACTTTATATTGGGAAACGGCGCGGCGTCATCGGCAAACTGGCTGTTTTACTTGGCACGCCTCAGCCAACACTAACCGCACTGTTGTGCCTCTACCATCGCGTCTGTAATTTTGTAGTAGCGTGGATATTACTAGGTCATCATCATCATCATCATCATCGCCTGTCGTCCCATCTGGGGCATAGGCCACGAACAAAGTCTCTCCAGGCATCCCGGTCCTGCGCCAATCTCTCCAACTGTCCACAGCTGTGCCCACTCTTTTTGGAGTCTGCCTCCAGTTCCCTTCTCCATGCAGGTCATTTTGGGTCGACCTCTTTCCTCTTGCCTTTGGGGTTCCAAGTGAGGGCTTGTCTCACAATGCTGGATGTAGGTTTTCTGAGAGTGTGGCCAATCCATCTCCATCTGCGATGGCGTATTAGCTCTTCCACTGGCTCTTGTTGTGTGCGCTGCCAGAGGTCCTCGTTGGTGATGACATTGGGCCAGCGGATTCGGAGAATTGTTCGGAGACATGTGTTTATAAATGTTTGAAGCTTTTTTGAACCGGCTGCTGTTGTTCGCCATGTTTCTGGTCCATATAGCAAGACAGGCTTCACTGTGGTGTTGAATATCCTGACCTTGGTCTGGAGGGTCAAGTTGTTGCAGCTCCAAACTTTTTTTAGATGCATGTTTAAATGCTGTTCTTGCTTTGCCCATTCTCACTCTTACGTTGGGGTCTGTCCCTCCTTGTGTGTCAATGATGCTGCCAAGGTATGTGAAGCTATCCACCTCCGCAGGATTTGTTCCTTCCAGTGTCATTACGGTGTTGCTTGATGTATTTCTTTTTCCTCTATGGATGTTCAGGCAAACACAGCAGAGAAATGCGCTATATAGTTAGTTTTCTCTTGGATCTTTCTGTGTGTTTGATAGTAATGCCAGATCATCCGCAAAATCCAGGTCATCAAGTTGTTTCCATAATGTCCACTGGATACCATTTCTCTTCTGCTCTGTAGACATTTTCATTATCCAGTCAATACTAATAGTTACTGAAACAAAATTAAAGTCATCTAAGTGTGACAAATGACAATTTTAGTCAGTAAGATGGACATATCAGACATATGGAGATATCAGACATATTAGTCAGTATGCTTTTCAATATTGTTTAAAAAAGCTGCCATGGTATTTTGAACGTTCGAAACGCCGCTTAACTTTCGCCGTCATGACCGCTATGCAATGCAAACTAGCGGTCGTGTTTTCATTATTTGATTCATTCAAAGAACTAAAATCTGTTTGTGTTTAGCAATTTTTTTTCCCTGTTCAGATAAAAAAGGTGTATCCAAATACATTGTAGTATGTGGGGACCGTATTTTATGTTCCGTTGACAGATATTTCTTCTTACGCGTTATTGTGTTAAATGTATTTCACAGCATATGTTTCAAACGAAAAGTTTTAATTCGATAAATTGTTCACAAGCCGCAATGTTCCCAGGCCTACTAGTCAGACACGTGGACATGTATAATGCATTATCTGCGACATAGAGACATAGAAAGCGATACTATCCAGACATAGATGCATTCAACAGGGACACATTAGTCAAATACATGGACACATTGGTCAGATACATGGACACATTGGTCAGACACAGTGACACATCAGAAAGTCGACAATGTAATAAAAATAAAGGAAAAAGTCATTCAATTTGATAATTGTTACCGCTTCTTATTTGGAACACTGGAACATACAATCATGCCATCACGCGTACATGTCATCAAATTAACAAGTCATCAATAATGTCAATCAAGCAAGTCATCATCCAAACATTCAAACATATAATTAAGTATTATAAGACACATCATTTTTTTGTTTATAGATGTTGAATCATGAAACAGTATGGAAACAGGAATTAGATGTACAAACTTTGAACGCCTTTATATTATGTTTTTAGATTATGTCTTTCCAACTCAAAATATTTCATGCAATGAAATAAAACATTATTGCGTAATTTCTACATAAATTCTGAAAAAGCCTCAAACCCTAACAGTGTGATTTTGTTTCCTTACGACCTAACCACAGAGCGAGTTAGGGTTGAGAGTTTAGCGTAGGCTTAGGTTTAAAGAGAACTCAACTATGAGTGAGCTTTGAAAAAAAGGGTGAAGGCCAAAGACAGATTTCATCAACGCCTGATCATAAATATTGATGAGGGATAAAATCAAGCATCACAGACATTTGAAGTTTGCCACGTCATCAAGTTCTGATGACGTCATTAAGCGTCATCAAGTCCTAATGACGTCAGCAAGTATTTATTATGTCACCAAGAAGTGAGGAGGTTTTATCTTTTGGATTTAATTTTATTGCATTCCTTTCTTTCTCTTTCTCTCTCTCTCCCTCTCTCTGTGGACAAATATTTTATCAATTCTAGTCAACTTTATCTTTACACAATCTTCATATATTATTAAAATCATAAACTATCGTCATATATAATTATATATATATATATATTTATATTTATAACAAAGAACCAATGCAACTCACGTGTCTACACTCGGACACGTGACGTCATAGCCAAGTCATTCAGGGTTTAATTTACATAATATGACAATCAGAATGATGGGGTGATTTTAAGGACGATGGTGATGGTATTTACAGTGATTGAATAGAAATAATGATGGAAATGATACATACATCTTATATCAGCGGACATAATGTTCTGGGGGCAGGGGGGTTGTGGGCCACGAGAGAGATGAGTCTGTCTGGTATGGTGGCAGTGTACTGTCTTCAGTTGTTTAGTGTTGTTTTCATATTGGAACCTGTAGCATGACGTCATGACGCCCGAAAATAGCAACAAACATGCTCATATTTACATAAATATTCTATTAAAGGACAATCAAAAGCAAGACAACACAAAAACCCGTGGGAGTCAAAGAATGTCTCAGGACCCCCCTCCCCCCACACCCCCAAACCTATTCCCCCTAAGCCTACCAGAGGCGGATCCAGAAGTTTAACCAACGACAGGGTACGGTGGGTGGGGAGGGGGGTATCTAAGAATTTTTGTTTAAAAAATCTGGAAATAAATATTTTGACACCTGTGGTGGGTCTGCAGTATAATCCCACTTGGGGTCTGCCCCTGTCTGAATTGTTAGTGAGATATTTATATAAGACCAAGGTGTGGATGTACTGCCTATATTAGAGTCCTTTGCTCTCAACCCTTTCCAGGCAAGAAGGAGCAGTACAGCCCGGGGGTGGGGGTTGGTGTGTCTGTAATGTAAGACTAGAGGACAGAAGTGTAAAGAAGTATATTCATCCCTCCCCCACCAGCCCAATCCTGGTGGATACCCAGTGGCCACGTGAAGTCATGTCATAGGCTACACAACCTCAGGAGATTGTATTCTGAAAATATCTTGTATACATTCCAAAACTCCTTCTTTCTATTATGAAAGTATTATTATAGTATTGAGGAAAGTAGACAAAAGTGCTATCCTAGACATTAACAGGCAAGAGTTTGTTGGTCTGTTGAACAAGTGGGACAGACACCAAGCCACTGGTCCAGGAAATGAGGTCAACGTTTCCCCAGGTGGGTGGTAGACCTTATGCCTGGATTGGCTGATTCCGTGACGGCTGAATGAACCAATGATCGACTAGCTTTGTTTTTTTTGTTTTTGTCAAGTGGGCGGAGCTTGGGGGCCCCCCACCATGACGTCACAAGGAAGTTAGCGGTCGTGACGTCACGTTTGGTCCATGAGGTCTTGGACGTTGATGAGAAGTTATCTACAAGTGACCAGGTGATGTTGATGAAGATGATGACAGGTGAAATTATCCACAGGTGTTGTGAGATGACCACCTCACGAGCGGGACACCATCTTCACACACCATGACACACATCTTGAGGGCAGACAGACCAAATGCTAAACGAGTACCATCCTCGTCATCCACCGTGACTTGCTGTTTGCTGCCCTCAACGGGTCCATTTCTGGGGCACACAAAACAAAAGAATCCAATCATCTTCAGACGGTTTTCAAACATGACTTAGTGGGTGCGGCTTGGCCGGCTGGTAGTTTGTGTTCGTGTACTTCCGGTTGTGGTAGTTGCTCTTGTGGCAGAGCTTCCCGTAGAAGAGCTTCCGCCAGGAGTCCACCGTCTTGCCGGACCAGATCCAGAAGCCGGACGTGGTGCCTATGACCAGACACATGAAATACTTCAACATGAACACCGTGTAGTTGGGATGGACGGGCTCTTCGTAGCACGGGTTGGTGCGCGTGGCTTCCCAGCTCTCCCTCAGGTGCTGTTCGTAGAAGTAGCACGCAATGACGATGGTCGCCGGGACGGTGTAGAGCACAGTAAATACTCCTATCCGGATCATCAGCCGCTCAAGTTTGTCCGTCTTACCGCGGCCCTGTTGTTTGATGACGTTCCGGATCCGAAAGAGTGAAACGAACCCTGCCAGGAGGAAAGAAGTCCCTATGATGAGGTAAACAAATAAAGGCGCCAGGACGAAGCCCCGCAGGTTGTCCAGGCTCTGGTTGCCCACGTAGCAGATCCCAGCGATGGGGTCGCCGTCCACGGACGACATAGCCAGAACGGCGATGCTCTTCACGCTGGGGATCAACCAGGCGGCCAGGTGAAAGTACTGAGAGTAACTGGCGATGGCCTCCTGGCCCCATTTGAGACCCGCCGCGAGGAACCACGTGAAGGACAGGATGACCCACCAGATTGACGACGCCATGCCGAAGAAATAAACCAGCAGGAACACGACGGTGCACACGGCGGGGCCCGTAGTCTCGTAGCGGATGACGCCGCTGTCGCAGGCGACGCCCTCGTGGCCGACGATGAGCCTGATGATGTAGCCGATGCTGACCATGAAGTAGCAGGCGCTGAGGAAGATGATGGGCCTCTCCGGGTACTTGAACCGCTTCATGTCCACGAAGAAGGTGGACACGGTCATCGAGGTGGATATGCAGCACAGGATGGACCAGAGTCCGACCCAGAAGGTCGCGAACGTCTTCTCGTGGTCCGAAAAGTACGGGCCGTAGCAGTTGATGGCGCAGTTGTTCACTCCGCCGGTGCGAAGCTTGTCAAAATGGCTGCTTGACTTCTCTGTGATGAGCTGGTAAAAGGAACAAATAAACGTGTGTAAGTTCTTGTATACTCATGATAAACATACTATTTGTCGAACAAACGGATATCTACATGTTATGTGGTGTGGGTGTTAGTAAAATAACAACAACTTAGAAATATGACCCGCTTAGCCGAGATATTCTTAATTAGTATTTAGAGTCCAATTTTATGCCTTTCGGAATTGGCACAGATTTTAAGTCCTTTGCAGAGTTGATCTGACACATGAGTACAACCCTGTTTATGCCAACCAGTCAACTAATCAATCATTGGAATGTACGTGCTTCCCCTGATGTGTACCTATACCGTGAATGGTGTGTACAACTAAAGGTGTGTACCTGCCACTAAAGGTGTGTACCTGCCACTAAAGGTGTGTACCTGCCACTAAAGGTGTGTACCCACCACTAAAGGTGTGTACCTACCACTAAAGGTGTGTGTACCCACCACTAAAGGTGTGTACCCACCACCAAAGGTGTGTGTACCTGCCACTAAAGGTGTGTACCTACCACTAACGGCTTCTCACATCTGATGGTGCAGTTCCTGGCTCTTGCCGGGGTGGTAGCTGAGATGATGTCTACCACAGGATGCACCACACCTGGGTTCGCCTTGTTAGCCGGGTCAGGTAGTACACCTGGTTTCCTGGACGGTGGCATCACGCTGTCCCCTGGCCTGGGGGGCGGGGCATGCCTGTCCGTCGTGTTGGCGTCCATGCACAGTGTGTCCTTGTCCCCCAGGGCGGGGAGGTTCTCACACTTCATTCTGTCGGGCCAGTTGAAGCCGTACTGCCTGTTGGGATCAAACAAATTTCTCATTAGATACATACAAACAAACTTGTTAGCTTCACGCAAACTTATCATTAGCTTCATACTAACAGAAATTTCAAATTAATAGTTTCAAACATATCGAACAAAGTTATTTAATATATGTTGTTTCTCATGTCCTCGATATAATACAAGTCCAAGTGAGACAACCAAGGCAGACAACCAAGGCAGACTCCAAGCCCCAATCACAGTTTATTATAACTATAATTTCCCTAATATTTTATTTTCACCAAACGTCAACAACACATAACTACCCCCACCCCTCCCTGGATCTAATTAAATATTCATTGCAAATTTCTAATCCAACATCCGGCACGATCTCTGTTGACACGTGAACTCAGGCGGAACGACAGATCTGGCATCGATCTGGTTTCATTGAGTATTGATCTCACTGCGTTCACAATCAAAATCAAGTTGTCAAGCAAAGAAGAGATGATTGTTTAGTGATGATTGTTTAGTGATGATTGTTTAGTGATGATTGTTTAGTGATGATTGTTTAGTGATGATTGTTTAGTGATGATTGTTTAGTGATGATTGTTTAGTGATGATTGTTTAGTGATGATTGTTTAGTGATGATTGTTTAGTGATGATTGTTTAGTGATGATTGTTTAGTGATGATTGTTTAGTGATGATTGTTTGTGATGATTGTTTAGTGATGATTGTTTAGTGATGATTGTTTAGTGATGATTGTTTAGTGATGATTGTTTAGTGATGATTGTTTAGTGATGATTGTTTAGTGATGATTGTTTAGTGATGATTGTTTAGTGATGATTGTTTAGTGATGATTGTTTAGTGATGATTGTTTAGTGATGATTGTTTAGTGATGATTGTTTAGTGATGATTGTTTAGTGATGATTGTTTAGTGATGATTGTTTAGTGATGATTGTTTAGTGATGATTGTTTAGTGATGATTGTTTAGTGATGATTGTTTAGTGATGATTGTTTAGTGATGATTGTTTAGTGATGATTGTTTAGTGATGATTGTTTAGTGATGATTGTTTAGTGATGATTGTTTAGTGATGATTGTTTAGTGATGATTGTTTAGTGATGATTGTTTAGTGATGATTGTTTAGTGATGATTGTTTAGTGATGATTGTTTAGTGATGATTGTTTAGTGATGATTGTTTAGTGATGATTGTTTAGTGATGATTGTTTAGTGATGATTGTTTAGAGATGATTGTTTAGAGATGTGACTATGAAATTTATTCTCAACAATGTTGCATTCTAGACTGCGAATAGCGCAAATGTTCAATTCTTCAGCCAAACTGATAGGTCACCGTGTTGTATAACAGACTGTTTGTTAATATCAGTCTATTGACAGTTTGTAAATGAAATGTTACATTCTATAGCTAGTATATAAATTAAGTTATATTCCAACGGCTTCTAGACAGTTGGTACATTTTACATTATACAGATAAGATGGTAATTGAAATATAACATTCTTTACTGTTAGATGTTAAATATAACATTCTTTACTGTTAGATGTTAAATATAACATTCTTTACTGTTAGATGTTAAATATAACATTCTTTACTGTTAGATGTTAAATATAATATTCTTTACTGTTAGATGTTAAATATAACATTCTTTACTGTTAGATGTTAAATATAACATTCTTTACTGTTAGATGTTAAATATAACATTCTTTACTGTTTGATGTTAAATATAACATTCTTTAGTTAATATAAACATTCTTTACTGTTTGATGTTAAATATAACATTCTTTACTGTTTGATGTTAAATATAACATTCTTTACTGTTAGATGTTAAATATAACATTCTTTACTGTTAGATGTTAAATATAACATTCTTCACTGATGGACGTTGAAAAATAGCCTTCACTTTTGGTTGCCGATTCAAAATAAATATTTATAAATTAATTGGTATAGGTGTCCTCCGAAAGACGTCCAGTGGGGCCTGTGCAATGGTGAGTCCAATCCTCCATTTGGTTTTTTAAAAATATATAATTCCCAATCCATCCTACCATGATTGTGCACTAAGTTCCCCAAATATTCTTTAGACATTCTGGAGACTTGAATTAATATTATAAACCTCATTTACAGTTAGCGCCCAAACAATGAAACATTGAACTAAAGACTTGGCCACGCCGTGAAGGGAGGCAACTGCTTAATGCTGTCAGAATAAGGGAGGGAATTTTTGATGACCTCACGAGACGTTTCAGTTGGGCCTGTAGCCTGACCAGGAATTAACCGCTCATCAAAATTTAACCTTCGCATGTCGGCATCAACAACAATTGTGTGCCAGGACCACTCCCACACACCCCACTGCATCACTTTAAACAAGTTGCTGTCGTTTCAATTAATGTGGCATTTTTCTTGCCACAGCTATGTTTTAAATATAAGATTGGAATCATATAATCAAAGTTTACTTATAACCCCCCCCCCTTTTTTTTTGGATTAACGGTTCAGGGCCGGTGAAAATAATATTGAAATGCGCGTAAAAAAAGTGAAAACTAAAACAATTCTATTCACACAATGTTGGTGCATACATCAAACTAAACAATTCTATTCACACAATCTTCGTGCATGCATCAAACTAAACAATTCTATTCACACAATGTCCATGCATACATCAAACTAAACAATTATATTTACACAATGTTCATGCACACATCAAACTAAACAATTCTATTCGCACAATGTTCGTGCATACATCAAACTAAACAATTCTATTCGCACAATGTTCGTGCATACATCAAACTAAACAATTCTATTCACACAATGTTCATGCATACATCAAACTAAACAATTCTATTTACACAATGTTGATACATACATCAAACTAAACAATTCTATTCACACAATGTTCGTGTATATATGAAACTAAACAATTCTATTCACACAATGTTCATGCATACAAAAACTCATTTGTTGTTAAAAGCTTCATTAAAAATTATTATGATAATGAAATTGATCTCACACAAAGAAATGTTGTAATTTTCCAAACTCGTCTAAAAAAAGAGGGGAGGGGCACTCCACATCACTGACACCATGAACCCACTCCACATCACTAACACCATGAACCCACATCACTAACACCATGAACCCACTCCACATCACTGACAGCATGAACCCACTCCACATCACTAACACCATGAACCCACTCCACATCACTAACACCATGAACCCACTCCACATCACTGACAGCATGAACCCACTCCACATCACTAACACCATGAACCCACTCCACATCACTAACACCATGAACCCACTCCACATCACTGACACCATGAACCCACTCCACATCACTGACACCATGAACCCACTCCACATACACCCATGACACATCACTGACACCATGAACCCACTCCACATCACTAACACCATGAACCCACTCCACATCACTAACACCATGGACCCACTCCACATCACTAACACCATGAACCCACTCCACATTACTAACACCATGGACCCACTCCACATCACTGACACCATGGACCCACTCCACATTACTAACACCATGGACCCACTCCACATCACTGACACCATGGACCCACTCCACATTACTAACACCATGGACCCACTCCACATCACTAACACCATGAACCCACTCCACATTACTAACACCATGAACCCACTCCACATTACTGACACCATGGATCCACTCCACATCACTGACACCATGGACCCACTCCACATTACTAACACCATGGACCCACTCCACATCACTAACACCATGAACCCACTCCACATTACTAACACCATGAACCCACTCCACATCACTGACACCATGGACCCACTCCACATCACTGACACCATGAACCCACTCCACATCACTAACACCAAGGACCCACTCCACATTACTAACACCAAGGACCCACTCCACATCACTAACACCAAGGACCCACTCCACATCACTGACACCATGAACCCACTCCACATCACTGACACCATGAACCCACTCCACATCACTAACACCATGAACCCACTCCACATCACTAACACCATGAACCCACTCCACATCACTAACACCATGGACCCACTCCACATCACTAACACCAAGGACCCACTCCACATCACTGACACCATGAACCCACTCCACATCACTGTCACCATGAACCCACTCCACATCACTGACACCATGAACCCACTCCACATCACTGACACCATGAACCCACTCCACATCACTGACACCATGGACCCACTCCACATCACTGACACCATGGACCCACTCCACATCACTAACACCATGGACCCTGACCCACTCCACATCACTAACACCATGGACCCACTCCACATCACTAACACCAAGGACCCACTCCACATCACTGACACCATGAACCCACTCCACATTTTAGAAGAAGGCCCGTAAAAAGATTAGAAAATGTCGCTAAATTCCACAAAGCCGTTTCAAATATAATACAGATCCGTTGTGTTGGGCTGAGAGCACGACAAAACCCCTTGTGTGATCTCAAGGTTTTCTATTCACATCGATGGCGATGTACGCAAGCAATACCTCAACAACAAAAGTAATATGACAAACAAATATAAGAATTGAACAACAAACAAACGTAATACGAAAAACAACTGAGAGAACAGAACATCAAACAAATGTAATGCAATCAACAAATATAAGACTAAGAACAGAACAAATAAATGCAATACGACAAACAAATATAAGAAAACTGAACGAATAAAAGTAGTACCGCTGACAACAATACCAAATAACATAGGTTATTTTTTCTGCTAACAGGACTATTTCCTGTTGACGCCCACAAAAGACGGTGATTCGGTCCCCAAGTCGCGGTGATGGTTTTAGCCCAGCCATAGGGGGGGATTAGCCACCAGGAAATCCTCGGATTATCTTCTGATGTGTCAACACGGAGTTTGAGCTCCCGGCATGCAGTTCAACGGGAAAATCTCCGGGTCAAAGGTTAGACTATCAATAGATCCGATTATGGCGCGTGGCTGAGATGACGTCACAATCAGGTGAAAGTTGGGGTGCTAGTGGGTCGTTGAACCACAGCGGCAAACAAAGAAAATTGTCGTCTGTTTACTTTGTGGGCCTTATACAAAGGGAGTGACCAAAGGTCAAGCTGATATGCAGTGATAAACGGACTTCCGACGTCTGGGTTGGTGATTGTGTCTTGTAATGTAACCCACTACTTTGTATTGTGTAACTTACATGACATTTGGGGCCGTCCATAAATGACGTCACGCGATTTTGGCCGATTTTTACCGCCCTCCCCACTCGTCACACTTCATCGAAAAACTTAGACCCCCACCAATATGACGTCTCTAGCTGACCTGTTACTACCTGGGACAAGCCATCAGTCCCTGGTTAGTATCTAGGTTGTTTGTTTGTTTTTGTCCGGTGGGTACAAGCGTCCGAGCGACGCCATACTTGTTCTACAAACCTACACTGGCAGAAACTCGCTAAGACATTGGTAAACTTCTGCAAGTCTTAGAATTTAGTCAATTGATTACATTGAACATATGAGTGGGGCATTGGCTTCAATCGGCTGTCCAAGTTTGGACTGTGTGGAGAAACATAAAAGCAGTTTCAGGTGGGTACCGAAAATGTCACCCTCATATAGTGCCAACAGCTTGGGTTCATCCGGGCACCCTGTCAGCAACACCCCACGTCAAAAATAAGATTTTTTAAATTCGCATTTCTCAGTTGAACCGGATTTTCCAAGAAGCTAGTGGTATAATTTTATCAATAGTTCCCCAGTGTCATTGTGTGTGTGTGTCTGGGTGTGTGTGTGTGTGTATCTGTTTGTTTTGTTGTTATTGCTTGGGACAAGCTCTAGAAAAAACCCGGGATTTCCTGACTGAAGATAATATTTAAAAAAATAAATAACTTCTTTTGTGCACATTTTTACACGACAGTTTTCGTATCCATGAAAAGTATGTACACCTGTTGGGGTCATATATAGCCCGTATTGACAAACTCTGGTGAATATAAACAAAAGAAGTTAACCAAGAAACTACAAATAACACAACAAAACACAAATAAAAGAGATAAAGTTGCGTCGATGCTTGACTTACTTCATGAGGGGAGCACACCCATCCCTGGCCCGCTCGCAGACAGAGCGGCACGCCGGTAGGTGCTTCTTGTAGTTCTCCATACAGATGGGCGCGTACATGCTGCACAGGAAGAACTTGAGGTCCGGCGAGCAGTGGATCTCGACCAGCGGCCAGAACTGGTGGACCTCGAGGCCCGCCTCCTCCTGCGTGTCGTGGTTGAACTGGTTCGGCATGTACGTCATGTTGTAGCCGATGGTCTTGCACATTGGGATGGTCACCTCCTGGCACTTCCGGGGCTCACCGCTTCCGGCTGCCGCCATGGTGGGGGCGTGGCACAGGATCGATGCCAAGATCACGACGAGGGCCATGCCGGTAAAGACAACACTTGCCATTTTGAATACTATTATTTTTATCACAGAAAATGCAGATATGAAACAAATAAAAATATTGAAATTTATATAAATATGTTATATCCTTTCATGAATTCCACATAGCTTTCGGAATTTCCCGAACTCATAAAATTTGTATGTAATCCAGCAGACGGCTACTCATTTCATCAACTTATGTGTCCACTGCCCTTAGATCGGCCACCTGGTCAGTTTTATGACGCATGATGAACTGTAGTAACCAGTGGATGATTTGAAAGTGCAAGGCGATCGATCAAGCGCTAGCTGACTTTATAATGGCGGAATTCATGATGACCAGCAGACGATATTTGTCTGTGATGACCACTTGATGTTTGTCCGTGATGACCACTTGTTTGTCAGTAACCCGTTGTTGACAATACTCGCTTGAAACTGTTATCTCAGTCAGTCCTGGCAAATAATAGAGAAAAAAACTATGTCAAAACATCTCATAATATTTTATATTAATGCATTTGTTGAGTAACGTCACGTGACCAGGGATCTATTAGTTCAATAGAAGCAATAACTAAGCATCATAATCAAATACACATTTCTGCGCAGTAAATAGGCTGTCATTTAATGGCGGAAATCTATTGATAGAACATCCGGGTATTCAGATGGACCAATTTAAGATCTTAATCAAATATCTCGGTATTATGCGAAGAATTATCTAAAAAATTATATATTTATTTTTATTTTATTTTAGTCAGCTCAGTGGATGTTGGTGAGTCGGCGAGAATGTGACAAGCGCGCGCTTGTGGGTGATATTAACTTCTGCTACTAATAGAACATCTGCTCAAGACTTACAGACAAGTATTAACATCGAAAAGTTGTGTTTTCAACAAGCTTTTTATTCTGTGTATTTGTGACTAAAGTTTACACGTTTTTTATGCATATTGTGCTAAAATAAACACGCTTCTCTGTACGTATTTTACTTAAGTTAACACGCTAATCTATACGCATGTTACTAAAGCTAACACACCTTTCTATACGTATGTATGTACACTGTATGTATGTACACTGTATGTATGTACACTGTATGTATGTGCACTGTATGTCTGTACACTCTATGTATGTACAATATTGTACACTGTATAGACAAGTTTGTGTTGGGATGAATGGGGGACGTGGCATACCTTAATTTTTAAAACGAGTAAAAATATAAGCGAAGCCAGATATTGTAAAAAATGGGAATGTTTATAACTCCGATGAGAAGTTTGAGTGCACCATGTGCCGTGCACCTTGCACCATGCGCCGAGATTTTTTTTTACTTTGAAAGACTCTAATGTCAACAATTTTCTACACGGCTCAAAGTTGTGAGGAGGGAGTTTTTGTATTGGTGGTGGGGGGGAGGGGTGTTTTAAGTAAGGAAAGGCCCCCACACTTCTGACTGCGGAAGGCAAATTATGCAGACGCGAACAATATCGTGGCCGCCTGCTACACCCGAGAAGCAGACGTCGATAGATTTGTATAGCTTGAGTGTCACGTGGGGCGGCTTGATTGCGAAATGATGTGGTTATGGCTGGCGTTGGTAGCTCTTACCGGGACAAATATAGACATGCGATGCCGCACACAGTTCCCCGTTTAATGCTCTACCCTCGGCCGCGGGCTCCTTTAATGATAGACGCGGCGTATCCTCCCCCTCCCCTCGGGAGTTTGGTGCCTGCCTATGTAAGGTGGGCTGTTGGTGAGTTGACGATCCAGGGGAGAGAGAGGTGGAGAACAAGGAATAGGGGAATGGAAGAAACTTGCTGTGAGTGTGTTGATAAATATTTGTAATGGCCCTAATAATGTTGTGTATGTTTAGGAATATTGAAAGAGTAATGTCTTTTGTCAAGTTGTTGAAATTGTTTGTAAAGTGCAGTGAGCCCAACCATAGGCTGGTGTACTGCGTTATATAAGTGTACAAAAAAAAACAAGGGAAAAAAACAATTAGGGGCTATTTCTAAAATGTGGGTGTTCACCTGTGCGAGTCCTACCCGCACTTCCCCCCTCCAAACCAGCCACCCAGCCCTGGATGCCTTTAAATTTGTTGAAACTTTGAAGATCAACCTTTGAGTTTATTTGAAGCTCTCAAACGACGCCTTGTACCGCCAGACATTTTGGGTAATGTGACATACTGTGTACTAAGTGTGTACCCTGATTTACCTTATTACCTGACATTGTATCAACTCAAATGTTTTTGTTTCACCTGACAGTGTACATTGTATCACCTGACAGTGTACATTGTATCACCTGACAGTGTACATTGTATCACCTGACAGTGTACATTGTATCACCTGACAGTGTAAATCGTATCATCATTGTATCAGCTAACCTTAAAAATTGTATTATCAACTGACGTATTGTACCACCAGTCACCTTTCCTCTTCTTAAAAAGCTGACATGTCATTTTGCCTGTCATTTTCAAGGCCGCTGCCATCATAATTCAACCTCGTCAGCTCCTCACTAACTGTACAAATGTCTCACCTCGTTATCAGTTATTTCCCAACCATCTTATAGTTACAATAATTTCACACAAATTAACCCTTCGCTTCCTGCGCAAGGCATTTCCACTCTTACACTTCCGACAGTCTTCGCATGGGAAAGTTGATCATGCATTAACCAATGTGATCCTTCCGATGCATTAACCCTTGAGCGACGAGGGTCAAATCATTGCTGTACAGGATTGCAGGCATTTCGTGGACCCAAGCAGCGGTGTCTTCATAATGCTCACTCAAAAGTGCCATGTATTGCAAATTAACGGAACCTTGCGCGCCGAGCCGCGCACAGGCTTTCTGCGCCAGTGCTTGAGTGTGTACGCTCATGTTCTGACATGATGATAGACAGGGGATGTCCATGTGAAAGGGAAATGTACACGTAATGGTGAATTGATGGTTAAATATATTCATGAAAGGAATGGTGCTGGTAGAGAGAGAGAGAGAGATAGAGAGAAAGAGAGAGAGAGAAAGAGAGAGAGAGAGAGAGAGAAAGAGAGAGAGAGAGAGAGAAGAGAGAGAGAGAGAGAGAGAAAGAGAGAGAGAGAGGATGTGAGAGGGATGGAGAAATTGAGAGAGACATGACATAACAGAGAAAGAGTGAGAGACGATGTGTTGAAAGGCGGGGTGACAGGAAGAGTGAAACAAGAGTTCGGAGAGAAAAAAACTGAGACCGAATAAGACCGACAGAGATGAAGTTGAGAGAGATAGGTTAAAAGAGACAGAGAATGGGAGATACAAAGACTTGTAGAAAGCGACATATGAAAAAAAGGACAAGGATAGGAATACATCAGAAGAAGTCAGTGTTGTGGCCAATGGTCAGTTTCAACAAAACTTATAATGACGACACGACAGTCTTTATGGTAACTTCTCTAACAGTATAACGATAGCCACCGTTAGCAGCCACAGGGACTCCATGATAGGGCCAAACAGCTTGTGCGGGTAGCGTCATTGAAACCATCACCTATTTATTGACGTGTGAGCAGCACTAATTTTTGAAAACTTCAATGATCAAACTAATTTGAAAATTCATTTACATTAGGAAACCTTATATATTTCGTAAGTGATTGTTAAGCTAATTCTTGTCTTGGATATTCTTCAAAGTGTGGACAATAATATGTTTTCTTAAATGTCATCTCAGGACAAAATCAAGAAAATAGTTTTTAAAAACTTCTGATATAAAACTCCGCCAAAATTTCTGGTGATTAAAAAATTTGCACCCATTTATTTTCTACGGCGGAAAGTTTCAAGATGGCGGAAGTCGGCGCGCGCGATGAGCGAGTTATCGCGTCACACGCATGACTGCGCGGGATGTACTCAGCTACGGGTTCGTCCTTGCATGATTGAATGCTAACAGGCCGGAGCGACTGAGTACAAGAGGTTTGCGCATGTTGTGTGTCGGGGGTGGGGTAGTGGGGATAAAGGTCAAGGACGAGACGTTCACTTCCTGTTACGAAGGTCTAGCAGGACAACAAACTCCAGCGCTGTGTTTGTGTCCGTTGAACTGAATGTTCCAGAAACTCGTTTGACCCTCTCAATGATGCATCAACATTTCAAATAACCCAACGAAACATTAAAAGAAAAAAACTAAGCTTTCTAAATATCCACCACTTAACTCTGGCAAAGATCCCATTACAGTTTACTGAAAGATCCTCACAGTGTACACGAAGATTCATATATTATTTAAGAAATCCACGCATTTATATACAAAAATCGACAGGATAATCCACACTTTTTATATCCACATAATTCAAACGGATTGCTAATTATAAATCCGGCCCAATCCAGCTTCGGCCGGATTTAGAAAATTTGAATCCGGTACACCCCTAATAATAAATAACCGCATTGAAATACCAACAAAAAAATCGGTGAAGTCAGGATAATAATGCACAAATAATGGATGCTGGGCAACTCCACATTCATGCACGAATTATTTATTTTTTTGCACACAGACCAACGAACCTTTTAGAGGTAATATGGGCTAGGGTTGGGGCCTCTGGGGACGTTAGGTGACGGGACTAGCGACGTTATGGCCTCTTATGATTATAAGCAGCACCTAAACCCTTCAAATCAGAGAACAAGAAGTTATGACTCGTCATGTCTGTTAAGGCAACATTACTAGCACCCTCACACTCCAGCACCCTCACACTCCAGCACCCTCACACTACATCACACTCCAGCACCCTCACACTACATCACACTCAAGTACCCTCACATACACACTCCAGCACCCTCACATACACACTCCAGCACCCTCACACTACATTACACTCCAGCACCCTCACATACACGCTCCAGCACCCTCACACTGCATCACACTCCAGTACCATCACATACACACTCCAGCACCCTCACACTACATCAAACTCCAGCACCCTCACACTACATCACAATCCAGCACCCTCACCTACACACTCCAGCACCCTCACAAGCACACTCCAGCACCCTAACATACACACTCTAGCACCCTCACATACACACTCCAACACCCTCACACTCCAACACCCTCACACTCCAACACCCTCACACTCCAGCACCCTCACATACACACTCCAACACCATCACACTCCAGCACCCTCACACTACATCACACTCCAGCACCCTCACACTCCAGCCCCCTCACACTACATCACACTCCAGCACCCTCACACTACATCACACTCCAGCACCCTCACACTCCAGCACCCTCACACTACATCACACCCCAGCACCCTCACCTACACACTCCAGCATCCTCACATACACACTCCAGCACCCTCCCATACACACTCTAGCACCCTCATATACACACTCCAACACCCTCACACTCCAACACCATCACACTCCAACACCCTCACACTCCAGCACCCTCACATACACACTCCAACACCATCACACTCCAGCACCCTCACACTACATCACACTCCAGCACCCTCACACTACATCACACTCCAGCCCCCTCACACTACATCACACTCCAGCACCCTCACACTACATCACACTCCAGCACCCTCACACTACATCACACTCCAGCACCCTCACACTACATCACACTCCAGCACCCTCACACTACATCACACTCCAGCCCCCTCACACTACATCACACTCCAGCCCCCTCACACTACATCACACTCAAGCCCCCTCACACTACATCACACTCAAGCACCCTCACACTACATCACACTCCAGCACCCTCACACTACATCACACTCCAGCACCCTCACACTACATCACACTCCAGCACCCTCACACTACATCACACTCCAGCACCCTCACACTCCAGCCCCCTCACACTACATCACACTCAAGCCCCCTCACACTACATCACACTCAAGCCCCCTCACACTACATCACACTCCAGCACCCTCACACTACATAACACTCCAGCACCCTCACACTACATCACACTCCAGCACCCTCACACTCCAGCACCCTGACACCCCCAACCCCTCCCATCGAGTGTGGTACACCCCGTGACCTGGTTCAGTCAAGTGTCTGAACGGATCTAAAGTAGCACAGGAAATAGACATAACTTGACAAGAGTGTCAATGCGACAGAGAGTGTAAGTGGGGCGCGTGCCAAGTCAGGGGCGTGGAAGAACTGGTATTGTGAGGGGCGCAGTAGATCTGGTATTGTCAGGGGCGTAGAAGAACTGTTCTTGTCATGGGCGTACTAGAACTGGTATTGTCTTGGGTGTAGTAGAAATGTTCTCGTAGAGAGTGTAGCAGAAATGTTCTCGTAGAGAGTGTAGTAGAAATGTTCTCGTAGAGAGTGTAGTAGAAATGTTCTCGTAGAGAGTGTAGTAGAAATGTTCTCGTAGAGAGTGTAGTAGAAATGTTCTCGTAGAGAGTGTAGTAGAAATGTTCTCGTAGAGAGTGTAGTAGAAATGTTCTCGTAGAGAGTGTAGTAGAAATGTTCTCGTAGAGAGTGTAGTAGAAATGTTCTCGTAGAGAGTGTAGTAGAAATGTTCTCGTAGAGAGTGTAGTAGAAATGTTCTCGTAGAGAGTGTAGTAGAAATGTTCTCGTAGAGAGTGTAGTAGAAATGTTCTCGTAGAGAGTGTAGTAGAAATGTTCTCGTAGAGTGTAGTAGAAATGTTCTCGTAGAGAGTGTAGTAGAAATGTTCTCACAGAGAGTGTAGTAGAAATGTTCTCGTAGAGAGTGTAGTAGAAATGTTCTCGTAGAGAGTGTAGTAGAAATGTTCTCGTAGAGAGTGTAGTAGAAATGTTCTCGTAGAGTGTAGTAGAAATGTTCTCGTAGAGTGTAGTAGAAATGTTCTCGTAGAGAGTGTAGTAGAAATGTTCTCGTAGAGAGTGTAGTAGAAATGTTCTCGTAGAGTGTAGTAGAAATGTTCTCGTAGAGAGTGTAGTAGAAATGTTCTCGTAGAGAGTGTAGTAGAAATGTTCTCGTAGAGAGTGTAGTAGAAATGTTCTCGTAGAGAGTGTAGTAGAAATGTTCTCGTAGAGAGTGTAGTAGAAATGTTCTCGTAGAGAGTGTAGTAGAAATGTTCTCGTAGAGTGTAGTAGAAATGTTCTCGTAGAGTGTAGTAGAAATGTTCTCGTAGAGAGTGTAGTAGAAATGTTCTCGTAGAGAGTGTAGTAGAAATGTTCTCGTAGAGAGTGTAGTAGAAATGTTCTCGTAGAGAGTGTAGTAGAAATGTTCTCGTAGAGAGTGTAGTAGAAATGTTCTCGTAGAGAGTGTAGTAGAAATGTTCTCGTAGAGAGTGTAGTAGAAATGTTCTCGTAGAGAGTGTAGTAGAAATGTTCTCGTAGAGAGTGTAGTAGAAATGTTCTCGTAGAGAGTGTAGTAGAAATGTTCTCGTAGAGAGTGTAGTAGAAATGTTCTCGTAGAGAGTGTAGTAGAAATGTTCTCGTAGAGAGTGTAGTAGAAATGTTCTCGTAGAGAGTGTAGTAGAAATGTTCTCGTAGAGAGTGTAGTAGAAATGTTCTCGTAGAGAGTGTAGTAGAAATGTTCTCGTAGAGAGTGTAGTAGAAATGTTCTCGTAGAGAGTGTAGTAGAAATGTTCTCGTAGAGAGTGTAGTAGAAATGTTCTCGTAGAGAGTGTAGTAGAAATGTTCTCGTAGAGAGTGTAGTAGAAATGTTCTCGTAGAGAGTGTAGTAGAAATGTTCTCGTAGAGAGTGTAGTAGAAATGTTCTCGTAGAGAGTGTAATAGAAATATTCTCGTAGAGAGTGTAGTAGAAATGTTCTCGTAGAGTGTAGTAGAAATGTTCTCGTAGAGAGTGTAGTAGAAATGTTCTCGTAGAGAGTGTAGTATAGAAATGTTCTCGTAGAGTGTAGTAGAAATGTTCTCGTAGAGAGTGTAGTAGAAATGTTCTCGTAGAGAGTGTAGTAGAAATGTTCTCGTAGAGAGTGTAGTAGAAATGTTCTCGTAGAGAGTGTAGTAGAAATGTTCTCGTAGAGTGTAGTAGAAATGTTCTCGTAGAGAGTGTAGTAGAAATGTTCTCGTAGAGAGTGTAGTAGAAATGTTCTCGTAGAGTGTAGTAGAAATGTTCTCGTAGAGAGTGTAGTAGAAATGTTCTCGTAGAGAGTGTAGTAGAAATGTTCTCGTAGAGTGTAGTAGAAATGTTCTCGTAGAGAGTGTAGTAGAAATGTTCTCGTAGAGAGTGTAGTAGAAATGTTCTCGTAGAGAGTGTAGTAGAAATGTTCTCGTAGAGAGTGTAGTAGAAATGTTCTCGTACAGAGTGTAGTAGAAATGTTCTCGTAGAGAGTGTAGTAGAAATGTTCTCGTAGAGAGTGTAGTAGAAATGTTCTCGTAGAGAGTGTAGTAGAAATGTTCTCGTAGAGAGTGTAGTAGAAATGTTCTCGTAGAGAGTGTAGTAGAAATGTTCTCGTAGAGAGTGTAGTAGAAATGTTCTCGTAGAGAGTGTAGTACTGACCTTGCAATGGGCGTTGTTAACTAAAAGGTTTCTTTTGTTATTGTTTTCTTTTTTGGGGGGGGGTTGGGGTGGGGGAGGAAATGTATCGTCCCGTCTTAGATACACCAATTGTTCTGCAGAGATGCCATTCTTTTTTTCAAACGTATTCAAAACAAAGATTGAAGGCAACATAAATGTCCTTTAGTCGGAGTCTAGGTGTGTTATGAATGTCATAAGACAGGCGACTGGGTGTGTAATGTCATATAGACAGGCGACTGGGTGTGTAATGTCCTATAGACAGGCGACTGGGTGTGTAATGTCCTATAGACAGGCGACTGGGTGTGTAATGTCCTATCAACACTTTATTCTTGTATGAAGACCTAGGTGTTGACCTCTAGGACAGAAGCTAACGAGAAGTCTCACAGCTAATTCACAGATCACATTCGATCTGTCAGATAGAAGACCTAGCTGAATTAAGGAAGTCAATTCTTAAGGTACAGTGGCAGTGGCGTCTCCTTCGCTGAGTGTGGTATTTGGGGGTGGGGAGACAATAAATAACTCAAAAAGTGTAAACACTCGTGAAAGTTGTTGAACAAATCGCAGAGCCGTTGTAGGACTTCGTGACAAACTCCCGATCAACCAGTAAATAGAAATAACTTCAGGTAGAATGGGCGTCATATGCTTTCCTTTGCAATAGAATTTTTTATTAACCACGTTTTAGTAACCACGTTTTATTAACTCGCTTTCGTTCCTGTGGATTTGTTTGTCTGTCCACAATTTTTCAAATCTGCCATGGGAAATTAAAACCACTTCTGATGGTCCTAGAGATCTCAAAATTTTACCACAGATAGATCCTGGATGACAATGCATTGTATCAAAATTTCAGATCGATCGAATGTACCGTTATTAAATTATTGAACTAAGTGCTCGTCTGTACTGTCACTAAATAAGAGCAGACAACGACAGATTGGTAACGCATGCTCGTAATACTCGTCTATAAAGAAGGTAATGTCGCGCATGCACTAAATGTAATATCACGCACTAAAGGTCATGTTGCGCACTAAAGGTAATATCACGCACGAAAGGTAATATCACGCACTAAAGGTAATGTCACGCAATACAGAGGGTCATGTCATGCACCTAACTAAAGTAATCTCATGCAATATAGAAGGAAATGTCATGTTAAAAAGAAGGTAAAGCCACGCATTAAATGTTATGTATATTCACCCAAAGATAAACGTATAACTTTCCCCAGATTATCTTTTATGATATTTGAAAATATAACGCGATATGGATGAAATGAAAGCTGTAATGTAATTTTAACAACTGCTTTGTGCACAGTGTACTAGCCAATATACACAATAATAATAATAATAAATTGATAATTTATATAGCGCTGTATCCCAGCAAGGAACCGGGCTCACAGCGCTTTACATGGAGATTATTACATACATATAATAAATAACCATTCATACCATAACAACATAAATGACAGTACATTACACATAAGCTACGCTAATCATTAAAACAAATGTTGTTTAATTACGGCTATATGAGATGTGTTCAGGGGTCCTAAAACCATTAGTGGACACGCTAACGTCAGAACTTGAGGTAAATTTGGTTTATTCATCGATCAATGTATTTTTTCGCCACCAGGTCATGTATGAACGATCAAGGCTACCACATTAGAGCTACCAGATTATGTATGAACGATCAAGGCTACCACATTAGAGCTACCATATCATGTATGAAAGATCAAGGCTACCACATTAGAGCTACCATATCATGTATGAAAGATCAAGGCTACCACATTAGAGCTACCAGATCATGTATGAACGATCAAGGCTACCACATTAGAGCTACCAGACCACGGTTAGGTGACGAGGGCTACACATGTCTTGGACTCTACATTATGTCATGGGCTACGCATGTCACAGACTCCATATGTCTTTGGCTACACATGTCATGGATTACATAATAAAGAGCTATTACGAGCTGTACATACCATCACGAATTGCCCACTAGTGATTATAATAGAACACATGCGTCAGATGTTGAATTCGGGGCATCAAAATGTCCATCTTACCTTTGAATTTTAAAGCTCTACACTCTTAGATAATAATACATATGATAAAAATTCAACACTTGAAAATATGACTTATCACTTTTCCCGAGCACGATTATCACATTTGAGCTGGTTTCCAAAGTAATTAATTGAATTGGTTTATTTCATTTGTTGTTGTTGATCACAAAAAGTCAGAGTAGTCAGAGTAGCCGGAGTAGCCGGAGTAGCCAGAGTAGCCAGCGAGACTGGATGGCATGACTACGCCAATGTGTCAGAGAGGAGCCATTGTCTCACTGCAGTCACGAGTTTTTTGTTGTTTTGTTTTGCGTACATACGTACCGAGGCTGCGTCGAGGGGCGGGAGACAAGGACTTGTTTTCCGAGCTGGTCTAGTCAATGACAAAACACGAGCTCCCTAATTTTGTCAATATTGGTGCATGGCTGTGTTGAAAGGGTAGCCTCCCCGTCTCTGTTTGACACCAGCACAATTACCTTTTGTTAGATTCCAAAAACACTGGTGTGCTATTTATCCACATTTCTATAAGAAACAGTTGGGCTATCTCCCGACATGTTTAGGGCCAACCACCGTGTCCCTATGTATGCAATAGTTGATTTGTGAGAAGGGATACAATGACGCGAATGGACTTGGAGCTGAAACATGTTTACAAAACAATTATCTCGCCAAGATAAGGGAGTGTTTATTGTTGGTCCTTAACTTTAATCTAAAGGCACAAATAGGGGATTCCCCAAACTCGATACGGATATTACCCAACAGCGTATTTTTAACACAATTGTTTTGGAAAGTAATGTGTATGAATCTTAAGTTTTGAATCTATCTATGTTGTAGAGCAGTTGTTCTCATTTCCCAACCTTTTTTTGCGTAGCGACCCCTTTAAATTAAAGCCATATGACCCCCGACCCCTATGAAATTTAAATAAGTCATTTTTACTATAAAGTTTATACAAAATAGTTTTCTTTTTATTATTATTTAATTTTAAATTAGATCTTCTCTATTTGGGATTAGTGTTAAATGCAAGAGAACGACGAATTCAGCACAACAAATTTGCATTATAGTGAATATCTTTAGTCAACAGTTGGCGATCCCCAGAAAACCCGTCGCGACCCCCTTATCGCGACCCATAGGTCTGGAACCCCTGATGTAGAGAAATTGTGGCCGGGAGGCGAGGGAGTGGGGTGGGTGGGTTCAAACCTAGAATACCAGTAGTGGACAAAAGTCTAGAATGTATTCATCTTATAGTAGAATTTAAAAAGGCAATTAAATTTAATTGGTGATTACTAAAGCTATGATTTTGTGTGATTTTTATAGGCCAAAAAACTCCCAATAGTTTTAAGTACGGAGATGTACTAAGTGTATAGCTGTGTGTATTTAACGTAATACCAACCACAGATATGTACATACAGTAGCTGTGTGTACATAACTTAATACCAACCACATATATGTACATACAGTAGCTGTGTGTATTTAAGAACGTTTCTGACACTTCCAGTTATAATACAAATACAATTATTGGTAAATGTCTAAATACACAATACACCTTAGGATATTTGAAACTATTAGTAATTATCTCACTAAGCCTATTCATTAGTTTAAACTGTAATGCTGTCTTCCAATAAATGTCCTACTACAAGACTTAACATTATGCAGTCACAAAGGGACTTTATATTGATGTCCTACCATGGGATTTCACATTCAACAGTCAGAATAGGGCTTTATATTAATGTCCTGACAGGACTTCACATTAAACAGTCACATCAGTACTTTTTATTAATGCTCTACCACATGACTTTACATTCAACAGGACTTAATATTAATGTCCTGATACAGAATTTCATATTAAACAGTCACAGTCACAACTGTATTTTATATTAATGTCCTACCACAGGATTTCAAATTAAACAGTCACAACAGGACTTTATATTAATGTCCTACCACATGACTTCATATTTATTCTGTCCTAATACAGGATTTTTTTACACCGTACTGATAAACTAGAATCCACAGAAGTGGATTAAATCCACATAATTGGGGAATTCAATTCTTAAGGTACAGAGGCGTCTCCTTGGCTGAGTGTGGTTATTGGGGGTGGGATGACACCGTATGGCTTTTCCAGGGGAGTTGACACCGGTCAGATGTTTGGTGGGTTTAAAGGGTGAGGGAACAGGAGGAACCAGAGTGTCAGGTTCCCCCTGGAGGTAACGAGTTAGTGAGATAGTCCACAAGGCCAAGGTCGGTGGGTCATTGTGGGGGGGGGGTTGCGGCTAATTAGTGGCCAGCGGTTCTATCAGGCAGTAGTGGGAAGGAAAAGGGGGGGGGGTCCGAAGAAAATAGCAAAAGGGGGGGGGGTCAGTTTTCACAAATGTTGGTACTTGGGAGGGCGTGTAGGTGGTGGTGGGGTGGGAGTGGGGAGGGGACCCTGGGCTGGTTGTACTTGCCAGTGGTTGTTTGTGAATGTTTCAACCCGGGATGAGAGGAGGGGGGGGGTAGTCTGTAAGTAAGACATTCAGGTCCACAAGTCTTTAAATTAAATTTCCATTTTATTGCGTGGAAAAAATATTACGTAATATATCATGAAAATTTGATTTAAATAATGATCCTGCAATGCTTTTTTCTTTTAAAAAAAAGGTACCGGAACGCCAACGTGAAAACGCATTCCAGGCAGTCATAAAAATAAGTATGTGGAAAAAAGGTGCCGGAAGGCCGTCCCGTTGCGTTACACGGGGGAAAAATAACTGTCTTGGATTTAAAAGTACTAATGAAGGCATTAGCAGAAACATTTACTTGTTCATTATTTCATGAATAAAGCTGTTATTAATTGTTTTAATCACACAATTCGCTTGAGTAGCTTGTATTTTATTCGAAATTTTTATTGGAGTAATATTCTGTACGACATATTCATAAATAGTAAATAGCCTTTACTGAGTTATTAATATATTTAAAATATCAGGATAATGCAATACATAGAGAGGTTATCAAAGCAATAATGGTCGTCTCACACGTCACAGTATCAACGTGGTGTTCATTAAAGGAATGTGCGCTCATTAGGTACCGCTATGACGTCATCTCATTCTGTAGTGATCCATATTCCCTCTAAGGGTCGTTGATCAGTGTGCAAAGTAAAAAAACTCGTGTGCAAAGTTGCGCGGCATCCATTTTTTGTTCAATGTTTTACAAAAATTTCCTGCGCCGTAATCCAAAAACTACTGCGCGGCGGTGATCATATGTCTGCGCGGGCGCGCAGTCGCGCAGCTTAAAGGGAACATTGGTAGTGAAGTGACATGATCTTATTCTGTACTGCTGTGAGTCATCTCACCAACACGACTGATGCCCTACTGCCGAGCCATAATCTCACCAACACGACTGATGCCCTACTGCCGAGCCATAATCTCACCAACACGACTGATGCCCTACTGCCGAGCCATAATCTCACCAACACGACTGATGCCCTGATGCCCTACTGTCGAGCCATAATCTCACCAACACGACTTATGCCCTACTGCTGTGACAATCTCACCAACACGACTGATGCCCTGATGCCCTACTGCCGAGTCATAATCTCACCAACACGACTGATGCCCTGCTGCCGAGCCATAATCTCACCAACACGACTGATGCCCTACTGCCAAGCCATAATCTCACCAACACGACTGATGCCCTGATGCCCTACTGCCAAGCCATAATCTCACCAACACGTCTGATGCCGTACTGCCAAGCCTTAATCTCACCAACACGACTGATGCCTTGATGCCCTACTGCCGAGCCATAATCTCACCAACACGACTGATGCCCTCATGCCCTACTGCCAAGCCATAATCTCACCAACACGACTGATGCCCTGATGCCAAGCCATAATCTCACCAACACGACTGATGCCCTACTGCCAAGCCATAATCTCACCAACACGACTGATGCCCTGATGCCAAGCCATAATCTCACCAACACGACTGATGCCCTACTGCCGAGCCATAATCTCACCAACACGACTGATGCCCTGATGCCCTACTGCCGAGCCATAATCTCACCAACACGACTGATGCCCTGAATGCCCTACTGCCGAGCCATAATCTCACTATTTAGTCTTGTGCTGATATTAACTTGCTTGTTGTACAAGACAAGAACATAGTTTAGCACGCACACATTCAGCTATTTTTTTTTGGTAAGCAAAGCGGGCCATGGTAGAGAGCGCGCGCGTTGTCACAGGTTATAGGGCCTGGGGGGAGTGTGGCCCTGTTTAGATGGTCCATTCAATGCACTTATTCAAATCTGAGTTTGTTTTGGTTATTAAACAAAAAGACAAGAAAATTTAACCGTTAATTTAAATCCAGAATTTCTTACATATTTCGGCCAAAGGGAATGTAACCAGATTTGTTTGCAAATTTATTTTTTCAGACTTTAATGTTTGTATTAAAGTACATTTTTATATTTCTACAGGTCGAAGTTACACCAATGAATTAATTTTTTTACAGAAACGTCTCCCGTCACTTTTATTTAATTTCTATCACTTGTTGAGCGTTCAAAACACCATATTTTAGTGGTTCCAAATATATTCACTTGTTTTCCCCTCCAATAAATGTTTATTCTCCTATGCTTTAGGCGACTCTGAACAAAAGACGAAATATGAACTAGCGAATACTAATGGAATACTTTATTTAATACTTTGTCGGGTAGTGACTATGATCTAGGTCTCTTTCATCGATTGAATCCGTTGTTTTATGTAGATATATCTGTGACCATATTTAGGTATAAACAGATCATCAGATTTAAAGGAGTTTGATTGTTTTGTGTTGGTGACTCGATTTGTATGTATTTATTTTAAATCAATGATCGTTTTGGGATTAATGAATTATTATCTGTAGTTGAATTTATAATCTCGTTTAGCTGAATCACGTTTAGAAAAATATACAATCGTACTTAGAATATTAATCGAGTAGTGGAGTCATGTTTAGATGAATAGATAATTATGTTTATAGATTTGAATAGATTATCACGTGCACATACATAGATTTAGATTAAATTAAAGTAGCTTAAGTAAATATAAATACGTTAATACACTCTATAACACTACCGTAACAAATTATTTTTGTCTCATAAAAATAAATCAATTGACTCATTACGTATGTTACTGTTACGTCACCCGTTCTATGGGATATACAAAAATATCACATCAATAAATCTTTATACACACCAAAAGCGCCAATAAAAACCTAGAATAAAAATGAGATTTTTCCTTCAGTAACATAAACTCTCCCCCCCCCTTCCCCCACCATATTATCAACTGACAGAAGACATTTTGTTCACACCAGTGCTGAGGTGTACCGGCTTAAAGAAAACATCATTCTAATGGGCTCCCATGTTGACACACCGAGGGAAACAAATATTAGTGGCGGAGCCTCAGGCAGCTAGGGGAGGATTGGGGGGGGGGTACCCAGTCCATATATTTTCGATTTTAACCGGCGTGTGTATTTCTTTTTATGAATGGAGTGACTAGTTGTAGATTCGTGTGTAAGTGTAAGTGCGTGTAAGTGCGTGTAAGTGCGTTTAAGTTTATGTTCATACGGCGACGGAATGGCACCATATTGTACACTGTGTGTATACACGCATTACCGTTAATAAAGTTTATACACACATATGGTATCATATGTAAACACTTGGGTAGCCTGTACATGTACACACCTATGGTACCAAGTTTACATACATCTAGAACTGTATGTAGAGTGCATTTGTCCGGAGGGGGGGAAGTTGTGTTTTTGTCTGAGAGTGTCCACCCCACTTCGGGTTTAATCCGCTCCACTATGGGTGCAACTTGTCCCACCACGGATATAATCTGTCCCACCACGGATATAATCTGTCACACCACGGATATAATCTGTCCCACCACGGATATAATCTGTCCCACCACGGATATAATCTGTCCCACCACGGATATAATCTGTGCCACTACGGTTGTAATCCGTCCCACTTGGTATTTGATCTGTCCAGTTATAAAGGTATTGCCCCAGTTATACAACACACCGATGCCCCTCTTCCACCATGACGTCATTAATGCCGTATCTTAACTTTAACTATTTCTGGAGATCAGATTTTTAAGTGATGTGTGTTAAAAAATATTTAGTGAAAAAAAACCTCTACCGATCGATTGAAATATAAATGTATATTATTTTTATGTTTAAATCTTTGTTTAATCGCTGCACACAGCTACCCAGTTTCAGAATGCCGTACGGTGGATTATTAAATACGTTTTGTTATTGTGTGTGGGAATGGGTATCTCTAAGTTTAAAACGGTTATCAAATTCTCTATAACTATTAAATTTCTAATGGTTAATTTCTAACACACAAATTGACATAGTAACCCAGACATATCAGTAACAACACACTGGAAACCGGTTTAGGTTGTGTTTCATTTGTTTTGTTTACAGTTTACGTGTTAACACGTTTCTGACAAACTGACCTCCAGAGAAATCTTTCAAATAAGAAAACGAAACACAAAAGGGGAATTCTCTGTGTACATGAAGACGTGACGTCATGGAATTGGACAATAAATCTAGTTGTTTTATTTTTAGTTGCAATGCAGTGACAATGAACGTCTTGGAGTACTGGGTACTGGGTATATTCGGATAAGTCGTTGTTATATATTCATATTATTTTTATTATAATGAGACTAAGCGATGGCACGATGCTTGTACAGTACACCACATGGCTCGTGGGCTTTACTTTATATATACCGTATATACTTTTCTACTACACGGTAACAAAGGGCAGGCCTTGGAGAGGAAGGGTGGTTTGTAAAGTATCCATGTCAGCTAGGACTACATGTCAACTAAGACTACATGTCAACTAGGACTACATGTCAGCTAGGACTACATGTCAACTAGGACTACATGTCAGCTAGGACTACATGTCAACTAGGACTACATGTCAACTAGGACTACATGTCAGCTAGGACTACATGTCAACTAGGACTACATGTCATCTAGGACTACATGTCAACTAGGACTACGGCTTGTTTAGAGTTAATGCCCTAGCCCCAAGTTCTGGCCACATATTATACCTACAATATTTTAGATATTTAAGAAAAAAAATCCGTAAATTTGCGAATTTGAATTACCAACACGTATACTGTACATTAGCCGTATTATTGACTTGTTATATCAAGTGAGGTACTGTTAGACATTTGATTGGATACTCATACATGCTTATTACTTGTACACTCCTGTAGACTTGTGAATAGATACTCATACATTATTATTACTTGTAAACTCCTGTAGACTTGTGAATAGATACTCATACATTCTTATTACTTGTAAACTCCTGTAGACTTGTGAATAGATACTCATACATTCTTATTACTTGTAAACTCCTGTAGACTTGTAAATAGATACTCATACATTATTATTACTTGTAAACTCCTGTAGACAGTTGAATGCTTACATACTTTTACAACACTGACTGCACCGATAGAAATTTACTACGTTATTCGCACCAATACATTCAATTAAACTAAACCAAAAAAAATGGTGTACGTGAGCCTGACAGGACGGCACAAATCAACAAACGTGTCGGCAAAAAAAACAACAAAAACGTACTGCTTTTAGTCCTGTCAGGCTCACGTATATATATTCATAATTTTATCCTACCCAGTCCTATTGCCGTATCACCCCACCCCACTTATATCCCTTTTGTTACACTTGCATACATCGTGGCATGAAAGGCCCTTATTGAACTTACTTGTCGGGTCCTAATGCACATACCATTGTATTGAGCTTGCAGTAGATTATGTTATCTAAATGTGAAAGATATGAGTATGAGGAACAAGATCTCTATTCAGGGCGCTTACTTCCATCCATAACATCAATATTTTGGTGGTACAATGCAAGACGCGGATGATGCGAGGTAATGAGAATGAATTGTTGGTATTTAGGCCTATCGACAGTCAGTAATAACACGAACACAAGGCGGTGCTCTAGTGTGCACAATAACCTACACCTCGTTGTTTACTGAGTACATTAACCAACACCTGGTTGTGTACAAGGAGTCGTTAAGTCCATACCATCCCTGCCATTTGGCGCGGTCCGCTCCACAACATAAACAAACATGATGACAACGTGAGACGCGCTGAGCCAGACTCTCAAAGAAACACAACCCCAGCAACACAAAGATAATCTAATAAAACACTCAGACATAGGGATAAAAACACTTTTCTTATTCCGTATGCAAAAAAAACATAAAATTCTAGTTGTCCCCGTCTCAAATTCTGTCGTCTGAGGAAACCAGGAAAACCAACACTCAACACTCAATCAACATTTTAAACTCAAATAAACATGCAAGATTAGACTAAAACCATGGATAAGCTTAGGACGTAATAATATTCTGTATAGAAGGAGCGTCAAATAAGACAGAGAAAACTAACCTCCGGTGGTAAGACAGAAAGTTCCAACCTCTGGTGTTAAGATAGAAAGATCCAACCTCTGGTGTTAAGAGACAGAAAGATCCAACCTCTGGAGTTAAGACAGACAGATCCAACATCTGGTGATAAGACAGAAAGATCCAACATCTGGTGTTAAGACAGAACGATCCAACATACGGAGTTAGAGACAAAGATCCAACATAAGGAGTTAGAGACAAAGATACAACATAAGGAGCTAGAGACAAAGATCCAACATAAGGAGTTAGAGACAAAGATCCAACATAAGGAGTTAGAGGCAAAGATCCAACATAAGGAGTTAGAGACAAAGATCCAACATAAGTAGTTAGAGAAAGAAAGACTAAGTCCACATTCACACTGTGATGCGGTTTGGTTTGTTTTTTAAATTTAAGACAACATCTTCCAATAACGAAATAACACTTCTAAACAAAATCATTTTTTCTTAAATAAATCACTCACCTTGCTCAGAGATATCCAGTTACGATACATATTTATAAATATCCACAAAAACACATCAGAAAAAAATATTTGGACTTTCTCCAGTAACGAAGTTGTTCTACTCCACACAAATAAATCCGATTTTCCAACCCTTAAAAAAAAACACAACACTTGTATTTCTTAAAGCTCCGTGGAGTAGATAGAAGTCGTAGTTCCCTTAGATTTGTGCAGTATGTGCCGTCAAGAATGGCTACAGTTTCATGCTACCCCAGCCAGTATTGGGACTCGGAGACTCTCTTGCTCGTTTCAAGCGTGGTCGAGTTTCTGGTCTGAGGTTTCCCGTCTGCCTCCTAGACTTATTTCCAATCCAGTGTTTTGCTCGCTCCTCGCCCGTACGTTTTTTTTCCCCTTCTCTCTTCCCCCTCCCTCGCTCCACTCCCGCGGGTCGCCAGAATCCGCCAATCAGCGAGCGGGGTTCCTTGCTAATTACATCGAATCACACGCAGCGGGACGTCGCGATTTGACACTTGGCCCCGCCCCCCTCGTTATCGCGTTTGTTGTCGTTTCCTTTCACTTTTCACCGCGCGCTCCGAAAATACAAAGCAAGTACAAAACTGTTAGGAGCCCGGATGAATGCAGAGGTCGTCCGAGAGATTATGGGGCCTTTCTCCCTATGTCCTAAATCCCACAATGCATTTGTTTGGTCTTCTCTATCTGACCCCCATAGTACCGTCGTGCATGTAGCGAGTCGCGGAGCAGTAGAAAAAAAAGTATTTATTTAGGGGCAGGGATTTTGTCAGGGGTTGTAAAACATATGACGTTGACACATGACATATGCTTGAAATGACAGGATATTGGGGTCATAAGGACATTCAAGATTATTTGAAAGTATATCTGTCTTTTTTAAAAAAAAATAGGTGAATCGAAATTTACCTGACATCACTGGATGCGAGTAACGATGAAATATGATTTTTTAATGGGATTACAGGTGTATAATAGTGAGATAAGCAATGGTCATGTGTTTGATGGACGGTGGTAGACTTGAAATGGTCATGTTTTTGATGGACGGTGGTAGACTTGAAATGGTCATGTGTTTGATGGACGGTGGTAGACTTGAAATGGTCATGTGTTTGATGGAAGGCGATAGTGGCGATAGACTTGAAATGGTCATGTGTTTGATGGACGGCGATAGACTTGAAATGGTCATGTGTTTGATGGATGACTGATGTGTGATAATTTGAATTAGCTCCCCTTTTTTTGAGCCTCTTAATATAACATTGGGATTAACACAATTGCAGATTTCATTGCAGGGGCGGGATTAGGATGGGTGATTAGTTAGTGGGCTTAGGGATTAGGATGGGTGATTAGTTAGTGGGCTTAGGGATTAGGATGGGTGATTAGTTAGTGGGCTTAGGGATTAGGATGGGTGATTAGTTAGTGGGCTTTGGGATTAGGATGGGTGATTAGTTAGTGAGTTTAGGGATTAGGATGGGTGATTAGTTAGTGGGCTTAGGGATTAGGATGGGTGATTAGTTAGTGGGCTTAGGGATTAGGATGGGTGATTAGTTAGTGGGCTTAGGGATTAGGATGGGTGATTAGTTAGTGGGCTTAGGGATTAGGATGGGTGATTAGTTAGTGGGCTTAGGGATTAGGTCGGGGGATTAGTTAGTGGGCTTAGAGGCGTAAATGTCTTACTGCTGTCATTGGGACGTAGCGATGTTAGATTGTAGATCGGATAATTTGATGGAACTTGGATCAATACAAAAAGCCGACATTGTCATTTGTAACTCAGTAACCGTAACAGTAACTAAAACTGAAGCTTTATCTAGAAACAATTACGCTCAAATCTTGCTAGTTGTTAGTGGCTAACGGCTGAAGTTTCTGACTAATCCAGCCAATAGTGGCTAACTGCTACAGTTTCTGGCTACTCCAGCCAGTAGTGTGACTCCATGACTCTAGGTCGTATGAGAAACTGTACGAATGCAAGCGAACACGTAACACTAGACCGCTCTCCGACGTCTTCTTCATCTATCTACCTCCTTCAAACAACGAACCCACCTCCTCCTCCATCTACCTAAACCACCAGCCCACCGTCTCCTCTACCTTCGCCAGATCTGTAGCCCGGCACGCCGCCTTCTCCTCCCCATCTCCCTGGTTGTTCCACTTCAGTAACAGGCGGAACCCCTTTATGGCCCACTGGCGTATTACAGCCGGTTAATCATTATTACAGCCGGTTGCCACAAGGGCGTCTTTACGCCGTTTTTACGACTCGATGACAAGTCGTGCGTCCGTTAGTTTTATCATGCGCCTGGGTTAATAGACCGACAACACGCCTGGATTATAGACTGACTGACAACACGCCTGGATTATAGACTGACTGACAACACACCTGGTTTAATAGACTGACAACACACCTGGGTTAATAGACTGACTGACAACACGCCTGGATTATAGACTGACTGACAACGCGCCTAGGTTTATAGACTGACAACACACCTGGGTTATAGACTGACTGACAACACGCCTAGATTTATAGACTGACAACACACCTGGGTTATAGACTGACAACACGCCTGGGTTATTGACTGACTGTCAACACGCTGGGTTATTGACTGACTGTCAACACGCTGGGTTATAGACTTACTGACAACACGCCTGGATTATAGACTAACTGTCAACACGCCTGGGTTATAGACTGACAACACGCCTGTGTTATTGACTGACAACACGCCTGGGTTATAGAATGACAAAAACTCCTGGTTATAGACTGACAACAGGCTTGGGTTATAGACTGACTGACAACACGCCTGGGTTATAGACTTTGAAGTTTTTCTTTCAGGAAAGGGTGGCAAAACCTTGGCCCGCCCCGGGGAGGACTCACCATAGCTACGCCCCATAGCTGTGTTTGTTGCGGTACTCCTCACCACCGTGGTTGTTGGTCAGTCCATGCGTTCAAACATCAGTACTACATGATGAACCACCCAGTCCATGCGTTCAAACATCAGTACTACATGATGAACCACCCAGTCCATGCGTTCAAACATCAGTACTACATGATGAACCACCCAGTCCATGCGTTCAAACATCAGTACTACATGATGAACCACCCAGTCCATGCGTTCAAACATCAGTACTACATGATGAACCACCCAGTCCATGCGTTCAAACATCAGTACTACATGATGAACCACCCAGTCCATGCGTTCAAACATCAGTACTACATGATGAACCACCGAACGGGAAAATGGAAGATCAGGTTACTGGCGCTTCTAACATCTATCTCACCACCACCACCACTAACACCACCAACAACATACAACGTGATTCTGCTGTCGTCAACATTTCAGTATACCGCAATCCCAGCATTTTTCTACACTAATCGCAAAATATCATCTCAACCCCCCAATAATCCATCCGGTAAACACGACAAATATTTCGGTTTCATGTACAACCCGAGTTTACTTAAGTTGATATTGTGTGACAAACAATCATGATTGTACATGTTCACCAAATCTCTCACAAGCGCCCCCCCCCAAACACTTTGTTTTCAACGTGGAGAGATATATCGGCAATTACATTGGGAAGACACACGTGACCATCTAATACGATAGCACGTGAACATCCCCGTACGGCCCTCCGCCTCTCCTCGGTGGGTCTCGAGTTTCCCTGAAAATGACTCGTTGTTCATGCAGACACTTGGCACAATCGTATGTTTTATGAATCTACAAGTGTGGTCGATAGCTTGGATTTCGGCGTCAGTTACACGCCCCCCACAACCGGCACCCACACTCCCCCACCCCACGCCCCCGGTTCTCGTTCGCCCGTCTCTCACCAGTGTCGTGAGCGGACGGAATGGTGTGACGGACAGAGAAGAATAGGGCTCCTTCTATTCAGGGAGGTATGGGGTAGGAGGTGAAGAGGAAGGTGCCAAGTGCCAAGAGATGAGGGAGAGGTCACGGGAAAGAAAAACCGCCGAATTAAACATTGTATTTTAAGCTGATGGTCGGGCAAAGAGTAGGACAAGAAACAGGAGTATGGCCTTAGATCTAGGGACTGGCTATTAGCAATGTTCCTTTTTACTTTTAGCTGCGCGGTCTCGCAGACATACGAGCGACGCCACGCAGCAATTTAGATTTACCGCGCAACATATTTTGATAATATCTTTGTTATGTGATGTAAAAGTTGAACATAAAATGGATGCTGTGCAACTTTGCACACAGACCAACGACCCTTAGCGGGGACATTGACCACGAGAACAAAATATCCATAGTATATTTATATAGGAATGTTACGGCCAAAACAGATGTCGGTCAAAATGGGAAGTGGCCGGCAAAATCGGCGAACGGCCAATATCGCCGTACATTGATCGGCCAATGTCCTATCTTCACGATCTGGCCCACATCTGAGTTTTGGCCGTAACATATACAATATCATTAGAAAGACACAGTAGAGCAACCATAACAAAAAGAGATATATAAAGAAAGAGATAATAAGAGAGAAAGGGTGAGAGAAAGTAGGAAAGAAATAGAAAGGGTGAGAGAAAATTGAGAGAAAGAGTGAATTTGAGATGGAGAGAAAGAAAGAGAGGAAGACTGTAGCCTGTAGCAATGTTCTCTTTAAGCTGCGCGGGTGCGCCGATATATGACTGACGCCGCCCAGCATTTTAGTGATACCGCGCAGCAAATTTGGTAAAATATTGCTTTAAAAAATGAGTGCTGTGCAAATTTGCACACGAGGTTTTGTACGTTGCATACGGACCAACGAGCCTATGAGGGAACATTGGACGGTAGCTATTTGTGAGCACATACTATCATTATGAATTGTGCCACCACTACTGGGTGTCTGGTAGACATATTTGATTTTGTAAGATGGTGGCGGTGCCATGGGGCAATAGCCTCGTTAGCGCCCCACGTGTTTCGGTTAACGCCCCACGTGTTTCCAGGGGCACCCGAGTTTTGGCGAAGGCTCCACCTAGGGAGGTGTTAATTGAAGTGCAGCAGCGGCCAGATGTAGGTCACTCGACGGTCACGTATCGTTCATGACGTTATACTGGTAAAAAAAAGGTGTGTGTGTGTGGGAGGGGGGGTGTCGGTCGCAAGTCTGTAGGTGATTGTCTATTTAATTTCACGTGGTCAGTGAAATATTACGCAATAATCTGCTGTACAGAAGGAGGGTCTGTTACAGATATAAAAAGATATTACATTGGGTCTGTTACAGATATAACAAGATATTACACTGGGTCTGTTACAGATATAAAAAGATATTACATTGGGTCTGTTACAGATATAAAAAGATATTACATTGGGTCTGTTACAAATATAACAAGATATTACATTGGGTCTGTTACAGATATAAACAAGATATTACATTGGGTCTGTTACAGATATAACAAGATATTACATTGGGTCTGTTACAGATATAACAAGATATTACATTGGGTCTGTTATATATATAACAAGATATTACATTTTATAAGCGTTTCAAAGAGGTATCGAATGTATTACTAGCTGAATTAAGGATAAAGACGAAAGCCCCTCCCCCCCCCCAAGTGATAGATAGTATAAAGCAGGTATTTATTTCGTTTGTCTTTTCGTTGCCATGACCTCAACTGTGCCTGGTGCAACTTTATGACAACCTCTGCCGCTTTGTGGTTTGTACAGTCAGTATGAAAAGTCTTTGGTCTGAAGGACCCGCGTGGACATTTTCTTCCCCTCTGCCCCCCCCTCCAACCTTCCTCAACATAGATTATTATTATTATTAAAAAAGATCGTAATACATTTTTATTTCATTGTAGTACTGTTTGTAAGGATGACAGAGTGTCATTGAATTCTCCGCCTATGTCCGTAATTCAATTGGCTTGAAATTCAGCACACGCCACGCGCTCACAACATAGCCGACAACAGATTGACAGACATGACAAGAAGACGAGTCCTCTGTGATATGGCAACTCAAAGCTTATCTGGGGCGTACAACTCATCATAAGGTTTGACAATCCTTCGTTCAATAGGATCCATTACATTACAAGCCTGTGAGATCTTCCTAATAGAACACTTCATGGTCTGGCAGACAGACGTCATACAAGAGCTGCTGGGGAAGAGTTTTGTTCTAAATCTTAATGTTTATTTAAGCCAGAGTTGTGAAAGACGCTCGAAATTATGGGTTCAAAGTGAATCATGAATGGCGTTGTTAATTTGATAACTTTGTCAAAGTTGCCCATGTTGTCACACTTGTCACCCACCTATCGCTGTGGTCAAAGTTGCCCATGTTGTCACAATTGTCACCACCCTATCGCTGTGGCCAAACCACCACAGATGTAAGTAGCGCAGCGAATAGAATTCATGCGCCTTGTCCCTCGCACAGACAAGGGCTTCATTAACGCTATACTATCATAGTTACTCGGCCCTGTAACGACTGCCTTCTAACCGCAGCTTTAATCGTCACGCCATTCATTGATCTGCGGTAGAATATAAACCGCCATTGACAAAGTAAAAACGAAATCTTGTCGCAGGAGCCCAGGACTAATTGGTTCTATAGCCATACAGTACCAACAGCCAGCAAGGGCTATGGGTTGGTTCGTCTATCCAGATGCAAGAGACTCATTGTTTCCAGACTAGTATCAACAATCGGCCAATAGGACCCTGGGTTGCCTGTATGAGCAAAGTGTTGGCTCGTTTAGATCAAGCTGTACAATTTTAGAACCATTGTTAGAATTCAGGGTCTAAGCATCTGTTGAGAGTTTGAGAGTTGAAATGTCTCCCAATTTGTGCAACCTTGACCTTCACAGATCTTGCCAAATGTCGCATCAGATGTTAACCTCTGTGAGAGGGTCATAACGAGGGGCACGCATAGAATGGGGGGGGGTAGGAACATAGTCATCTACGTTTTAGCCTGCTCCAGTGTCACGTGAGAGCCAGCTGAGCTGGACTCAAAGGGGCGCTAACGAAATGGCATGGGCCCCCCGTGATCACTGTGGCACAATGACATGACGTCACCTTGAGTGGTCATTTGTCATGTTGATAGGACGTATATGCGACCATCGGACCGGACACAAGGACGTCATTAGGAGCCGGGGTCTTTACGTGTTCGAAATATTCCCGCACGTTTAGACCGCGCTTGACATGTCCACAAAAGTACAGCACTTTTTGTGTGATCACCAGCTTCAATGTGGATACTGTTTTTATTATGAAATTTAAGATACCTAAAATGGTTTCGATTTGGGGCGATCTAAAATGGGCAGTTAGTTATACACAACGAATGAATCGGCTAGTTACCACATTAATTGAATTCTCACGCACTGACCACTGACCACTGGATGTAACAACAATTGCCAACACCAAGTCGTCCCTTAAATGTATGTAGGTGTGTGTGTGGTGGGTGGGGGTTCGATGCTAATATCACCTTTGGAAAATTTTCAAACGATTACATATTAAAATATTTGGTCGTTGTCATGATTTTAATTGATACATGAACATCCCCTACCCTTACATAGATTAAAAGGGGGGGGGTCCCTTGCAATATGCATTCTATGTACACCGGTGGGTAAAGAAGTTATAAGTACGACACCATTATGCTCGTCCCGCTTGTTCTCCTACCTCCAGGGACCCCTTCCCAACAGACCGTGGATCGATACGCCCCTGGTGTCATCACGTCAAAGGCGCCCCACCCCTGGCCCTGTCTCACAGCTCCCCTGGACGTCAATTGCGCCCCACACCACCCCCGGTGTCACCACGTCAATGCACCCCCACACCGCCCCTCCCTCCCCCCTGCACCCCACACTGCGCCACACGTCTGCACCTGGCTGACTCACAAAGCCGAAGAAATCCGATGAGTGAGGAAGTACAAAATCTGGTCAAC
This sequence comes from Ampullaceana balthica, assembly GCA_944989445.1. Taxonomy (NCBI): domain Eukaryota; kingdom Metazoa; phylum Mollusca; class Gastropoda; family Lymnaeidae; genus Ampullaceana; species Ampullaceana balthica. The sequence continues at coordinate 100,411 of CALYLW010000693.1, read as the reverse complement.
CGCCATAACTGTCAGGAGGGCGAGTTATGTGTGAGTTCGCATCCTCTAATGTCCCTGGGTAGCGGACTAGCGCCCCTATTAATGTTCGCCCTTTAACGTTGTGAAGATGACTTGTGTGTTGTTTTGCGGAGAGGGGATGTAAAGGCTCAAATAGAAACCAAAGACATAAATTCGGGCTTTAAACTTTAACGAGGGCTTGTATTACTAGTTAGAGTTTTTTTCCTCCAGCCCCCCCCCTCCCCAAATCAGCAAGTAACCCTCTACTTTTCCCAGACGTTTTTAAAATCCGACCAAAGTTATAACTTGTTCTGATTTGTGGCTCGAAACCTGGCCATGCTGTTCGGCGCGTCAACCAAATGTCCGACCACAGAAGACGGACAGCGGACTGCTGTGACCACGCATCGCTGGTAAAAAGTAACAACAGCCTGATATCTTCATGGTCACAGGTTACGGAGGAGACTCAAGAGACAGAAAAGAGACATTAACTTGGCAGCGAGGACCTGTGAATCATGTTATAACACGTAAGGAGATGAACTGAAAATGTTTTAACGTTTAAATTTGTGTGTACATCTTTAGTGCTACATTGAGTCGGACACCAGGAAATGTTGTTGATATTCAAGTTTGGTGGTTGTGTCATGTTCTAATCTACCTGAACACAATAATAATAATTTGAGAACTTATGTGGTGCAGCACTCCAGCAAGCATCTGGGCTCATAGCACTTCACATACACATAATATCACTCAGGTTAATAAATGCTTTCAGTTTAAAACATTCATATCCTAATAAACAATAAAAAAATAAAATGACATGATTGTGCACATAAGCTATAACGTTTATCACGCAGAGAAATGTTTGATTGTTAATTCGTAAAGTTAAGTTTGAAGAGATGTGTCTTTTAGTGCTGCCTTGAAGGCCTTGGTAGTAGGAATACTTCGAATATGTAAAGGTAGAGAATTCTTTCTTTCTGGGGGGGGGGAGCAAAAAGAGAAAGACCTTTCGCCACATGATTTAATGCATGTCCCAGGAACAGAAAATACTTGTGTCTGCAGAGTGGGTTAGTAGACAGAGAGAAGTTCAGTAAGATATGAAAGCCATGAGTCAGAAAATAAGTTGTGGCAGAGAACAAAAAGCACGACAATCTCACTTTTTTCTCCTGCCCGCAATAAAAGGATTGGGGAACACAGCAGAAAACAATTAATTTAATAATTTAATTCAACAGTACAAGTATTATGTAACATTGTGCTGACTTGTGTATCACAGTATTCAATGAACTCTTGATACTTATGAATATATATTTTGAATGAATAGGACCTATAGCAGCGCCATGGTTTAGGTTATAAATAAAACGAAAGGACTATTATAAATCTAAACCCAGTGATGACCACCCTATATCCTAACACTAAACCTGGTGATGACTCATGACCACCCTATATCCCTTTAGCAGTGGCGTAGCGAGGGGGGACAGGAGGGGGGAATGCCCCGGGCGGCACTTTGACAGGGGCGGCAAAAGTTGTTAATAAGTTTCTTAAAATGATCATTTTAAAAGAATGAGGAGTTTTTAAAAATCAAAATTAAACTCCTTATTGGATGTATTGGATATAAATTCTTCGGATACTAATACTACTGTAATAAAAAAACCAGAAGCTAAATTAGTACGAGAACGTAAAATTGATGGGGTGATAAATTCATTGATTCTTAAAATTTGACAGCCGCCCCTGTTGTAAAATTGCGGCAAATTTCTCATTATTAATTAGCTACTTGTTAAAACGTGAAAATAAATGTTTAATAAAAGAAAAGAAAAGCCAAGATAAGTACTCAACAGTACCAACGGTTTTTTTTTATTTTTAAAATTATTTTTTAAATACAGTTCACGAAAAATTATCTTTCTTCAATAACAAGATTTCAAATAGTGTTCCATTGTATTTGATAGCTCTTCACATATTTGACATAAGGATCAAACAAGTCCAGTTGTGTGATATGTAAACATTGAAAATCAAAAAGTAGACGCTGTAGAATCTTTCAAAGATTTTCATTCAAGCAAAAGTGAATCTGCTTACAACATTTCTGAAATGATTTTGAATAAATGATGAACTTGAATAATGGACTGCACAGACCCAACGTGTGTTAATACTTATTAAGGGCAGTAAAGTATACAAGAGTTCAACAAAGGCGCAAAAACATAAAATCTCATGTCAAACTCGTTCAAACAGTTAAACCTAATTTGTTAACATGATACTACAACTTAAAGGAATTCTCCAACTATTTTAGTACACTTGAGCGTTGTTACGCATTCGTTTCCAAGTCCATACACTGTTGGAAATACCTAATTGCTTCTACCGCAAGCAAGGCATTCAGACTTCAGATTACAAAATAGTGAATATACCATGGAGACATTTTGAGGTTACTTTGTAAGCTATAGAACTGAAAGATGCAGAAAAAAGCTCAACATACGAAAAGGCTCGGGAACTTTGCTAATCACCATGAAATCTTTTTATTTTCAAAGTTATATACAAAAAATGCCCGAAATTCTTTACAAACGTATAATGCTCAAAAACAAAATTCTTAGCAGTGGCTACTCACATAGCAGTGGCTACTCACATAGCAGTGGCTACTCACATAGCAGTGGCTACTCACATAGCAGTGGCTACTCACATAGCAGTGGCTACTCACATAGCAGTGGCTACTCACATAGCAGTGGCTACTCACATAGCAGTGGCTACTCACATAGCAGTGGCTACTCACAGAGAAACTAATGGAATGGAATACTTAAGGGATGCTTTGATAGTTGATACAATTGTATGTGGAGAACTCATCATTTTAATCGAACCTTCCAATCAAAGAACAAGAGAGCAAATTTTTGGTGATCGAAGCAAATATGTATGTATCCATGCTATGTAGAATAACAGTTAAGAAGAAATTTGGTTTCTTCATAACGTGAGATTAGTGTATAAATTCATGTGAGTCGGTGTGAAGCTTTGGCTGTTATATAGAATTTAGAAAACAGACATGATTTTCGTACACCAGCTAGTCTACTGGACTTTGAAATTTTGTCTTCCAATTAAAGTACATGAATTTAAAAAATCCCACATGATATAGTCAGACAAGGAATATTTTAACCCCATGAATAGGGAAAAAAAGTGAATTCAAGACTAGGTGGTTTATTTAAGTTTATGAAGATATTTAGGCTCGAAGTTACCCTGCCTAAAATAATATAATTAATTCGAAAATTGCTTACAGCTGTCTTAAGTAATGCAAGGTGTTAAAAAGGATTATCTAAAAGAAATTTAATGACAAAATTAGACGATCAATTACAAATATACCAAAATTGTCTAATCTATTTCTATTTTGGCTATTGAGCATGCCTTGGCTGAAAACATTGATACATGAAAGATTGAGCCATGAGGTAAAACATAAAACTTTAATTTCATTAAAAGAAATGAAGCCTTTATTTTTAACATACAATTATATAGTGTTCATATTATTAATTTCTAATTATTATTATTTTTACTTTATAGCGTTAACATATTTTTTGGTGGGGGGGGGGCGGTAAATTTGGTTCCTGCCCCGGGCGGCACATACCCACGCTAAGCCGCTGCCCTTTAGTATGAGGACCTTACACCTTTCCATATCGGCTGGACTTACGGCGGTGTTTCTATTTTCTTTACTTAGCCAACATTCCACAAACTGCCCAGTGCCCAGAACTACGGCCAAATCTTTCACTCGGTCACTCGGGGATAGTAAGGGCTCGACGGATCACGAAAAGGGAGATTGTTGAGAATGCACGCTACCCTAGGTGACGACCTAGGTGCTGTACGGCAGGTGCGATGGCGATGGGGCGGGGCGCTGCGGGTGGTTGATGAGCCGTTGAAGTGGTTCAATATTGGTGGTGACGTGAACCGGTGGTTCTGTTGGTGGTCACGTTGGTAAGTAAGGCGGAGTCCCTTGTGAGGTCCAGACAGGGTCATCCGCTATGACGTCACACAGGGAGGGCCAGGGGCGTGTGCTATATGAAATATATAGAGGAGGTTCAACATATTTTTGGAGGAGTTGGGGGCCCTCGGGTGGCACATGCTTAGTTTGTAATTGTAAAATAACATACGGTACGGCTATTATGGTACCGTTTATTGAAATTAATAGGAAATAAATCCCCTCCCCCCCCCACCCAAACTAAGACTGATGCAGTTAAATGCCTACAAGTAGACAATGAAGACCAGAATTTTTAAAGATAAACATTGCAAGCCATTGGTCAAGGTCGATGGGTAACAGACCTACACCTCGCTGTCAGCCACAAATTTCGTTTTTTTTTCCTTTAGCCACCCGTTCTCGAACTAACATTGTGTCAAAACGATCAACTCCACCTACCTTCTCCCATGACACAGTGGTTCTCATCTCTTTGTGCACGGCAACGCGGCGGAATCATAAACTAAGAGGGAGGGGAGAAGTTCTACGTTCAAGCACCGTCTTTCCTGTACCGAGTCCACACCACGTGGAAGTTGCCGCCACATCCGCTTCTCACGGTCTCACGCCATTGGACCTGTCATATGTGTCACGTGTCAGTTTCACTATAACGTATCCTAAGGTCACTTCAAATATTTGGGCAACCCGCACATCTCCCCCCTCCACTTTTTCGGCCGCTGTAATAATCACACTAACTATTTCGTTATTTTCAATAGTGTGATCCTATTGAGAGAGAAATGTGTGAGGGGAGGGGGGCAGGATTTGAGAAAAAAAAAGGGGGGGGGGTGGGTAAAACTGAGTTAGAGGTTGTGACTGTCAGACCGAAAGTCCTAACCTCCAAAGGGTTCATTCTTGAAGTGGCGCAAGTTACGGGCCCGAATCGCGGGGGTGGCCGTGGGTTCGACACCACGTCTGATATATATTCATCTGCTTCTCGAGGGCTGTCAGCGGTCGCACGCCAGCGCCATGCGATCTGGACAAAGTCTTTAATCTTGTCAGTGTCTCTACAAAGCGGCGCTACTCTTTTTAATGAGCCAATCTCGCCAACTTTAACACATTCCCGATGAAAGGCTGCACCATAAACCGCTAACTTAATTTATCACTGCGGCATGAGTCGTATGAAAAATGGAAGAAAAAATTTCCGAGGTATTATAACCGCAGCGTATTTTTCGAATAAATGTCCGAAATGTGTCCGGAATTTTCTAATAAAGACCGGAGGAAAAAAATCAAGCAAAGCCATTAAAAGTGCCATGGTATAAACGTCAATAACTAGGCCGATGAGTTCGTTAACAACGACGTCACGTGACCTCCGACCTGACGTCTCGATGCAGTGACAGATTTAAGATTGGCACGGAGACCATGAGGATAGACAAAGAAAGGCAACTCTGGTAACATGACTCTGAAGGGAGTGCACCGATGGCCAAATACATTTTCTTTCCGCGTCTTTAGATAGTTTTAGTTTTTGTCTTTGAAATGGAAAGTTAGGGGACATCACTGTCACCAAGAGTCTGCCGAGGCAGGCCTGTTCTATGCTCAGATCCTGGTGTAACTGCCAGTGTAACGATGTTACAAGGAGACTGTGACCTCAAGTATCGTCTGATGAACGGTGAAGGAGATGTGAATGTGGGGAAAAAGGATTGGACAAAGAGAATATATTTGGGCCTTACAAAATGATTATATAGGGGTTAGGAGATGGGAACAAAAGATTATTGGATTTAAACCCTCCCATCCACCCTACACCCTCCCTTCCACTCTACACCGTCCCTTCCACCCTACACCCTCCCTTCCACTCTACACCGTCCCTTCCACCCTACACCCTCCCTTCCACCCCACACCCTCTCTTCCACTCTACACCGTCCCTTCCACCCTACACCCTCCCTTCCACCCTACATCCTCCCTTCCACTCTACACCGTCCCTTCCACCCTACACCCTCCCTTCCACCCCACACCCTCCCTTCCACTCTACACCGTCCCTTCCACCCTACACCCTCCCTTCCACCCTACACCCTCCCTTCCACTCTACACCGTCCCTTCCACCCTACACCCTCCCTTCCACCCCACACCCTCCCTTTCACTCTACACCGTCCCTTCCATAGCTACACCCTCCCTTCCACCCTACACCCTCCCTTCCACTCTACACCGTCCCTTCCACCCTACACCCTCCCTTCCACCCTACATCCTCCCTCCCACCCTACACCCTCCCTTCCGCCCTACACCCTCCCTTCGACCCCCTTCCACCCTACAAACCTCCCATCCACCCTACACCCTCCCTTCCACCCTACACCATCCCTTTCACCCTACATCCTCCCTTCCATCCCTTCCACTTTACACCCTCCCTTCCACCCTACACCCTCCCTTCCAATATAACCCTCCCTTCCACCCTACACCCTCCCTTCCACCCCCTTCCACCATACACCCTCCCTTCCACCCCCTTCCACCATACACCCTCCCTTCCACCCTACACCATCCCTTCCAAACCTACACCCTCCCTTCCACCACCTCCCACCCTACACCCTCCCTTCCACCCTACACCCTCCCTTCCACCACCTTCCACCCTACACCCTCCCACCCCCTTCCACCATACACCCTCCCTTCCACCCTACACCCTCCCTTCCAACCCTACACCCTCCCTTCCACCACCTCCCACCCTACACCCTCCCTTCCACCCTACACCCTCCCTTCCACCACCTTCCACCCTACACCCCCCTTCCATCTTACACCCTCTCACCCCCTGATTGGGGGAAGTATACTTTACTAATACTTGCAGACAAATGTGTCAGAATTGTTTTATACCATTGTTAGAATTGCATTAGACAGTTGCATTACACAGTTGCATTAGACCAGTGGTTCCTAACCTTTTGGGGTCCATGCACCCCTTCAGATGCCCAAAAAAGTTCATGCACCCCCTCGTGAAACTTGCCGAAAATGCATAATAAACTAAGTTTATTTTAGGAACACAACAGTTTTGACCATAGGCAACAGGGAATTTAGTGAGAGATCTACTGCTTCTTATGATCAATCAGCAATTTAAATCTGGGGACTGTTTTGGACAAAGCAACTCTCATGTCATCCTCTGCATTCAACTTATTCCTTTCCTTGGTTTTAATCGTCAAATGTGTGGAGAATCCTGCTTCACTGAGATAGGTTGTGGCAAATGGAAGGAGAGTCAGTACTGCCCTCTTGGCTAGTTGTGGGTAGGAATCTAGCTGGGAGCACCAACATTCAATCAAGGTATTGCAACTGAAGGCACTCTTCTGTACTTCTCTGGTTCTCAAATCAATCAGGTCATCTTAAGCAAAGTCACTGTCATCAATGTTGTCCAAGTCACAGAGAAAAGTATTGCGAATCCAAAGGTATTTCCTAGCAATTTCTGGACAGAAATACCCATCAAAGGACCTTTGCAGTGTTGAAAGGTGCTCTGAAATTTCCCCTTTGATGTTGTCAGGCAGTGATCCCTCAGTGCTTCCTTCTGCAATAGATATTGCAACTTCATCCAAGAGTGGAAAGTTGGACTTTTCTAGTCGTCGTTGGAATAGTGGCACTTTGTTAAGGAAGGCTTGCAATCTCTCAGTAGCATCTATTACAGTCACAGCAGGTCCTTGGAGAGATGTGTTCAACTCATTAAAGATGGTGAAGATGTCAGCCAGGTATGCAAAGTAACTAATGAAATTTGGACAGTCAAGCTTGTCAGCAAGGTCACTCTTTTTTTCCTCGCAAGAAAATGGCAAGCTCCACTCTCAGTTCTACTAACCGAGAAAGTATCCGTCCCCTGGACAACCGACGCACCTCAGTGTGGTAGAGCAGAACTTCATGTACAGAGACCACCTCCTGACAGAACAACTTGAAGAGGCAGTGGTTCAAGGCATGTGAGTGGATAAAATTTACAAATTGGACTGCATTAGAAAGAACTGACTTCAGGGTTGGAGGTAGAGTTTTGCATGCCAGGGCGATGAAGGATACACTGTTTTGTGACAATATCTGGAACATCTTTCTTTACCAGTGCTGAAAATCCTGACTTATTACCGAGCACCACCTGTGCAAATTAAAGAAATTCTTTGTCAAGTCAAACTGGTTTTCTGTGAAGAATGCCCTGACTAGCTGCAGCACATCAGCAGCTTTGGTAGTAGCTCGGAGTGGCTTACAAAAGAGAAATTCCTCCTTCAGCAATCCACTGAGAACATATATCAGAAATACAAGAATCTGACTGCATTGTGCTACATCAGTGGATTCATCCAGCTGCATGCTAAATGGAAAAGGACTGATTCTCATCTCGCACAAGACTTGATCCAGAATGTCTGCAGCCCTGTCACTAATCCTGGAATGAATAGTGTCATTGGACAAAGCAACTTTCTCAACCTGCTTCCTCTGCTGGTGACCACACATCAGTTCCACCATCTCCAGAGCACAAGGCTTCACCAAAGTTCTCCAATGGTGTGGGGCTTCTTGTTCATTGCAAAAAGATATGAAACCTTGAATGATGCCTCCGGTGCAGGTTTCTGTGACAAAGAAAATCCAAGTTTGGGCAAGGTACCTGAGGTCAAGAAGCGAGCTCTCTTCTGCTTGAAGACTGTCCTTGGAATTGGATGGATGGACTTTCTCCAAGTGCTCTCGGAGTAACAGGCTTCATGTTGTGATTGCACATAATTTTCTCACAGAGGAAGCACTGAGGCTTTTGTGTTCCATCTCTCTCTCTCTCTCTCTTTTATTATTTATTAACGATTTTGAGGGGGTGATGACATCGGAAAGTCGTACCAGTCACAGGCAAATTTTTAACTGACGAAGTTGATGTTTTAATGACCGGAATTGGATGCTCAACTCAGGATTTTAGGTTTCAATGACGAATAATGGCTTACAATTAACGTTTTTAAGACCTTTGCAGCGTACCGAGCAATAAAAGTGAAGGAAAAAAATCCCAACGTTTACAACCTCCCAAAACAGTTAGAGGGTCACCGGAAGACATATATCTGACGTATTTGATGACAAAATTAAATTGTTTTTAGAAAACTGTGACTTAAAACACGAAATTCCGAGGAACATGTAGAGCGAACCGTTCATTTTGCGAAAAGGTTTTTCAGTCAATTTTCGACATGTGCAGAACGAAGCGCGAACGAGTATTTAAAAAAAAATGTTGTATATGGGCTCCCTTTAACGCGGCATGCCTTGCTTATGGTTTACATTTTCAGATTATCAGTTTTACTTTTTTTTTCCTTCTTTTTTTTCCTTTTCTTTTTTTTTCTTCCTCTTTTTCTTTTTTTTTCTCTGAATGGTTCATGCACCCCCTGGAACCTGCTCATGGGTGCATGCACCACCGGTTAGGAACCCCTGCATTAGACAGTTGCATTAGACAGTTGGGTTAGATGTGAAATTAGTATTAGCAGTAAACAATAGTGGAAATAAAAGATAGTGGTACAAGGCTGTAAATGAACGTTTAGAGTTTTATTCCAGAACAATCTGAATAAACGAGTTAGTCGACATGGTCGTAGGAGAGACACATACTAGAGGAGACAGAATACATGTGTGTTTGTGTGATTGTGAATGAATGTGTCTTTGCTGTATGTGTGTGTGGATCAATATGTTTACCTTTTCATTAAGATTATTATTCTATTGGTTTGACATTATCAAAATAAACATTTGACTAGTAACTCTAATTGAAGTTGTCTTTTTTTTTCTTTATAAGACAACTGAACACAAGACAGGTGAACAAACGGACTAGGGATAAGACGGACAGCTGAAAATTTAAGACACATTAAATAATTTGTTCTAGGGGCACACACAAAAACATACTATTAACTATTTATTACTGATTTTTTTCCCTTCAAATTCTTTGTAAATGTTAAATTTATGTTGCGAATTTTAAAAAAAACTTTATTTACAAAAGTATTCACAAGGATACTGAGAAAGGTTTGGTGAATTTTCTGAACGTTTCAACGTGCTACATATTCTTTTTCAATTTCTGTTAGTTTTATGTTCACTTGTGTGTTCCCTCTATGTTCGTCGGTCCGTGTGCAAAGTAAAAGATACTCATGTGCAAAGTTTCAAAGCATCAGTTTTTTGTGTGCAATATTTTACAAAATTCGATTCACGGTAATTTTAAACTGCTGCGCGGCATCGGTCAGTTATCTGCGCGGCCGCATAGCTTAAAGGGAACATTGGTTGTCAGTGTGGTCAGTTGTCGTTTGTTCAGTTGTCCAAGTGTTGATTTATCCGTATGTTCACATGTCGTATGTTCACTTTCTTGTGTTCATTTGCACATTTATCTTTTGACATGCTTTGTTCATGTTGCCGCGAAATGGTAACAACGTCAAACTAAACTTACTGTATACAAACTGTTTTGTTAGGATTTCTACGGTTAGAGTTTGATTTTGCGGGCGGAGAGATTTTTACCCCAACCCTCCCTCACCCCCGCAGACTTCGTACAAGCTCGATTCAGCGAAGTGAACATTTCCAGTTTTCGGCGAGTTAAGATAAAGAGGAAAGATGTCTATAATTATTATAATCATTACCAATTACCATAATCACTTATCATCGGGTGACGATGGCTTTTTTAAAAATGTGTACAATTGATAATTGTCTCTTCTCGCAACCCCTCAAGATGAGGCGTGCAGTAGGATTGAAATGGATCAAATGCCATCCAGACATCACTTTGATTTCAGCCAGGCCAGCTCCTCAGACCCGCACACACCGTTACACGGGCAATCAACCGGAACTCGCCGCGAGCAGGAGCACGGCAGTCAGCCCTCAAAACATCAGCCCCGACATGAATGCTCTCCCCTGGCCGACTACTCGCGCCCCCTGGTGGTGCGCAGCGGGAGCCGCCATTGACAAAATGGCGACCACCATGTGACGCTTAGAAGGATTTCGAGGAGACGGAATGTCACGTGATTGTATCCACCTCTCTACAGGACGCACGTCTCGTGGTGGTGGTTGGGGCCTTTCTGTGAGGCCAAGAAGAGCAGTGCTTCTCAAAGTGGTGGTCCGCGGACCGGTGCCGGTCCGTGGGCCATCCGCCGCCGGTCCGCAGAAGTTATCAAAATAGGACAGAAAAAAGTTGTCAGCGCAGGGGAAATAGTGCACCGGTCCCTGGTGCAATGGAAAAAATTCATTCCGGTCCGCCATACTAAAAAGTTTGAGAAGCACTGAAGTAGAGGACGTCTCATAAGTAGGCGGGACGTTTGCATTATAAACTATTAGAGGACATTTCTATCAAACTCAGTATAAGACACGAATGAAATTAAGTATAGGACATTTACATTAGACAAAGTATAAGACATTTCAATGATACAAAAGATAGGCCATTTAAATAATACAAATTAGAGGATATTTCAATGAGACACAAGAGAGGACACATATATAAGACTACGTATAGTAATGTCTATTAGATTAAGTGTATGGTATTTCTATATGTCCTAGTAAAGGATATCTCTGAGACAAAGAGTGGGCCATTCTATGAGGCTTTGAAGAGGACATTTCTACTAGATTTTGTTAATAAACATTTCTTTCACACTGTAATTACACTGTCACTCTATTTACAAAAAATATAACGGGTAAGCAAGGTAGGCGTAGGAGTTAGTCTAAAAACACATACACAGCAAAACTAAAACCTCCTCAGCAAGATGTCTGCTTCCATGAACAAAGAAAACTGAAAAAAGAATTTCAACAAAATAAAAGAATTAGCTGTCTTTTGGAATCCTGATTATCTTATATCTGTTAGTAGACCAGACAATGTGGCATTATGTTTAAGGTAACAACGAGATGACATCACTACAAGGACTTTGATAGTAACACCACATCATCACCAGGACTTTGATAGTAACATCACATCACCACCAGGACTTTGACAGTAACGCCACATCATCACCAGTACTTTGACAGATTCATTTCTAAGTTTCTTTACTTTTCTCCTTCCTCCAAATTTACAATCTCAAGGACAAAATCCACACACACCCCTCCCCCGTCCCACCACCACTCACCACACCCCCACGTTTCAGTTCATGTTGTCTGCCCGTACAATTAGCCTCATAATTGACATGTCAATTAAGTCCCCATTTTTAACAGATGCTCTCCTCGGCCCATTGACCATTTCCCCTCTTAAAAAATTCCCATGCGGACGCCCCTGTTTCAACATTTGCTTCCCGTGGGCACAAGCGACTCGTGGACTTTTTTAAAAAAAGATCCCTCGCCCTGTCCTCGTGTCCCGCCATTCTCTCGTCTCCTCATTATTTTATTGCGCTGCCCAGTCCTCCATTTTGTCTTTGTTTCTTGATTGCGCCATCTTTGTCGTCTGCCACACCCCTCCCCTTACTTTACCAGACGTTTCTGAATTGAGCACTTCCCACCAGGGGCGTAACCAAATTTCCCCTTTTAAAAGGATTCACTGATGAGCATATTTGGTCATGCTTCCTCTGTCTCCCCGGGAGATGTTTAACTCTAATGATATACAGGGGGACTGTGCCGAGTTGAGCTATAGTAGTGAGTTACAAGCAGGAATATCTCATAGGTCTGGTAGCCATGGCAAAAGAACCAAGAAAATTCTCACTTGAGCGTGATCCGTACTCTACCAAATATACATACATGATTTGACCAGCAACATCTGAACAGGAACAAAAGTTAGGTTATTTTGTCAACCTATCCATCTATTATATCAGAACAAGATATCGAGATCTTACAAAAAGATCTAGATGAATCACAAAAATAGGAAGCTGATTGGAGTATGTCTTTCCGCACCAGAATAGTGCCAACTGTTAAGGGCAAGGGTAACAAAGAAAAAGAAACAAATAAATTCAAAATATTTCATTCACGGAAAACATTGATGAACTAGGAAACATTAAGCTGCTAGATTAATTAACAATTAACACAGTAACCTCTGTAGTTAAATGATTAAACATAGAAACATTAGGGGATGAGGAACAAAGGGCAAAGTAGTAATATTACGTAAGGAAATCAATTCTAACTTGGAAATACCATACAAAGATAATCTAATACAGCCCTCAGATAGACATATAGGGATAAAACTCTTTTATGATTCCATTTGCAAGAACAAACACATACAAATTCTCGTTCTGCCGTATGGAATTCGGGCGTGGAATGGGTTGTCTGTCGGGCGTGGAATGGGTTGTCTGTCGGGCGTGGAATGGGTTGTCTGTCGGGCGTGGAATGGGTTGTCTGTCGGGCGTGGAATGGGTTGTCTGTCGGGCGTGGAATGGGTTGTCTGTCGGGCGTGGAATGGGTTGTCTGTCGGGCGTGGAATGGGTTGTCTGTCGGGCGTGGAATGGGTTGTCTGTCGGGCGTGGAATGGGTTGTCTGTCGGGCGTGGAATGGGTTGTCTGCCGGGCGTGGAATGGGTTGTCTGTCGGGCGTGGAATGGGTTGTCTGTCGGGCGTGGAATGGGTTGTCTGTCGGGCGTGGAATGGGTTGTCTGTCGGGCGTGGAATGGGTTGTCTATCGGGCGTGGAATGGGTTGTCTGTCGGGCCCGGAATGGGTTGTCTGTCGGGCGTGGAATGGGTTGTCTGTCGGGCGTGGAATGGGTTGTCTGTCGGGCGTGGAATGGGTTGTCTGTCGGGCGTGGAATGGGTTGTCTGTCGGGCGTGGAATGGGTTGTCTGTCGGGCGTGGAATGGGTTGTCTGTCGGGCGTGGAATGGGTTGTCTGTCGGGCGTGGAATGGGTTGTCTGTCGGGCGTGGAATGGGTTGTCTGTCGGGCGTGGAATGGGTTGTCTGTCGGGCGTGGAATGGGTTGTCTGTCGGGCGTGGAATGGGTTGTCTGTCGGGCGTGGAATGGGTTGTCTGTCGGGCGTGGAATGGGTTGTCTGTCGGGCGTGGAATGGGTTGTCTGTCGGGCGTGGAATGGGTTGTCTGTCGGGCGTGGAATGGGTTGTCTGTCGGGCGTGGAATGGGTTGTCTGTCGGGCGTGGAATGGGTTGTCTGTCGGGCGTGGAATGGGTTGTCTGTCGGGCGTGGAATGGGTTGTCTGTCGGGCGTGGAATGGGTTGTCTGTCGGGCGTGGAATGGGTTGTCTGTCGGGCGTGGAATGGGTTGTCTGTCGGGCGTGGAATGGGTTGTCTGTCGGGCGTGGAATGGGTTGTCTGTCGGGCGTGGAATGGGTTGTCTGTCGGGCGTGGAATGGGTTGTCTGTCGGGCGTGGAATGGGTTGTCTGTCGGGCGTGGAATGGGTTGTCTGTCGGGCGTGGAATGGGTTGTCTGTCGGGCGTGGAATGGGTTGTCTGTCGGGCGTGGAATGGGTTGTCTGTCGGGCGTGGAATGGGTTGTCTGTCGGGCGTGGAATGGGTTGTCTGTCGGGCGTGGAATGGGTTGTCTGTCGGGCGTGGAATGGGTTGTCTGTCGGGCGTGGAATGGGTTGTCTGTCGGGCGTGGAATGGGTTGTCTGTCGGGCGTGGAATGGGTTGTCTGTCGGGCGTGGAATGGGTTGTCTGTCGGGCGTGGAATGGGTTGCCTGATCAAACCAGGAAAACCAAAAAAACTACTAAATTTGAAAAAATCTAATAAAAATGCAATATTAGGTTAAACCATGGATAATAGATAAGTATAAATATCACCATCATATCGTTTCCCTTTCGTGACAGACAAACCACGTGGTTTAGGGACGACCAATCAGTGACCAGATTTAGAAATAAAAACAAGGGGGAGAGGGATTTATTCGGTTGTGGCAGTTTGTCTGCCCCAATTCACTACACCTCCAAAAATCGCTATATAATTTACTACACTTTACCGACGGCAATGTAACCCATCCACTACATCGACAGCATCCACTACATCGACAGCATCCACTACATCGACAGCATCCACTACATCGACAGCATCCACTACATCGACAGCATCCACTACATCGACAGCATCCACTACATCGACAGCATCCACTACATCGACAGCATCCACTACATCGACAGCATCCACTACATCGACAGCATCCACTACATCGACAGCATCCACTACATCGAAAGCATCCACTACATCGACAGCATCCACTACATCGACAGCATCCACTACATCGACAGCATCCACTACATCGACAGCATCCACTACATCGACAGCATCCACTACATCGACAGCATCCACTACATCGACAGCATCCACTACATCGACAGCATCCACTACATCGACAGCATCCACTACATCGACAGCATCCACTACATCGACAGCATCCACTACATCGACAGCAGATGTTCATGGTTCACTAACCCAAAAGTCAGGCTCCAGTGAAGATATATTTCTATGAAGTTGTCAAAAACGATGATTTTGTTTTGGTGATATTATCCCATGAAGTTTGATACCCTGTCACTGCTGATTAGTGGTCAGTTGACATTGTCACTTGTTGGTCACTTGACAATGTTAACAGACATTTTTAAAACTTGTTAGTTGGTATTAATATTAACATTTTTGAGAAGGCGCATGCGGAGTGACACCGTCATCAACAAGACAAAAACTCTCCTCAGATTTCAAGACTGGAGCTGACGACCCAATCATTTGGCGATTGTGTTGGAGTGTGGAAATATTTGTTGTGTATTTTGCTTGTGAGAGGGGTCGGGGCCAGTCGGGGTACTGATATCAGGAACAAAGGATCCCACGTTGAGTCCGGGGTTAATTACAATAAGTCACACATTTGGAGTTTGGTTTAGAGGTTTTAGACTTTAGCTGTATGTCTGTCCTTTAGCTGTATGTCTGTCCTTTAGCTGTATGTCTGTCCTTTAGCTGTATGTCTGTCCTTTAGCTGTATGTCTGTCCTTTAGCTGTATGTCTGTCCTTTAGCTGTGTGTCTGTCCTTTAGCTGTATGTCTGTCCTTTAGCTGTATGTCTGTCCTTTAGCTGTATGTCTGTCCTTTAGCTGTATGTCTGTCCTTTAGCTGTATGTCTGTCCTTTAGCTGTATGTCTGTCCTTTAGCTGTATGTCTGTCCTTTAGCTGTATGTCTGTCCTTTAGCTGTATGTCTGTCCTTTAGCTGTATGTCTGTCCTTTAGCTGTATGTCTGTCCTTTAGCTGTATGTCTGTCCTTTAGATGTATGTCTGTCCTTTAGATGATGGTTGAGTTTCTGTAACTATGTCTTTAGATTATGGCTGAGTTTCTGTAACTATGTCTTTAGATTATGGCTGAGTTTCTGTAACTATGTCTTTAGATGATGGTTGAGTTTCTGTAACTATGTCTTTAGATGATGGCTGAGTTTCTGTAACTATGTCTTTAGATGATGGCTGAGTTTCTGTAACTATGTCTTTAGATTATGGCTGAGTTTCTGTAACTATGTCTTTAGATGATGGTTGAGTTTCTGTAACTATGTCTTTAGATGATGGCTGAGTTTCTGTAACTATGTCTTTAGATGATGGCTGAGTTTCTGTAACTATGTCTTTAGATGATGGCTGAGTTTCTGTAACTATGTCTTTAGATGATGGCTGAGTTTTTGTAACTATGTCTTTAGATTATGGCTGAGTTTCTGTAACTATGTCTTTAGATGATGGCTGAGTTTCTGTAACTATGTCTTTAGATGATGGCTGAGTTTCTGTAACTATGTCTTTAGATGATGGCTGAGTTTTTGTAACTATGTCTTTAGATGATGGCTGAGTTTCTGTAACTATGTCTTTAGATGATGGCTGAGTTTCTGTAACTATGTCTTTAGATGATGGCTGAGTTTTTGTAACTATGTCTTTAGATTATGGCTGAGTTTCTGTAACTATGTCTTTAGATGATGGCTGAGTTTCTGTAACTATGTCTTTAGATTATGGCTGAGTTTCTGTAACTATGTCTTTAGATTATGGCTGAGTTTCTGTAACTATGTCTTTAGATGATGGTTGAGTTTCTGTAACTATGTCTTTAGATGATGGCTGAGTTTCTGTAACTATGTCTTTAGATGATGGCTGAGTTTCTGTAACTATGTCTTTAGATGATGGCTGAGTTTCTGTAACTATGTCTTTAGATGATGGCTGAGTTTCTGTAACTATTTCTTTAGATGATGGCTGAGTTTTTGTAACTATGTCTTTAGATTATGGCTGAGTTTCTGTAAATATGTCTTTAGATGATGGCTGAGTTTCTGTAACTATGTCTTTAGATGATGGCTGAGTTTTTGTAACTATGTCTTTAGATTATGGCTGAGTTTCTGTAACTATGTCTTTAGATGATGGCTGAGTTTCTGTAACTATGTCTTTAGATGATGGCTGAGTTTCTGTAACTATGTCTTTAGATGATGGCTGAGTTTCTGTAACTATGTCTTTAGATGATGGCTGAGTTTCTGTAACTATGTCTTCAGATGATGGTTGAGTTTCTGTAACTATGTCTTCAGATGATGGTTGAGTTTCTGTAACTATGTCTTCAGATGATGGTTGAGTTTCTGTAACTATGTCTTTAGATGATGGCTGAGTTTTTGTGTCTTTAGAGTTGGCTGAGTTTCTGTGACTATGTTTTAGATGATGGTTGAGTTTCTGTGACTATGTCTTCAGATGATGGTTGAGTTTCTGTAACTATGTCTTCAGATGATGGTTGAGTTTCTGTAACTATGTCTTCAGATGATGGCTGAGTTTCTGTAAATATGTCTTTAGATGATGGCTGAGTTTCTGTAACTATGTATTTAGATGATGGCTGAGTTTTTGTGTCTTTAGAGATGGCTGAGTTTCTGTGACTATGTTTTAGATGATGGTTGAGTTTCTGTGACTATGTCTTTAGATGATGGCTGAGTTTCTGTAACTATGTCTTTAGATGATGGCTGAGTTTCTGTAACTATGTCTTTAGATGATGGCTGAGTTTCTGTAACTATGTCTTTAGATGATGGCTGAGTTTTTGTGTCTTTAGAGATGGCTGAGTTTCTGTGACTATGTTTTAGATGATGGTTGAGTTTCTGTGACTATGTCTTTAGATGATGGCTGAGTTTCTGTAACTATGTCTTTAGATGATGGCTGAGTTTCTGTAACTATGTCTTTAGATGATGGCTGAGTTTCTGTAACTATGTCTTTAGATGATGGCTGAGTTTCTGTAACTATGTCTTTAGATGATGGCTGAGTTTTTGTGTCTTTAGAGATGGCTGAGTTTCTGTAACTATGTCTTTAGATGATGGCTGAGTTTTTGTAACTATGTCTTTAGATTATGGCTGAGTTTCTGTAACTATGTCTTTAGATGATGGCTGAGTTTCTGTAACTATGTCTTTAGATGATGGCTGAGTTTTTGTAACTATGTCTTTAGATTATGGCTGAGTTTCTGTAACTATGTCTTTAGATGATGGCTGAGTTTCTGTAACTATGTCTTTAGATGATGGCTGAGTTTCTGTAACTATGTCTTTAGATGATGGCTGAGTTTCTGTAACTATGTCTTTAGATTATGGCTGAGTTTCTGTAACTATGTCTTTAGATGATGGCTGAGTTTCTGTAACTATGTCTTTAGATGATGGCTGAGTTTCTGTAACTATGTCTTTAGATGATGGCTAAGTTTTTGTAACTATGTCTTTAGATGATGCTGAGTTTCTGTAACTATGTCTTTAGATGATGGCTGAGTTTCTGTAACTATGTCTTCAGATGATGGTTGAGTTTCTGTAACTATGTCTTCAGATGATGGTTGAGTTTCTGTAACTATGTCTTTAGATGATGGCTGAGTTTTTGTGTCTTTAGAGATGGCTGAGTTTCTGTGACTATGTTTTAGATGATGGTTGAGTTTCTGTGACTATGTCTTCAGATGATGGTTGAGTTTCTGTAACTATGTCTTCAGATGATGGTTGAGTTTCTGTAACTTTGTCTTCAGATGATGGCTGAGTTTCTGTAACTATGTCTTTAGATGATGGCTGACTTTCTGTAACTATGTCTTTAGATGATGGCTGAGTTTTTGTGTCTTTAGAGATGGCTGAGTTTCTGTGACTATGTTTTAGATGATGGTTGAGTTTCTGTGACTATGTCTTTAGATGATGGCTGAGTTTCTGTAACTATGTCTTTAGATGATGGCTGAGTTTCTGTAACTATGTCTTTAGATGATGGCTGAGTTTCTGTAACTATGTCTTTAGATGATGGCTGAGTTTTTGTAACTATGTCTTTAGATTATGGCTGAGTTTCTGTAACTATGTCTTTAGATGATGGCTGAGTTTCTGTAACTATGTCTTTAGATGATGGCTGAGTTTCTGTAACTATGTCTTTAGATGATGGCTGAGTTTCTGTAACTATGTCTTTAGATGATGGCTGAGTTTTTGTAACTATGTCTTTAGATTATGGCTGAGTTTCTGTAACTATGTCTTTAGATGATGGCTGAGTTTCTGTAACTATGTCTTTAGATGATGGCTGAGTTTCTGTAACTATGTCTTTAGATGATGGCTAAGTTTTTGTAACTATGTCTTTAGATGATGCTGAGTTTCTGTAACTATGTCTTTAGATGATGGCTGAGTTTCTGTAACTATGTCTTCAGATGATGGTTGAGTTTCTGTAACTATGTCTTCAGATGATGGTTGAGTTTCTGTAACTATGTCTTTAGATGATGGCTGAGTTTTTGTGTCTTTAGAGATGGCTGAGTTTCTGTGACTATGTTTTAGATGATGGTTGAGTTTCTGTGACTATGTCTTCAGATGATGGTTGAGTTTCTGTAACTATGTCTTTAGATGATGGTTGAGTTTCTGTAACTTTGTCTTCAGATGATGGCTGAGTTTCTGTAACTATGTCTTTAGATGATGGCTGACTTTCTGTAACTATGTCTTTAGATGATGGCTGAGTTTTTCTGTCTTTAGAGATGGCTGAGTTTCTGTGACTATGTTTTAGATGATGGTTGAGTTTCTGTGACTATGTCTTTAGATGATGGCTGAGTTTCTGTAACTATGTCTTTAGATGATGGCTGAGTTTCTGTAACTATGTCTTTAGATGATGGCTGAGTTTTTGTGTCTTTAGAGATGGCTGAGTTTCTGTAACTATGTCTTTAGATGATGGCTGAGTTTTTGTAACTATGTCTTTAGATTATGGCTGAGTTTCTGTAACTATGTCTTTAGATGATGGCTGAGTTTCTGTAACTATGTCTTTAGATGATGGCTGAGTTTTTGTAACTATGTCTTTAGATTATGGCCGAGTTTCTGTAACTATGTCTTTAGATGATGGCTGAGTTTCTGTAACTATGTATTTAGATGATGGCTGAGTTTCTGTAACTATGTCTTTAGATGATGGCTGAGTTTCTGTAACTATGTCTTTAGATGATGGCTGAGTTTTTGTAACTATGTCTTTAGATTATGGCTGAGTTTCTGTAACTATGTCTTTAGATGATGGCTGAGTTTCTGTAACTATGTCTTTAGATGATGGCTGAGTTTCTGTAACTATGTCTTTAGATGATGGCTGAGTTTTTGTAACTATGTCTTTAGATGATGCTGAGTTTCTGTAACTATGTCTTTAGATGATGGCTGAGTTTCTGTAACTATGTCTTTAGATGATGGCTGAGTTTCTGTAACTATGTCTTCAGATGATGGTTGAGTTTCTGTAACTATGTCTTCAGATGATGGTTGAGTTTCTGTAACTATGTCTTCAGATGATGGTTGAGTTTCTGTAACTATGTCTTTAGATGATGGCTGAGTTTTTGTGTCTTTAGAGATGGCTGAGTTTCTGTGACTATGTTTTAGATGATGGTTGAGTTTCTGTGACTATGTCTTTAGATGATGGCTGAGTTTCTATGACTATGTTTTTAGATGATGGCTGAGTTTCTATGACTATGTTTTTAGATGATGGCTAAGTTTCTGCGTCTTTAGATGATGGTTGAGTTTATGTGTCTTTAGATGATGGTTGAGTTTCTGTGACTTTGAGTATTGTTGAGGTATAGTTGACATACCATAATTATTTATATCCGACTTGTATCTATCAATTATATTTTTAAAATATATTATACTTCTTCAAATTTGATACGTGCAATGGCTCTTCTTAAACTGCTGCTCGGCGACGGTCAGATAGCTGTGCGGCCGCGCAATATAACGGGAACATTTGTGGGCAGCAAAAGTAATTGGAACCATAAACAGTTTCTGCTTAGTTAATAATAGGTGTTGTGCTGCTAACATGATGTTTAAATGTAAACATAAACATTTACAACTGTCAAATACTTTACTCTAATATACACACTGCATATCCCCTCCCTCACTCTCCCATCAGGAAATTCCCTCCCTCACTCTCCCATCAGGAAATTCCCTCCCTCACTCTCCCATCAGGAAATTCCCTCCCTCACTCTCCCATCAGGAAATTCCCTCCCTCACTCTCCCATCAGGAAATTCCCTCCCTCACTCTCCCATCAGGAAATTCCCTCCCTCACTCTCCCATCAGGAAATTCCCTCCCTCACTCTCTCATCAGGGCATTCCTTCCCTCAGTCTCCCATCAGGACATGTCCACACTCACTATCTCATCAGGACATTCCAACCCTTACTCTCTCACCAGGACATCCCATCTGTACTCTCTCATTACGCCTTTCCCACCCTTACTCTCTCATCAGGACATTCCCACCCTTACTCTACCATCAGGACATTTCAACCCTTACTCTCCCATCAGGACATTTCAACCCTTACTCTCTCGCCAGGACATTCCAACCCTTATTCTCTCATCAGGACATTCACATCTTTAGTCTCTCACCAGGACATTCCCACCCTTAGTATCTCACCAGGACATTCCCACCTTTAGTCTCTCACCAGGACATTCCCACCTTTAGTCTCTCACCAGGACATTCCCACCTTTAGTCTCTCACCAGGACATTCCCACCTTTAGTCTCTCATCAGGACATTCCCATCCCTACTCTCCCATCAGGAAATTTCATCCCTTACTCTCTCACCAGGACATTCCCACCCTTAGTCTTTCACCAGGACATTCCCACCTTTAGTCTCTCACAAGGACATTCCCACCTTTAGTCTCTCATCAGGACATTCCCATCCCTACTCTCCCATCAGGACATTTCAACCCTTACTCTCTCACCAGGACATTCCCACCCTTAGTCTCTCACCAGGACATTCCCACCTTTAGTCTCTCACCAGGACATTCCCACCTTTAGTCTCTCACCAGGACATTCCCACCTTTAGTCTCTCACCAGGACATTCCCACCTTTAGTCTCTCACCAGGACATTCCCACGCTTAGTCTCTCACCAGGACATTCCCATCCTTAGTCTCTCATCAGGACATTCCCACTGTCACGTGTGATTAACCTGATTTGTGACGTAAGGTCAATTGTATAAGAAACGCGGGAAGAAAGGAGCATTCCTATTGGTTGAAAGTGTTGGGCGAGGAGTTGTTAGAAGACTTCCGTCAAGGAAGGAGGTAATATGTGTATGCCTCAAGATTTCCACGTTGTATAACCTCAAATGATATTTCTGTGTACAAAATATACATATTAAAGTTGTTTTATTGAAACAATTTCTTCAGTGGATTATTGTGCACAAGATTCTGTATTAAGAGAACGCCTACTAAAGAGTGACATATTTAATAGTTACACCCACCTTTAGTCTCTCACCAGGACATTCCCACCCTTAGTCTCTCACCAGGACATTCCCACCCTTACTCTCTCACCAGGACATTCCCACTCTTAGTCTCTCATCAGGACATTCCCACCTTTAGTCTCTCACAAGGACATTCCCACCTTTAGCCTCTCACCAGGACATTCCCACCCTTAGTCTCTCACCAGGACATTCCCACCCTTAGTCTCTCACCAGGACATTCCCACCTTTAGTCTCTCACCAGGACATTCCCACCCTTACTCTCTCACCAGGACATTCCCACCCTTAGTCTCTCACCAGGACATTCCCACCCTTAGTCTCTCACCAGGACATTCCCACCCTTAGTCTCTCACCAGGACATTCCCACCCTAAGTTTCTCACCAGGACATTCCCACCCTTAGTCTCTCACCAGGACATTTTCACCCTTAGTCTCTCACCAGGACATTCCCACCTTTAGTCTCTCACCAGGACATTCCCACCCTTACTCTCTCACCAGGACATTCCCACCCTTAGTCTCTCACCAGGACATTCCCACCCTTAGTCTCTCACCAGGACATTCCCACCCTTAGTCTCTCACCAGGACATTCCCACCCTAAGTTTCTCACCAGGACATTCCCACCCTTAGTCTCTCAACAGGACATTCCCACCCTTAGTCTCTCACCAGGACATTCCCACCCTTAGTCTCTCACCAGGACATTCCCACCCTAAGTCTCTCACCAGGACATTCCCACCCTTAGTCTCTCACCAGGAAATTCCCACCCTTAGTCTCTCACCAGGACATTCCCACCCTTAGTCTCTCACCAGGACATTCCCACCTTTAGTCTCTCACCAGGACATTCCCACCCTTACTCTCTCACCAGGACATTCCCACCCTTAGTCTCTCACCAGGACATTCCCACCTTTAGTCTCTCACCAGGACATTCCCACCCTTAGTCTCTCACCAGGACATTCCCACCCTTAGTCTCTCACCAGGACATTCCCACCCTTAGTCTCTCACCAGGACATTCCCACCCTTAGTCTCTCACCAGGACATTCCCACCCTTAGACTCTCACCAGGACATTCCCACCCTTAGTCTCTCACCAGGACATTCCCACCCTTAGTCTCTCACCAGGACATTCCCACCCTTAGTCTCTCACCAGGACATTCCCACCCTTAGTCTCTCACCAGGATATTCCCACCCTTAGTCTCTCACCAGGATATTCCCACCTTTAGTCTCTCACCAGGATATTCCCACCCTTAGTCTCTCACCAGGACATTCCCACCTTTAGTCTCTCACCAGGACATTCCCACCCTTAGTCTCTCACCAGGATATTCCCACCCTTAGTCTCTCACCAGGACATTCCCACCCTTAGTCTCTCACCAGGACATTCCCACCCTTAGTCTCTCACCAGGACATCCAAACTGACGTTTCCGTTTGTCTTCTGATGACGCCGTGTTTGTTATTTTAAATTATTTTTTTTATTATTATTATTTTATTAAAAGGAAAGAAGACATCTAGTTTAGAATATTTGTTTTGAAAAATGGCGTTTGTTTTGTCATTGAAAACGATTGAAGTCAAAGCGAGGCTGGTGCAGAAATGTGCAGACAATTTGACTTGTTCTTGAGAAATTATCTCAACTTCACATACTGTCCGCGCACCGGAACACTCGTACGTACGCGCGAGGTGCTTCCGCGAAAAAACTCATTTCCGGGCAGTGTCCAGAACGAGGCTATCAGACAATGGCGGCTATTTCGATGACGAGGAGTGTTGCAGACGACATTTCTGACAGACTTTCAAACAGTAGGACGCCCCTTCACACAGGGGACGAGGAGAGACACTTGTACAGGGCGCGAGTCTGGACCCAACAATGACCGAGAGATGGACAGATTGACCGAGTGACTGGGGGCGCCGTGAGACAATACTTGGGGTGCCGATAGAATGATGGAGAAGGGATGGAGGGAGTACATTAAAAATGCAAGGCGTGGGACAGCGGTACAATGATTTAGTGATTAAGAGATTGTGGAAGAAAGGGAAACGAAACGTCTGCTAGCAAGGGGAAGAAGATGTCAGCAGAAGAGAAGGAGACAAAATGGAAGGAATGTGAAGTGTGTGTGTGTTCGGGAGAAGGGGAAAATGGAGAGAACAAGTACCGGACAACCGATCACACGTTCCCTAGGATAGAATAACTTTAAAGAATTGGGCTGGTGACAAATGGATTGTACAATAGTAGTATTGTTGGTAAACAAAGTGAAAATAAATAATTGGGATTAGAGAAGAAAAAAAATTCACATTTACATACGGTGTTTAAATAAATCTAATTTCAATATCCGGGTGTTATCTTTTTTTTCTACTATTTTGTCCCCATTCATTATCATAGTGAAGTTGTTTTTTTCCTACTCCGCGTTTACCTTGGTTTGACTAATAATTAGGGTTTCTGACCTCTGGCATCGAACTACCTACAGACATTACTAAAACGCTTCGGCTGAAACTGTTAAATGGCAGCTCCAAAAACTTTGCATGACCAAAACTCGTGATGTACATGAGACGAAACTCGACATCGTGCCGCAGGTTCACTGGGACATAGCATTTCACGACCACATCCACACCACCACCATCAGAGATCGACACCACCACCATCAGAGATCTACACCACCATCAGAGATCCACACCACCACCATCAAAGATCCACACCACCATCAGAGATCCACACCATCATCAGAGATCCACACCACCATCAGAGATTCACACCACCACCATCAGAGATCCACACCACCACCATCAGAGATCCACAACACCACCATCAGAGATCCACACCATCACCAACAGAGATCCACACCATCACCATCAGAGATCCACACCATCACCACCAGAGATCCACACCACCACCAGAGATCCACACCACCACCATCAGAGATCCACACACCACCATCAGGGATCCACACCACCACCATCAGAGATCCACACATCACCATCAGAGATCCACACCACCACCACCACCAGAGATCCACACCACCACCATCATAGATACACATAACCACCATCTAAGATCCACAACACCATCAGAGATCCACACCACCACCATCAGAGATCCACACCACCATCATCAGAGATCCACACCACCACCATCAGAGATCCACACCATCACCATCAGAGATCCACACCACCACCATCAGAGATCCACACTACCACCATCAGAGATCCACACCACCACCATCAGAGATCCACCCCACCACCATCAGAGATCCACACCACCACCACCAGAGATCCACACCACCACCATCAGAGATCCACACCACCACCATCAGAGATCCACACCATCACCATCAGAGATCCACACCACTACCATCAGAGATCCACACCACCACCATCAGAGATCCACACCACCACCATCAGAGATCCACACCACCACCATCAGAGATCCTCACTACCACCATCAGAGATCCACACTACCACCATCAGAGATCCACCCCACCACCATCAGAGATCCACAACACCACCATCAGAGATCCACACCACCACCATCAGAGATCCACACCACCAGCAACGACACCCACTATTCCCGCACACGCCCGCCTAACTATGCAGGGAACTCAATACGAGGCTGTAAATATATTACCGAAGACGATCCCGGCATTCCTTTCACACTTCCGTTTGAGAGCATCATTTCAAATGCCTCGGTCTCGGGCCACGTAGACCGACGACAACAATAGACTTCCCGCACAAACATTTCTCTCCCCTGACGTCCTTGGTTTTACTGTAGGCGAGCCGGATGGGGAAATGCATAAAGTCAATGATGGCCCATGTCTTAAGGCTATCACGCGGTGTCCCTGTATCGCAAATTCTCTTTAAACTTCCTAACTGTCAGACGTGCTTTCCGGACCACAATTGGTCTCAATGGACGACTTTAATTACCCAAACGCGCCCCTGTAGTAAACCACTCTTTTGAGGGGACGCCTCTGATGACTTCACAGTTCAGTTTGGGTAACCCAAGACACGGGGTCAACTATTAATTTAAGTTTACGAAAGGTTAGGAAACGGGAAAATCCCACAAAGCGATCCGGAAGTTGTAAAGATGTCACCTTGGTTGTTTCGGTTTGAAGATGGCGAGCCGGGAGCAAGGATGTGTGTGTATGTGTGTAGTGTGCGTGTAAGTGTGTTGTGTGCGTGTGGTTCGGGGTTCTTTTGTAAAATTCAATCTTCAAATCACTATTAGTAAATTCACATTGAGGTCGTGATTTTTTGGCTGGACTACCTTTGACCTTTGACTGGTTGCTCGAAGAAAACAAAATCAAAAGCCTGCAATTTTAAAAAAAAATTAAATTATTTTTTTTAAATTTTTTTTTAATTTTAAATTTAACTATTGCTCCCAACACTGTGCAAAATATAAAGGGATTATTTATATTCAGTGTTTCATAATGAAAGTTATGCTACTTCAGAGATGGAAAATTAAATCATTAACATTCGATCAAAATGACGTCATTGATTTCAGTGTACATTTTGATATCAAATCGAAGTCGAGATCCGCTTAAGCACAGCATAACAAATTTACGAAAAATATGTGGGAAATTAACGGTATTCTAAAAGAATTTGATGTATTTAAAAAGTCTTACTTTGTCGATTTTCATACTTTTATAGAGTTATTTTTTAAATTTTTTATTTTAAACCATGATCTTCACGATAGAAAGGAATGCGATAAATACGCCGTTCAATGTCTCGTATTGTCTTCTCTTGTTGTGTAATGTCGTGTTGGGAGCTGTGGATGTAAAAGAAATAATCTGCAACAAAGGAATCTTGGTCTTTGGTGATGTACAGAGAGATACAGTTTTTATTTTAAAACAAAGTTTTGAGGTCATGAGGTCAAGTCAGCTGAATGTCAAGGGCCTGACTCCATTAGACTCACGTCTCTAATATATCAATGAACAGATCACGGGCTCCAACGCGAGGGCCGTAAACAACACTTCTCACCTCCACTCTAACGCGACGACCTCCCTCCCCTCCCCCCTGCACCCCTTGATGGGGTGGACCCCTCCAGTAAAAGACCCACATTGTCAGGGGTAGGTAATCAGGAGAAGTCGGGGTGGCAAGATTTACTAGTCATCGCGTCAGGACGGGTGACATCTGATAGGGGTTATCTGGTTATTCCAGACAATGGGTTAACACTGTTGGCTGGGAGACAATTGTTGGGTGGGGGGCGGGGTACCATTCGGTGTTTCTAGGGATTCTAGGGCTTAATGGTAAGGGCCTTTCTTATTTAGGGGTGGTGGGGGAAAGGCCCGTCAAGGGACTGGGCATTAAATGGGCGTTGATCCGAAGATATGGGGCGATTCTGTGAGTGTTCTCTCCGTGATGGCCGGTAATGTCAGCATGTAACCAGGTGAAAGGGATGAGCATAGAGACAACAGTTCATCTTGGGTGGCATCTTACAACAGCATCTTATAGCAGATGTTTGCTTTAATGCCGACTTAGTTGATTAAAAGCGTCTACAAAGATAGAATCCCTGAGTTGGTTGCAATCTTCTACAAAGCTAGAGTCCAGAA
The DNA here is from genome assembly GCA_944989445.1 of Ampullaceana balthica. Lineage (NCBI taxonomy): Eukaryota > Metazoa > Mollusca > Gastropoda > Lymnaeidae > Ampullaceana > Ampullaceana balthica. Next base: position 72,524 of record CALYLW010000693.1, on the reverse strand, counting down.
AACGGTCCAGAAATTGGTTTACGCAGACACACAAAACTACAATCCTGGAGTTTGTTACAACATTAAACAAAGCCACAGTTATCAAAGACATTGAACTTGTCCGTTGTTTTGGGGAAGATCCATTAGACGCCGGGCAAATGACACCGGACAGTTACGAAATGAACCGAATCCTGGTCGGGACCAAAAAAATGGCCGAACTGTAGTATCTCGAGGAAGACCGCGAAATCTCAGGGATGACGAGATCTTGTCGCATTGAAGGAGACAAGGCTTTTAGTGAGATAATGAAATCGTCTGGTCTGGGCTGGTCATGATAGGATTTCGAGCAATTAACAGGCACAAAGAATTGAATTAGGGCGTTTTTAATGGATTGCATGAATTCCCTCCTTTCTCCCTGCATTCCCCTACCCCCTTGTTCCAACTTTCCATGTTTGGATTCTCTCTGTATGGATGCGGATTCAAGGGAGAGAATGGGAGGCGGGGCAAAAGTGGCAGAGAGTGACAGAGGGAATGGAAAGGAAACGAGTCATAGTTTAGTATTAAATGTATCTGACAAATTAGATTCTTACACGCCAAGACCAAACAGTAGATGCTGTCCTCTACTTCAAACCTACTCTCTCCCACCCTTTACACGCACACGTGCAACTGGTGAGTAGGTAGCTCAACTCGAACAAACTCCCCGGGACCGATAATGAGCAACCAACTGGTGAAGTTGGTGTTGACCACTTGGATGACCACACACACCCCGTGACAATGACAGTACGTTCAACGGCTCCCGGCAGTCCAGCTGGTGGAATAGCTGCAGACCGCTTCGGGTATTGACCAAAGCCAACCGTTGACCTGCGCCCGGCAGCGCGTGAAGACAACATTGACTTAACGGGTTACGCACGGAACGCGAATGACCTGTGGCCAACAGCTGGTCAAGGTGTCCAGTATATAATAGAGTCCCCATGCAGGTGGTCAGCTGAGACAAGACGTCACACGTGTTTAATTAACGGTAGTGGTTCTATAGGGAGTTGGCACATGTCGGATCTTCGCCCATATTTTGGATGAAATTCAAATAAATAATTTCATCAGATTTCTGAATGTTATATTGTACAATTATAATTAAAAACATGGGATGGATATGTGGCGTCCATTCTAGTGTTGATATGTGGCGTCCATTCTAGTGTTGATATGTGGCGTCCATTCTAGTGTTGATATGTGGCGTCCATTCTAGTGTTGATATGTGACGTCCATACTAGTGTTGATATGTGGCATCCATTCTAGTGTTGATATGTGGCGTCCATTCTAGTGTTGATATGTGGCGTCCATTCTAGTGTTGATATGTGGCGTCCATTCTAGTGTTGATATGTGGCGTCCATACTAGTGTTGATATGTGGCGTCCATTCTAGTGTTGATATGTGACATCCATTCTAGTGTTGATATATGGGTATCGATGCTGTACGGCTGTGTCGAAATCTGACACGGCTCACATAACAACACATAACAACACATAACAACGCAATTACCTGTCAGTATTGACACGACTGATACCTGCTCTTATAAACTATATAAAACCATGCGTACATCTGTAACGAGCGCACTCCGAGTTCCGATACTAACCTCCCCAATGCTCCCCTCCTCAATGTCGTATTATATACCTACCAAGTGAAATCGGTGAATAGATGTATACATCAGATAAAGTTAAGTTTAGGGAGGTAGGTGTTGATATTTAATTTGATAGGTTAAAAGAAAACTTCCTATACACATCAGCCACTGGCACTAATCAATATTGTCGTGATCCTTATGAATCAAGAATGTTACCAAAGCTGCTGAAATAACTTGGTTGTTATGGTTTACAACAACAAAACATAATCTCCCTTTTAACACCACACCCTCCAGTTTCTCAATTACACCTTTTCCTATAACTTCCTAATCTGTTATCATGGCTTTATCCACGCGGCCCAGTATCATCCTATCAGAGATGTATCAACAAAGATGTATCAACAGACGTGTAACAACAGACGTGTAACACTAACAACAGAGGTGTATCAACACTGTTTCACTATGGACTCAGCTGTTCTGATGTGATCTTCAAACTAATGGACAGCGTGGCCACCTATCACTACCATGACGTCACATGTTTGGCACAGACCTGACTGGCGAATCCAAACATCTGACCCCCAAAGACGAGCTGCCAGGCGCACAATCAGATTAGCGAGATGGATCAACTCCAAACAACAGGATCGGACTGTGGTCAGGTGTCCAGCTGCGGGGTCAGCGTAACATTACAAAGGGGGCGGTGATTTGTAGATCTTATTGCATCGTAGAGCAGAGACTGACCACTATCTGTGGGGTTACACGCTCGGTGATACGCTCACGGTGATACACGCACGGTGATACACGCACGGTGATACACGCACGGTGATACGCGCACGGTGATACGCGCACGGTGATACGCGCACGGTGATACGCGCACGGTGATACGCTCACGGTGATACGCGCATGGTGATACGCGCACGGTGATACACGCACGGTGATACACGCCCGATGATACATGCCCGATGATACACGCCCGATGATACACGCCCGATGATACACGCTCGGTGATACACACCCGACGATACACGCCCGATGATACACGCCCGATGATACACGCCCGATGATACACGCCCGATGATACACGCCCGACGATAACCGCCCGACGATACACGCCCGACGATACATGCCCGATGATACACGCCCGATGATACACGCCCGATGATACACGCCTTGAGACCCACGAAACTGGGATGCGTCGAATGATTTCGGTTACAACTATATCAGAGACTCTGCAATGGACTTCTTTAAAACAGAGACTCTGCAATGGTCTCGTATATAACAGAGACTCTGCAATGGTCTCGTATATAACAGAGACTCTGCAATTGTCTCGTATATAACAGAGACTCTGCAATGGTCTCGTATATAACAGAGACTCTGCAATGGTCTCGTATATAACAGAGACTCTGCAATTGTCTCGTATATAACAGAGACTCTGCAATGGTCTCGTATATAACAGAGACTCTGCAATTGTCTCGTATATAACAGAGACTCTGCAATGGTCTCGTATATAACAGAGACTCTGCAATGGTCTCGTATATAACAGAGACTCTGCAATGGTCTCGTATATAACAGAGACTCTGCAATGGTCTCGTATATAACAGAGATTCTGCAATGGTCTCGTATATACAGAGACTCTGTCTCGTAATGATTTTACACGATTTAAAAGTTAGAAGGATCTGATACATTTGTAGGAACATTCAATAATCTATCAATACAAAGACATTGTCTATCTTGTAAGTCTATTAACGATCTACTTTCTATCTTCACGAATTTATATATTTATATCTATACAAAATCATCCATTTTCTATCTGTACAAAGTCATCCATTTTCTATCTGTACAAACTCATCCATTTTCTATCTGTACAAACTCATCCATTTTCTATCTATACAATATCATATATTTTTCTATCTGTACAAACTCATCCATTTTCTATCTGTACAAACTCATCTATTTTCTTTCTGTACAAACTCATCCTTTTTCTATTTTGTACAAACTCATCCATTTTCTATCCTTACAAACTCATCCATTTTCTATCTTTACAATCTCATATATTTTCTATCTGTACAAACTCATCTATTTTCTATCTGTACGAAGTCCACTATTTTCTATCTGTACAAACTCATCCATTTTCTATCTGTACAAACTCATCCATTTTCTATCTGTACAAACTCATCTATTTTCTATCTGTACAAACTCATCTATTTTCTATCTGTACAAACGCACCTATTTTCTATCTGTACAAAGTCATCTATTTTCTATCTGTACAAAGTCCACTATTATACCATTAACTGTTATTATCCGTCTATGCAAAGACAACTTTTTTTTCTATAATCTCCTTTATATTACATGTGCTTATTTTGTAAATAAGATTAATGCGTCCTACTCATATCCATGGTTTGAGTTTAGTATTGTATTTTATAGTTATACATACTAACCTTCTGTACAATGACATCTATTATATAACAAATATGTATTATCTCTTGATTGTATGATTCCGCTTGGCATTACGTCATTTCCAGTGATCACTTTATTCCCTTTGAACCTATCATAACCTCCATTAATAAACTTTTGTACCCAAAAATAGTATTGATTAAGAACCACTGAACGTTTACTAAAACCTAGTACCTCCCCGCCCCACACGCACATCCGGGTCACCTCATTATTACACTTTAATGTACCGCTGCACTTTATTAAAAAGCTCACACATTAATACTCTCCGACGCCCCAACCCTTTCTCCAAATAGCCCCCGGGGCCCCGGGCCAGCGTGTGCATTAATTAAGTCCATCTTACAAGTCCATCAATCAATAGTCTCGGCAGAGGGCGAAAAACAACAAAACAATTTGGTTTGAAGAGTTCAAGACAGAGACACGGGTCTCTAAGGAAGGAGGGGTGAGGCCAGGTGCATGATGGTAGAATTGTGGAAAACATGAGGAGTGCGGAGGGGATGATATATGATGGTAGAGTGGAGGAAACACGAGCAGCGTGGAGGGGAGGGTACATGATGGTAAAGTCAGGGTGTTTGGAAACATCTTTTTTAAAAAAAAGTTTCAATGGTAGTTTATCTTCATGTTTCAATGGTAGTTTATCTTCATGTTGACAAATAAACACGTAGTGAATAGGAGAACCAGGAGATGGATTGGTTTGATGGTTTATTTGATCGGATTATAGCTGGATGACGTCAGGAGTTCAACGCAGAAGATCTGATTGTGTTGGTAACGAAATGTTGGAACATTGCACATTTTGGTAACGAATTGTTGGAACATTGCACATTTTGGTAACGAATTGTTGGAACATTGCACATTTTGGTAACGAATTGTTGGAACATTGCACATTTTGGTAACGAATTGTTGGAACATTGCACATTTTGGTAACGAATTGTTGGAACATTGCACATTTTGGTAACGAATTGTTGGAACATTGCACATTTTGGTAACGAATTGTTGGAACATTGCACATTTTGGTAACCAATTGTTGGAACATGCACATTTTGGCATTCAGTGCAACTAGTACGTGGTCTTCTTCTTTCGTCCTAATCGACAATATCACAGACGACCAAAGACTTCTGGTTTGTATATCATGTAATTGATTTTTCTTGGATTCAGGGGCGGATCCACTTGAAAAAGATGTGCCATTAACCCCAAGTCCCATTCAGAATAAGTTTATGTGCATCTGAATATGAAATAAAGAACAATAATAACTGCATTTGATAAATCAACACTTCTGATAAGTCAGGAAGACCTTTTACGAGTCTTATTCTCAGGGGCGCTGACTCCACTCCACATGTAGGATAAGCCAGTTGATGGTTGCCGAGGTCGGGCGGTCAATGTTTGAATAGTTCTATACAATGGCCCATGAGACGAAGTGACCAAACCACTTTCTGGTTGATGTGTACATGGACTACACATCACCGCAAAGTTAAAAGTATAACACGGTTACTTAAGTCCAGTTGTTTATATTTGTTCGCAGAGGAAGGCGTTCTGCCGATACCTTTGTTGTCTTGCAGTCTTGCGGCGTCTTTTTTTCAGGCTAACCCCGACCCCAGACATGCACCCGTATGACCTACCCTCTGACCCAGTCGCAAATCACAAAGTATTGACCTCCCTTTAAACTTTTAGCAACACACACACACATACACACACCAACAAACACACAATGCCACACACGCACACACACTAAATAAAAGACGACACACACGTGCAGCGTCGTCGCGGCGTACAAAACTCTTGAAAACTCTTTGCAATATTCTTTTGTATCAGCTGCTCTCTCCACTGCCCCGGGCGCTCTTTTTTCCCAGGGCGCTTTTAATCAGTTAACTCTCGTTTTAACATCCCAAGACTTAACTCTGCCCTTCTTGATCCATTGTCACGGGCATGGAGGCATAGAAGGGCTTGGGGGGGGGGAGGTGGCGAGGTTGAAATGGCGGTAGATCCGGATAAAGAAGTTATAGGGCGGTCTTTGAGCAAACGCTACACGGCACACGTCACTGCGCGCCGGTGATCCTCAAGCTGTTAATGCTAATGGTCAAATATATTTGGTATTGAGCTGTTTCTAGCTGTAAGATTACAAACATATCTGGTATTGAGCTGTTTCTAGCTGTAAGATTAAGATTACAAACACATTTTTTATTGAGCTGTTTCTAGCTTTAAAATTTAGAACATATTTGTCATTAAGCAGTTTCTAGCTTTAAAAACTTTAACCTTACAAACATATATGTTATTGAGCTGTTCCTACTTTTGATCAGTTTATAGCTTAAAGTTTATAAACATGGTGCTATTGAGCTGTTTCTTGCTGTACAGATATAACCAGTGTTATTGAACTGTTTTAAGCTCTATAGGTAAACGTTCTGTCATTATGCTGTAACAGTGTTTTTTTCCTCCCAGCTGTTAGTAATCCGTCTGAGAGTTGATCAAGTCAGGTCGGAGGTGCTGACTACAGGGAAAATAAAATTAACTTTTTCTCTATGGTTATATCACACATTTGAGAACTGCTGGAGTGTGGCACCAGACAGTGAACGAACAGTGAGGAGAATAGTTGTTTTAAAAGGTCCCCGAGTGACGACGCACAGCTCGCTGTGAAGTTTTGACGAAAGGTGCGCAATGATGACGCGCAAGGCACGGGGTTATAAAGAAACTTCATAAATGGTTTTAATTAAAGTGTGAGGTCTGCTCCATCTGCCAACGAAAGGGCCTTTAGGGAAATTATGGCGCCAGGCGTCTTTAAGAACCACCCACCCCCACCCCAAAACAACCATCAGGGGGAAAAATCACATAGAAATGGCATCAACTAAACTGATTATGTAATAACGCTATGGAAATTTCTAGCAGGGTCCGAAGATTACCTTCTTAAACAAATGGGCCATTTTTATATGGCTGGGGATTTATCATTTGTACAACTCTAATCATAGTTAATCATTCACTGGGACGGGTGAACGCAAGTGGGAAACTTTGTAAATAAACTCATACTGTGAATTTACCCCATACATCTATGAAAGTTATAGATAATAACCCTTTCAATCATTGTAAAACTGGTATTTCCTTAATTTGTTGACTTATTGAAACTGAATTAATTGTTGGTTTGATTTTATTTAAACACCAGAATGGGATTGGTATGTGGTGTTGTGTGATATAAGGAAGAGATTAAAATTAATATTATGTATTGATAGAAGTCTAGTTGTCCCTGAGCTGAGAGGGTGACGCTGGTATTTTCATGTAAACAATGGGCGGTCCAGTACGGGTTTTAAAATAAAAAATATTAATTCTCATAGTATATGATAGAACCAGTAGCTGTCACCAGGACCGGTAGCGGTCACCAAAACCAGTTGTGATCAACAGGACCAGAAGCGGTCACCAGGACCAGTAGCGGTCACCAGGACCAGTAGCGGTCACCAGGACCAGTAGTGGTTACCAGGACCAGTAGTGGTCACCAGGACCAGTAGCGGTCACCAGGACCAGTAGTGGTCACCAGGACCAGTAGCGGTCACCAGGACCAGTAGTGGTCACCAGGACCAGTAGCGGTCACCAGGGCCAGTAGTGGTCACCAGGACCAGTACTGGTCACCAGGACCAGTAGCGGTCACCAGGACCAGTAGCGGTCACCAGGACCAGTAGCGGTCACCAGGACCAGTAGCGGTCACCAGGACCAGTAGTGGTCACCAGAACCAGTAGCGGTCACCAGGACCAGTAGTGGTCACCAGGACCAGTAGTGGTCACCAGGACCAGTAGTGGTCACCAGGACCAGTAGCGGTCACCAGGACCAGTACTGGTCACCAGGACCAGGGTATCCAAGTTCCAAATATCTCTAGGTCCATCATTTCATCTTAGCACATCTGTGATTGCAAGGTGATCGTGTACATACACACGGGAAAGACACAGCCAGACGAACAAATATATATGAAACAAGTAACAAAGATAGAAGAGCAGACAGAAGAGCAGACAGAAGAGCAGACAGAAGAGCAGACAGAAGAGCAGACAGAAGAGCAGACAGAAGAGCAGACAGAAGAGCAGACAGAAGAGCAGACAGAAGAGCAGACAGAAGAGCAGACAGAAGAGCAGACAGAAGAGCGGGGCGTGCTAACAAAAGAATAGACACACAGCTAAAAGCCAATACAAATATTAAGACATGGATATAAAAGAACAGGCATCCTGAACTAAGAACTGGCGTACAGAAACGACATACAGACCTACAAACAAACAAACGGAACAGTACAAGACAGCAATCACACAAAGTAGGACCATCTTGACCATTATCATGCCAGAACCGCTGACAAATTAGAGATGGGGCGGAGAGATGATCAGAAGACATTATGCAGGGAGGGAACCCACCTCCTCTTCCCAACAGGGCTGCGGCAGATGGCATTTGTCCACGCCCCTGTCAACTCGTATAATCTCATTTGTCGAGGGCCACAAACAGATAACGGGAACTCGGTTAGGTCGGATAACTCTTGCTGGACTCCCCCTGCCCCGTTTCTGTCCTCAGTAGATGTGCCGTCTGCTGAGGTAACGACTAATGAACCGGGCGTCGGAGCTCATTAATTATGCCGGCATACGTAGTCTCCTGAACCGGAAGTGGGCCCTGAACTCCGGGTGACAAAAGTGTGGCGAAAACGGGTAGCCAGTAAGATGGGTAGCCGGTTTTAAGGGTAGCCAATGAGAAAGAAACCCAGAGAGAAAGGCTGCCAGTTTTAAGGGTAGCCAGTTAAATAGACACAAGAAATAAGTTGTACGAAATGGTTGACAATTATACCAGGCACTACGAAGGACATCTCTCGACAACTTCATCATTTCCCAACACTTGCACCATGCATCACAAATAGGAGCCTCACTTAGAGCCAATCGCGATATTTAGCAGCAGTCACGGGTATCGTCTGGTTCTGTCACGTCTTGTGACATTTCATATCATTTTTAGTGACTTGCCGCGTCACGTCTTTGTCACATGTGACATGTGCTCCCTAAATTCTAAAATAAACTCACCAAATACCCCCGTTCCCCCCCCCCAAATCTCTCTTCTCAACACTGTGGGTGACCCGTCGGGCACCCGGCCCTCATTAAGGCGTGGTCACTTCATTAAGAGCCTGTCTGATGAAATTACAGCCGTTGTCCTGTCATCATGCAGTAACTGACCGCAGGTCAAGATGCTGCCCCATTTAATTTGTCTGACTCACCCTCAACAATTCCAGCAGTAGAATTCGAATTGCCGCCTCTGAAACACATGTTTCATTTGCCAGATATTACCACCCAAGTTTCATTTACCAGATATTACCACCCAAGTTTGATTTGCCAGATATTACCAACCAAGTTTGTTTATGGCTACATCTGGTGCCAGATTGACCAGTCAAACATGAGGCATTATGAGGAATCCGATGAATTGTTTGAGAGATCAGAGGATGTTCAAAAGATATCCTCAAATAGAACAAGTCCTCAGATGAAGCTTTAGTTTCAATCTATTGCTGATGATGGGGCTTGTTAGATTGAGATACACAGACTTCATTGACATACAAAATTACAGGAGTTGAAGGTCATTGATTACTCGCACATTATGTTTGTTTATTCAAGTACCGCCGGTTTCTTCAGCGCTGCCGGTTAATACAGTACTGCCGGTTAATATAGTACCGCCGGTTTATACAGTACTGCCGGTTACTACAGTGCTACCGGTTAATACAGTACTGCTGGTTACTATAGTACCACCGGTTAATACAGTACTGCTGGTTACTATAGTACCACCGGTTAATACAGTACTGCTGGTTACTATAGTACCACCGGTTAATACAGTACTGCCAGTTACTATATTACTGCCGGTGACTACAGTACTGCCAGTTTATCCCCCTGCAATCAATCCAGAGCCACTCCCCCGTCTTGGACTGTTTTTAACCACTAAGCATCTTATTGCCGACATCCCAGTAGGTGGTCTCTCAACTGCCAACACATCCGCCGATAATTCATCAAAAATGTCTCCAGTTTTAACTGCAGCTCTGGAAGATTTCCGTTTACTTTTTCTTCTTTTTCTTGTCTTTCTCTGTCGGCCACCGCGTGGTAAGGGAGGGGTGGTGATTGGGGGGGGGGCTGACCAGTCCAACGGTCCGGCATGTTCTGATGACTATCTCCGCTAATGCCAGGCATTAGGCCCACCAACTGCGCATGATCGGAAATAAGATAAATTGGTAGGGACTCCTATCTGAACAATTCTGTCATTTAGAGATGAGTTCTTCGGTGGTGGTGGTCGTATTCTGGACTTAAACCCGCGCCACTCATCTTGGTTAACAGAAGGTTTAGCCACATGATATCAATTTGAGACTAAGAGACATAATTTGTACTATAACACACATTCTAGACTATAACACACATTCTAGACTATAACACACATTCTAGACTATAAGAAAAATAACACACCAATTACTAGATAACTTTAAAAAGTCCCTTTAGACACAATGATAATGTTATAATGTGAAAATGATTGCAACAACCATTTTGGGTTTTAGGGAAATTATTTCCCCGACGTTTATAACCCGCAGCTTTAAAACACAAATACAAAGTAAACATTGCACAAAGAAGTTTGTGGTATTTAAATCTATAACAAAATCTGGTAGCATATACACCAAGCTCGTCTAAACATCCAGTGACTTATTGCATTTAAAGCTGCGGGTTATAAACGTCGGGGAAATAATTTCCCTAAAACACAAATACACATGCAAACAGAGAAAAAAAGACAGAGAGAGTGAGTGAGAGGCAGAGAGAGAAAGAGAGAGAGAGAGAGAGCGAGACACACAGCTTTATTATATTTATATCAGTGAATATTATCGTTTTTTTTAAAGTGGTGATGTGAGGTAAGGGGTAATGTGACTTGAGGTTTGTGGTGAGAAATGTTTGGGGTGATGTCAGATTTGTGGTGCGTAATGTTGGCGGTGACTTGAGTTGTGTTGTTTGAACAATAGCTTTGTCCCTAAGCTCGCTCCCAATGTGTTGTGTATACAATAAAAGCACTTGCTGATTTATTGTCTTCCATTGATGCAACTGCACAGTGACAGCCTTCAGGGGCAAGTAAATCTGTTTCGTTTCCGACCAATTACTTCCCTTTCCAGTGGCGGAACCTGGCTTACTTCTGGCCGCGTGTCCAGGTAATTGCTAATGGCATCCAGGGGCGGCAAATGATGGGGGGGTGGGGGGTGGGAGAAAGAATAAAACTGCGGAAACGAGGAACGGACCGGGTCACGATGTGGTGGTCATCGCCAGAGAGCGAAGGGATGTGCGGGAGACGAACGGAGGGGCGCGCTAAACTGACCATCAGTCTTAATGGAGTTGATTGGGACGCCAGGGTGGGGGCGAGAACGAATAAACTGTAGGCGGAGGGGGGGGGGTTGAGGGATAACAAGGCAGTTTACCTTTGAACGACACCAGGTCTTGTGAGTCAGACACAGCGCACGTACTCCGGCTCCGGGGTTTTCATGTTGATTTGAGTTTGAGTTGAAGGGAGAAAAACTTCCGTGACGATATCGAGGCTGTTCTGAAAAATGAAATAATATTTGGTTTTTTAAAATTTCTTTAAAATTAAAGCCATATAAATATTTTTAGAAAATGTTTCAATAAAGATTTCGTTCAAATCAATTTTAATGGAATTTAAAGAGAAATTTGGTGGAAGTTGGGTAAACAAAATATATTTGACCACTCCGACACCCCCCCCCCACACACACACACAACCCGCGGTCATCGAAAACACAAATTTGTTTGACAAATGTCTGTATACAGATGGAGGTTTAAGTCTAGAATCAACATCTACCCCCCCCCACAACCCGCGGTCATCGAAAACACAGTTTGACAAATGTCTGTATACAGACGCAGGTCCAAGTCTAGAATCAACCTCTACCCCAACCCACGCCAATTAAATTGAAGACTTCAGACCTTGTAAAGTTCGACTTCGTTTGTGAATACACTCATCATATCCAATACACACACACACTCACTACCCATTTGAGTAAAGATGAACGAATCGAGATTGGATATTTCTGCCTTTGTTATTAGTTTGATCCCAAAAAGACCGAACACATGTTTAAAAAGATTTTAAACAGAAACACAACACCACTACGCCATCTGTCGGGCCTTGGCCTTTTAAGGAAACCTATTTTCCAACGGCCACCTCACATCCGGGCCACGTCCACGTGTCATTAGAGTGGACCGTCAAGTCACTCCATGGGGTCCACTCATTTAAATATAAAACAAGTCTTAGAATAATTATAAACTGGGAAAAAAATTAAACGTTTCGGTTTAAAAGACAAAGCATTTCATTTTTAGCATTCGAGATTAAGAGTCGAATAATCTCCAACACTAATCAAATCTACTTTTTCACTTGGCGAGTTTCCCGCTTTAACCTCTGGGGCAATGCATAAAATTAACTCGAGCACACAGATTGGTTAGAATTAAGAGTGAAACATATGCATAAATTAACCCCAAGTGTCCCGACAAATTATCTTGATTGGCCAAGGGATGCGCATACATTAATTGGCGTGCCACTTCCGGTTTCCATCGGAGTGATGGTTGAAAGATAATGAAGCCAGTGACTTCGTGAGTTGGTTTTCGCTAATCATCTTTAGCCCACAGCTCCGCCTTCCATGAACTGGGAGGGTCTCCAAATCTCGACCTTTCTTAAAAGCAAATTCTTCTCATTTAAAAAAAAATAATTTAAATCTAGGGAATCTTTAAACAAATAATTTGTTTAAAAAGAAAAGAAAAGAAACATCTCCACGCAGACAACAGATGTTCCACGATTCGTTTTGGTGTAGAGACTAATTAGGGCGTGGTCCAATCAATCCACTGCACGCGACATATACAACAAAAGTGGGACGTGAATGCATTCTTGTGTCTTTAGTTCCTTTCATTTCATTGGTTTTTACGCGTTATTTTTAACACCAGTCCAGCATGTTAATATTTTTGGTAGAGGTATATTAATTTTATGAGAGAAAAGACTTGGGGGAGATGTAAGTAACAAATTTGTTAAAATTACAAATAGAAACAGAGTGAGAACAGTGGAGGTAGGGCTGGTGAGAAATGGAATGTAGTACTAAAAATGTAAGGTTTTGATGTTGTCAAATAATGAGTTAATGAACACCAAACTTGTCCTAGTGTTCAAAAACATCGGCAGTGTTCACATATTGTTGACATACAGTTCAATCGAGCAGAGTCTATTTTTTAAAATACATTGTCCCCATACGTCCTGCTGTTTTAGAATCTAATCTATTTAAATAAATGTCAACCGCGCCTTAAAGCTAAAGATTGTAATGGACGGTCAATCTGGGATCACTTCGTGTCTGTCATCGGAACTTCGTGTCTGTCATCGGAACTTCGTGTCTGTCATCGGAACTTCGTGTCTGTCATCGGAACTTCGTGTCTGTCATCGGAACTTCGTGTCTGTCATCGGAACTTCGTGTCTGTCATCGGAACTTCGTGTCTGTCATCGGAACTTCGTGTCTGTCATCGGAACTTCGTGTCTGTCATCGGAACTTCGTGTCTGTCATCGGAACTTCGTGTCTGTCATCGGAACTTCGTGTCTGTCATCGGAACTTCGTGTCTGTCATCGGAACTTCGTGTCTGTCATCGGAACTTCGTGTCTGTCATCGGAACTTCGTGTCTGTCATCGGAACTTCGTGTCTGTCATCGGAACTTCGTGTCTGTCATCGGAACTTCGTGTCTGTCATCGGAACTTCGTGTCTGTCATCGGAACTTCGTGTCTGTCATCGGAACTTCGTGTCTGTCATCGGAACTTCGTGTCTGTCATCGGAACTTCGTGTCTGTCATCGGAACTTCGTGTCTGTCATCGGAACTTCGTGTCTGTCATCGGAACTTCGTGTCTGTCATCGGAACTTCGTGTCTGTCATCGGAACTTCGTGTCTGTCATCGGAACTTCGTGTCTGTCATCGGAACTTCGTATCTGTCATCGGAACTTCGTGTCTGTCATCGGAACTTCGTGTCTGTCATCGGAACTTCGTGTCTGTCATCGGAACTTCGTGTCTGTCATCGGACAATATTAACTTAACACTGCATGCAAATACCGACGTGAACATTTGGTGAAGCCATATTTTTTAAAAATAAAAATAAATCCACATTTGCCCTTGTCATCTTTATTGGTCGGTTGAATAAGTCTTTAATTTCGACGTTCATTTTCGACTTTGCAGCGCAGGTATCAATCTATAATTAACCAGTTTTATTTCCGCCATGGCTCGTTGGAACTCATTCAATTTTGACGTCAACGATCTTTGTTTAATAATGTCATCCCCTCGAGCAGGCCTCGTCAAACCCATGGCTTCAGTAACGTGAACGTATCACACATTCATCAACGTGACATTTCGCGTGACAGAGCCTTTTTTTTTAACCCCTTGATCGCGGGCCATCTTCCATATACAGAGACGCTCCCCTTCTCAGAGAAGCTGGCACCCCCACTTCAGGGCGCCCACGACAAAAGCCACGGAGACCTTCACAGGCGTCTCTGACATGCGCAGTCGGTGAAGGAGCTCTCCAGTGGTGGGGCAGCAATCAAGTCGAGATCACAAAGGGCGGGCGCACCGCTTGCAGTGATCCAGGTGTCCTGCGAGTTCGCTGGGGCGTTGGGCCAGTGTGGCCCTGGACGGCAGCTCTATTAGAAGTCTGTTAATTTCAAAGATTCGGCGCCCTGCCCTCCCCCCACCTTGTCAACGTCGGAGCCTCCGCGGGGTGCTCCTTTCACAGGGTCGAACCGCCGAAGTCGTAAAATAGTCACGGATGGTTGTCTCATTGTGCGCGCTCCCGTAAATCCTTGTAACAATTTTCAAGAGAAGGGAGGGGGAAGCAAAGAGCAGGGTTAGGTCTTCCATCAAGAGGGGGAGGGACGGGCCATTCAATCCAAATGGATATAAATTGGTATAGGGAAGAGGGGCGGTGGAATCACTGTCAATATATTCCGATATCCGCCTATAAATAGATTTGAATAAATTCTTGTCGATAGATTTTGAGGCTAGGTCAAGGAGTTGTTTTAAAGCGGCTCATCAAGTACGAGGGGAGGGGGGCCCTGTTCAGAAATACTTGCGCAGGGGGGCCCTTTTCGATCAACGTGGGGCGGGATATTGAGAAACGCTGAGAAATGTTCCCCCTGTAATTGCAGCCAGCGTTCTCAGTTTAATGACATAATTATTGTCATTACACGGGGAGAGGGGGGGGAGGTCATTACTGACGTCTGACCGGCTCGAGTGGACCACTTAGAAGTCAACTGTGTCATTTGTGTTCATCAGCTACCGTGTGATGCTTGGCCTCCCACAGGTGTCCTACCGTCATTACCTCATACAGGCAGGTGAGCTACGTAGACATGTCTTATGTCTGTTACAGGTAAGGTACGGATGTACCTATGTCTTATGTGATACAGGTGAGGTGCGGATGTAGTACTACAGCAAGACTATTGACACACACCTCCCATCACGCACACCTCCCATCACACACATCGCCCATCACACACACATCCCATCACACACACCTCCCATCATGCACACCTCCCATCTCGCACACCTCCCATCACCCACACCTCCCATCACACACACCTCCCATCACACACACCTCCCATCACGCACACCTCCCATCACGCACACCTCCTATTACGCACACCTCCCATCTCGCACACCTCCCATCACGCACACCTCCCATCTCGCACACCTCCCATCACCCACACCTCCCATCACACACACCTCCCATCACACACACCTCCCATCACGCACACCTCCCATCACGCACACCTCCCATCACGCACACCTCCCATCACGCACACCTCCCATCACACACACCTCCAATCACACACACCTCCCATCACGCACACCTCCCATCTCGCACACCTCCCATCACCCACACCTCCCATCACACACCCCCCATCACACACACCTCCCATCACGCACACCTCCCATCACGCACACCTCCCATCACGCACACCTCCCATCACGCACACCTCCCATCACGCACACCTCCCATCTCGCACACCTCCCATCACGCACACCTCCCATCTCACACACCTCCCATCACCCACACCTCCCATTACACACACCTCCCATCACACACACCTCCCATCACACACACCTCCCATCATACACACCTCCCATCACACACCTCCCATCACACACACCTCCAATCACACACACCTCCCATCACGCACACCTCCCATCACGCACACCTCCCATCTCGCACACCTCCCATCACGCACACCTCCCATCTCGCACACCTCCCATCTCGCACACCTCCCATCACACACACCTCCCATCACACACACCTCCCATCACACACACCTCCCATCACACACACCTCCCATCATACACACCTCCCATCACACACACCTCCCATCATACACACCTCCCATCAAACACCTTTTTCCAAACGCTACATTACCTAAGCTATTATCGATCATCCACCAGTCGAACTTTCGCGGACAAAGTCCATAAGGTGAGGACATCCCAGTCAATGTTAGCTAGATGATGACATCCCAGTCAATGTTAGCTAGATGATGACATCGCAGTCAATGACAACTAAATGGTGACATCTGAGTAAATGACAAACAAATGAGGAGATCCAGAAAATAGGCATCAGATTAGCGATTAAAGGCTCGACATAAAAAAGTTGTCACACGGGGCCCTCCGCTTCCCGAACTCTGCATTGACAGGCCTGAGGTTTACTTGTGAGAACTGGCTGGTAGTGCTACTGCAATCGACCAGGCCGTTGTGGGAATATATTGACCCGACCTTGAGGTTGAATCATTTTTCTTGTGTTACCCTTCTACTTCATTATGTGAAGGCTCCGTGATGCCGGAACGACTATTCTTGTTCAATACGTTGCACTGTGAAATATGTTGTCAAGAAGAACTACGTAGATGATATAACAAGTTATAATCCAGGTTGTGTGCAATGTTTCAACATACATTGTATTTGATATATTGGTTGTGCAGCCAGCTTACGTTTGATATTATAATAATATATTTTTTAAACATATGATATCTTCGACCCCAGGCGCTACTGATCTACCGGCAAGGTAATGGGGACCATTGATAAATGACTTCATAGACTGTAAAATCAAGGCCCTTGAATGAATGAGATTTATTTAATTGCAGGAAACATCAGTGACTGTTTAAAAATAACGTAGACGATGGTAACAACAGGACTTAAAAGCGTGACGCCATTCCTAGATGAACGCATTGAGATACATTGAGTTTTGACAGCCCTCATGTTTGTATCGAGTCACTTCAACTTTAGGTCACTTTAAAATGAAAAGTCACCATGAAAAGACCAACCTTGGCTATTTGAGCAGTGCTAGGTCTCCATTGATGGGCACAGAGTTCTGACTGAGAGCAGTGATAGGATTCCAATGATGGTCACAGAGTTCTGACTGAGAGCAGTGCTAGAACTCCATTGATGGCCACAGAGAGCAGTGCTAGGACTCCATTGATGGTCACAGAGTTCTGACTGAGAGCAGTGCTAGGACTCCATTGATGGTCACAGAGTTCTGACTGAGAGCAGTGCTAGGACTCAATTGATGGCCACAGAGAGATTTGGCTGAGAGCAGTGCTAGGACTTCATTGATAGCCACAGAGAGCAGTGCTAGGACTACATTGATAGCCACAGAGAGATCTGGCTGAGAACAGTGCTAGGACTACATTGATAGCCACAGAGAGCAGTGCTAGGACTACATTGATAGCCACAGAGAGCAGTGCTAGGACTACATTGATGGCCACAGAGAGCAGTGCTAGGACTACATTGATGGCCACAGAGAGCAGTGCTAGGACTACATTGATAGCCCCAGAGAGCAGTGCTAGGACTACATTGATAGCCCCAGAGAGCAGTGCTAGGACTACATTGGTGGCAACAGAGTTCTCACTGAGAGCAGTGCTAGGACTCCATTGATGGCCACAGAGAGCAGTGATAGGACTCCATTGATGGCCACAGAGAGCAGTGCTAGGACTCCATTGGTGGCAACAGAGTTCTCACTGAGAGCAGTGCTCGTACTCCATCATGTAGGCTCCACGCTGACAGACTCCTTGAACCCTCACCCGAACCAGTCTCCCCCCTCCCTCTTCCCTTCACCACCGCACTTCTCCACGCTTGGCTTTTCATTGAGTCTTTCATGAAGTCTGCCCCGACAAACTGACAATGCTGCCTGACAGACTGTGAATGTTCGCCTTTGTGGCGGAGCTCGGATTTGGTAGAATGGCGTTTTGTGGTCCTGAGCTGCTCCTATGGAGCGGAACATCACCGTACAACAGGTCTCCCATTCAACCCGTTTTACTGCCTCTAGAACGTCTTCCTGGATTATTGAGGGAGGGGGGGGGAGAATACGGCCAACTCTTCGACTTCCCCAGTCTCTCTGCGTACACAACCAGCTTCGAGTTTGTTGTTGTTCTTCATAAAGTCATATGATTGTCCGATTTGATGTATTGACCAGTTCCAAGTGGTAATCTTATTAACTAGTAGAATTAGAATTTGATATCCCCAAAAATAGTTTTTTAAATGATGTCGCCACTGAATGCCCATGTCCGGAAATTATATTGTAACATAAAATCTCGACCCAACGTCGCTTTCCGAAATACAAACACCGACTTCTAGGAGCAACCAATACAGGCGACCAACTCAAAATACTCGTGCTCCCCCCCCCCTCTCTCTCTCCCTCTCTCTCTCTCTCTCTCTCTCTCTCTCTCTCTCTCTCTCTCTCTCTCTCTCTCTCTCTCTCTCTCTCTCTCTCTCTCTCTGTGGTGATGTTTGGAATGTTACCGCAAACATTTTTTTAAAGAAACTTTCTCTTTTAGAGTTTAAGTACCACCTTACTCCTCCCCGTCATGATTCACAGCGGTAAGTAAAGATCGTTCTACTAAACTTTCCAGTCCCACCTTTTTTCCCTTGTCAAAGTTGGAAACAAATGTAAACATTAGTAAAAAAGAAAAAAATTAAAAAAGAAAAGAAAATCTTGTAAAGCTAGATATTTAACAGCCTTACAGGCAGCTAAGGAAGTGTGCTGTTTCTCAAGGTAA
The DNA here is from genome assembly GCA_944989445.1 of Ampullaceana balthica. Taxonomy (NCBI): domain Eukaryota; kingdom Metazoa; phylum Mollusca; class Gastropoda; family Lymnaeidae; genus Ampullaceana; species Ampullaceana balthica. Next base: position 53,432 of record CALYLW010000693.1, on the reverse strand, counting down.
GGGGGCAGGGATGGAAGGGTGGGGCATCCACGTAAGTCACTTAGTGCTAATTGAGCACTCCACGTTTCTGTAAATTCTTCCAGTGAAAATAAACCGTGACATGCCCCAAGTGTCAAAGCGTAAAGAGGGGGCGCTCTCCTCACCGCCAGGGGGCGCCGTAAACGCACTGGGGGATCTGCGAGCTCTCGATGAAGGAATTTCGTTAACCAGACACTTGGGTGGGGGTGCGGCTTTGGAGAGGGTGTTAGGGGGGGAGGGGGTGGTGAGAAATTGTTGAAACTGTGAGTCGAGCGAGCTACCTTCTCAGACACGAGTGCTCTAAGAATACAAGGGTTTAGGTTGAGTGGAGTTCACTGAACCAAGTAAAACGTCGACAGGCGTGCGACACTGGTCATTTGAAGTGACCTTACCTAGTGTATCAGAAATAACCCCATTCATTAAAACTTGTGACTTATTAGTACAGCCGTGGACACCGAGAGGAATGCGCTATTATCTGAACTATGACCGTGGTTAGACCTGCCAGCCGAATTTCTTTTTAAAATTTCGGCTGGCTGACAAAATTTTTCGGCTGTGTCCGGATTAGCCGGATTTCTCCGTAAATTGACATTTGCAGCTGATTTTCGGCTGATTAAGAATTATTCTTAAACATCATCCAGGGCTGTTCCAGCAAGTGTTACATGTGCCGGTATGTTGAGAGATGGGCAATTAATTTTGAAGAAGTCAACAAAACCATCTTTAACCCCATTTTCAAAGGCGAGCAAGTCTCTAGAGAACCAGATAACGATATCTCTTGTCAGTTCATGACTTGATGTGTCCTGAAATTGACTGTTGCCTTCACCATGCTTACGGAAATAGCCCAAAATTTTATTTGACTTTTCTTGACTTGGCACTGACACATTGTGCTTGACACTTAAGTGAAGATTCATATTGCCACTTGATGTATAGATTGCGGCAAAATTGGTTACTTTTGAAATGTGACCCTTGTCACCCAATGACTGCTGAGCAGTAAGACACAGCTGACAATAAACTCGATCTTCGTCTACATTTCTCCCATCAGCAGTGAACAGGCCACCAAACTATTTCCAGCATTGTGCTTTAGAATTTCCATGTAGGCTAGGCGGTTTAGGTTTTACTTGTAGGTTTTGTAATGAAATGTTCTGACATTTGAGTTCACCTAAAATCATCATATAGTCATAAAGAATTGTTACATTAGAAATGGTGTAACGTAAAAAGGTAATCCTGCAGTCTTAGCACGTATACTATTTCACTGCGAATTTTAATTTTCTCGTGTGAACTTTCGTTTTTAATTTATTAAATGCATTTATATATGTTATATTTTAGCTATTTTAGCGCTAATTTGTAAGGCTTTTTAATTTATAAGGCTGTTTTCGGCCCTTGACGCTACATAATCAGAGTAGAGTAGGATACATCCATTTTGTGTATCTAGCACCCTACTTGCTGGGTTATCACAGCGAAAGGCCAAATGAAATTTTCTCACTGACAAACAAAAAATAATAAAAAAACTCCAATAATACAGTTTCCCTTCAGTGGGCTGACGACTCGTGCTTCAATAGCTTGACTCGATACCTTACTAATACTTCCTTTTGAGTTGTGTGTCTTGACACCATGACGCAAAGTTACTCACTAAGATCCACACATGGGGACACAAATTTGTTTATTACGTGTATGAAACGGATTTTGTCACAAGTTGTTAAACACATTGGCTGTTAAAAAGTGACTGACATTGTTGAAGAATACTCAACACATGACATGGTGTCTTTCTCCTCATTCGGTCATTCATAGATGACTTTAGTTTCGCACGATTATTTAATTAGATTCATCTCTTGTGAGGAATGCGGAGAGCTAATGAATCCATGAGCAGCAAGATATAACACTAACACTAACCTAAAATAACTTTTTTGACATTTATTTTCTAAACCATTAATTTTATGTTCCAGAAAGTACAAAGACCTGAGAAGTAAGTGATCCCAGAAAGTAATTGTCTAAAGTCTAAGGCCTAAGGTGAGGCCGTGGGGCGGTTAAAATTTAAACACGGGCCGTATTTCACCCACTGGTCGGACATTAGAACTCCTGCTGTAAACACTCAGTAGACTTCAGCATAAGTGCACACATGATATATAGCTTTGCTAAAAAAGAAAAAACATTTTCAAATCAATATTTTTTTATTTTAGATTGAAATAACGTCTTGTCATTTTTCCATGTTCTGTTGTTTTTTCCTGACATGTTTTCTCAAATTCGTCTGTATATGTGCATACTTTTTTAAGACCCCTTTATTCCGCCCCCCCCCAATTTTAATCTCTCCCCTCTGCTCCAAACCTCTCCCACTTTTTCCTGGCATGTTTTGGAATTCTAGTGTCATGAATTTTCATTCCTCTGACAGAAATGGTTGAGGGCGGGTGGGGTGGGGGAGGGGGCTTATACTTTTTTCTTGGGAGGGGCGCTGCCATGTTTGCCTTTAGTCTGAAAAGCCCTCCTGGAAGGAGATGGCATTTCATCCAGTGCGGTGACACGCTTCAGTTGAGAACATTTGATGGCGTGAGCTTATCTCCACCAGATTGATGGATGCCTTACGGGCGGCGGAGGGTTAACTGGAATAAGACAGAAGAGCGAACGTTACGTTCTGGGGGGAGGGGGGTTATACTGGGTCAAGTTGGCGAGGGGCGGGGTTGGAAGGGGCGGGGTTGGAAGGGGCGGGGTTGGAAGTGGCGGGGTTGGAAGGGGCGGGGGTCTGGGTAAAGAGGGAGATCCATTAAGGGCGGCAGTAATATGAGGGTCAGGGTGTTGAAGGGCGCGAATGTTGGGGGTACGGTGTTTGCAGATATAACACAGCATTAACACCACACACCAGAACTAACACCCTACCAAATCACTAACACCACATCACTAACACAACACCACATCACTAACACCACACCACATCACTAACACCACATCACATCACTAACGCCACACCACATCACAAACACCACACCACACCCTGGCAATAACACCACACCTCACCACACCACATCACTAACACCACACCACATCACTAACACCACACCACATCACTAACACCACATCACTAACACCACTCCACATCACTAACACCACACCACATCACTAACACCACACCACATCACTAACACCACACCACACCACATCACTAACACCACACCACATCACTAACACCACACCACATCACTAACTCCACATAACTAACACCACACCACATCACTAACACCACATCACTAACACCACACCACATCACTAACACCACACCACATAACTAACACCACACCACATAACTAACACCACACCAAATAACTAACACCACACCAAATCACTAACACCACTCCACATAACTAACACCACACCACATAACTAACACCACACCACATCACTAACACCACTCCATATCACTAACACCACACCACACCACATCACTAACACCACACCACATCACTAACACCACACCACATCACTAACACCACATAATTTACACCACACCACATCACTAACACCACACCAAATCACTAACACCACACCACATCACTAACACCACATCACTAACACCACTCCACATCACTAACACCACTCCACATCACTAACACCACACCACATCACTAACACCACATCACTAACACCACATCACTAACACCACATCACTAACACCACATCACTAACACCACTCCACCACATCACTAACACCACATCACTAACACCACTCCACATCACAAACACCACACCACATCACTAACACCACATCACTAACACCACACCACTAACACCACACCACATCACTAACACCACATCACTAACACCACACCACATCACTAACACCACATCACTAACACCACATCACTAACACCACATCACTAACACCACATCACTAACATCACTCCACATCACTAACACCACACCACATCACTAACACAACATCACTAACACCACATCACTAACACCACATGACTAACACCACACCACATCACTAACACCACATCACTAACAACACATCACGAACACCACACCACATCACTAACACCACACCACATCACTAACACCACATCACTAACACCACTCCACATCACTAACATCACTCCACATCACTAACACCACTCCACATCACTAACACCACACCACTAACACCACACCACATCACTAACTCCACACCAAATCACTAACACCACACCACATCAATAACACCACACCACATCAGTAACACCACACCACTCCACATAACTAACACCACAGCACTAACACCACACTACACTATAACAATAACACCACACAACACCACTAACACTACACAACACCACCAACACTACATCACTAACACCACTCAAAATCACACCACTAACACCACACTACACCACATCACTAACAACACAGCACTAACACACACCACACTATAACAATAACACCACACCACTAAAATCACACCACATCACAAACACCACACCACACCACAGAAATAACACCACACCACATCACTAACACCACACCACACAACAATACTAACACCACACCACAACACTAAATCCACACAACATCACTAACACCACACCACAGCACTAACACCACACCACATCACTAACACCACACCACATCACTAACGCCACACCACTAACACCACACAACACCACTAACACCACTCCAAATCACACTACTAACACCACACTACACCACATTACTAACAACACAGCACTAACACACACCACACTATAACAATAACACCACACCACACCACATCACATCACTAACACCACACCACATCACAAACACCACACCACAACACTAACACCACACAACACTATAACAATAACACCACACCACATCACTAACACCACACCACATCACTAACACCACTCCACACCACACCACTAACACCACACTACACCACAGCACTAACACCACTCCACACCACACCACTAACACCACACTACACCACATCACTCACACCACAGCACTAACACACACCACACTATAACAATAACACCACACCACTAACACCACATAACATCACTAACACCACACCACTAACACCACATCACATCACTAACACCACACCACTAACACCACACCATAGCAATAACACCACACCTCACCACACCACATCAATAACACCACATCACACCACATCACTAACACCACAGCACACCACAACACTAACACCACACAACACTATAACAATAACACCACACCACATCACTAACACCACACCACAGCAGTAACACCACACCACATCACTAACACCACACAACACGACTTACACCACATCGCTAACACCACACCACACCACTAACACCCCACCACTAACACCACACCACTAACACCACACCACTAACACCACATCACAACACCGCACACACACCACAACACACACCACACCACACCACTAACACCACACCACAACACACACACTAACACCACACCACAACACACAATAACACCACATCACACCACATCACAACACCACACACACACCACAACACTAACACACACCACACCACACCACTAACACCACACACACACACAACACCACACACACACAACACCACACCACACACTAACACCACACAACACACTAACACACACACACAACACCACTCCACACCACACACACAACACCCCACCACAACACACACCACACCACAACACACACACCACTAACACACACACACAACACACGCACCACACCACAACATCACTCACACACCACACCACAACACACACACAACACCACACCACAACACCGCACACACAACACCACACCACACCACAACACACACACCACAACACCACACACTAACACCACACACACACCACTAACACACACCACACCACACCACTAACACCACACCACACCACCAACACCACACCACTAACACCACATCACTAACACCACACCACTAACACCACACCACACCACTAACACCACACCACTAACACCACATCACTAACACCGCACCACACCACTAACATCACTCCACACCACACCACTAACACCACACCACACCACTAACACCACACCACTAACACCACATCACTAACACCACACCACTAACACCACACCACACCACTAACACCACACCACTAACACCACATCACTAACACCGCACCACACCACTAACATCACTCCACACCACACCACTAACACCACACCACTAAAACCACACCACTAACACCACACAACACCACTAACACCACACCACTAACACCACATCACTAACACCGCACCACACCACTAACATCACTCCACACCACACCACTAACACCACACCACAACACACAACTAACACTACACTACTCCACAGCATTAACACCATACATTTATTACACAATATATTTTACTGTAGTATATAAACTTAATAGACATCAATTCGCGCAAAGCCAAAGTTATACATTGTAACACTACATCCTTGTGACTACTACTGTTTTTTGTTGTTTGTTTTACTTTGAGTTCGTTACCATTTTGTTGTTGACAACCAACCCACCCTTTTCCGCCATTTTCTCCCGACCAAACCAAAAAAAAACAAAAAAAAACAACCCGCTGTCTGTAGAGAAAGGTAATTTGAGGTGATAGGAAGTGGACAAGTAAATCACCGGCCAATAATGAGCAGCTCATAGCCCCGTAGTTAGGTTGTCCTAGGCCTTATCACAGCAACGTCACGGTAACACTGTCTACACAACCAGCGAGTCAATTAGCCATTTAGCCAGATTTATCTACACCACCAACTTGTCCATTAGCTATTTAGCCAGATATATTTACACGAGCAGCGAGTCGATGAGCCATTTAGCCAGATTTATCTACAGAACCAGCTGACCCATTAGCCATTTAGCCAGATTTATCTACACAACCAGTGGGTCAGTTAGCCAATGAGCCATATTTATCAATACACGACAAGTTGTTTATTTAGCCATGAAGCCAGATTTATATCCACAACCGGCAATTCAATTCATCTGCACTAACAGTCGGTTATGTTACCACTTTAGACAATAGTGTATCCGCAAACAAAGAGTACGGTATTGAGACATTTGACATTCACAAAGAATATGTCAATTGTATAAGCACCAAAAGAGTTTCAAATAGCTCTTTAGCCAGTTTTAGCCAAACATCTTGCCTCAGTGCACAATGGCGTCCACTGTATCTTTGGCTAGACTCATATTAGGCTATAGTTATAATTTTAAAAGGTGTTTCGATATTCGACCAAATTTTGTCAAGGAAAAACTAAGTGTATTGAAAGCTCGTAACCTCATATTACCATTGTTAGTTACATGTTTTAAATTTCTTTCTTGCCAATGAATCAGACTTCAAATTAAACAGACAGACTCTACAAACTATCCACATGATGTCTCCTAATAAAAGTCAACCGGGGTCAACTGTAAAATTTTGTGAGAATCCTCTCTGAGCCCCAGCAAATCAGAATAAAAAAGATCAGGGGGTGGGAAGGGGGCGAAGATTTGAACCGAAGACGTTTATGGCAGTGATAAAACCTGGCCGCTGAAAGCTGGTGGTCCTCATGGGTTGGTGTTAATGAATAATACAATGATAAGGACAATGTTTTTATTGACCATCTCGGTGGGGGTGGGTAGGTGGGGAGGTGGGGTATTGGGGGAGGGCTGTATGTGATGAGGGCAGGACTGAAGTTAGGTGAGTTCAATTCATGCACGTGCGGCGCTAAATACTCCGGATATTTAACCGCAGATAATTTAGAAATTATGTTTGTGTGTTGAAATAGGTGTGTGATTCTTTCCGGGGCTTTCAGCTGGCTATGTGATGGTTTTTTGCTGGCTATCTGGTGGCTATCGGGTGGCTACAAGATGGTTATTAGCTGGTTATATGCTGACGATCTGGTGTCTTTATACTGGTGTCAGGTGGCTTTGGTCTTTCGTCTTTGTACGCTATTTAACAAGCTTGAAGTTGTGTTTTGCGACTTGCACTTTTGTTTTAAAATGTGGTCTCATTGATATAGGCTGTGTAACTTGCACTAGCTGTGTATATTGTTATATGATGCATACATCGTATAGCTGCCTGTATTGGGCGGAATGAGTTCTTCGTATGGGATTTGTATGATTCTATATCTGCCGAGTACATACTGGAAGATTTATCTGTATTTGTATGTTGTGAGTACTATTGAGGGCATGTATCGAAGCTAAAACATAAAGAATTGTCGGATTGTGTTTCAACCCTCCTCCTCCAACATTTCCGTGACAACTTTCCTTGTTGACTTCCTAAAAACCCCACCTTTTGGGTGGCAGACCGCGGTAGAGTGTTCGCCCTCACAGAGCCAAACATTGGATTCATTACTACTAAATAAACAATGAGAACACAGACCTCTCAACTTTAAGAACCCCTTGTTTTGACATAGCCCCCCTACCCCCACCCCCAACATATGTGCGTGCGCATGTGCATGGCACGACATGACGTGATCCCTGTCAACACGACAAGAGAAATAAATAGACACAGCGTGACACAATAGATGGAGACGGCCAATAAGCGATGTCACGTGCGAACATTACAGGAGAGCAATCCAGAGAATTCGAACAGGAGTTATCCTCCCCAATTTTATAAGACATGCAGAGGCGGGGCATAGGAGGGAGAGAGAGAGATGGGGGAGAGTGCGGGTTCCCCGGGTAAATAGTTTTGTGGTGAAATATTTTGGAAACGATTGGCAATCGTAAAAAACTGAAACTGCCAATGTGTATGATCATAAATGTCGTTTTTGTCAGCGCCTTTTAAATGACATTTTTGAAACATGCATACGTCAAAGGGCGTAAAAATGGTGTGGAATCAGCTCTATATTACTTGAAGGCATTTCACTTCATTCAAGTTTTTGTATGCTGTGGTCTTTATGCCTATTTTTTCTTATTTTCTTTTCTCTACTTAATTTTGTTTCCATGGTAGATTACATAATATATGGTGTAAATTTAATTTCAACACTTTTGTCTATGTATACTGTATACTGTATACTGTATACTGTATACTGTATACTGTATACTGTATACTGTATACTGTATACTGATGAAGGTCTGTTCCGAAACGTTTACACCTGTATTAGTCCATCAATAAATCGTTGCTTTTATTGGTTTTTTTTAAACACAAATCGTTTGTATGTTGTATGTGTATGTTATATATATATGTGGGGTAGTATATCTAGTTGGCAGATTAACACAAATCGTTTGTATGTTGTATGTTGTGTATATGTGGGGTAGTATATCTAGTCGGCGCATTATTTGACGTTTCGGTCCCAGGCTTTCATTAAATTAATGCTTGAGCCGTCTGCTTCTCTCCGTCTGCTTCTCTCCGTCTGCTTCTCTCCGTCTGCTTATCTCCGTCTGCTTCTCTCCGTCTGCTTCTCTCCGTCAGCTATTTGGTGGAAATTTAACATCACGCTTTTTTGATTGGGTAAAACTAATTATTTATCAGATAATAAGCGGCGCATAAACATTCCTTAAACATTAGAGAGCGCCTTTTCATTTTCATTGTTTGAGGCCGTAGCACCGTGTTCAGTTTTGGAGATTGTGCTTACCCTCCAATTAAATATGAAACACTTTATTTTTGTTGTTTATAAAATAATTATATATTTGTTGTTTATAAAATAAAAAGGCGTAACACTGCTGGTTGATTTACATTTGTTTCACAGCATTCGCTGCTTCATTTCGCAGCCTGCACAATTTGCTTATGAAATCAGTTTCCTATTGGTCGTTTGATTTCTTGTCGTATGATTTTGTCCGATAGCACACTGTATTGCGTCGCCGCGTGCACGTAAGAACTTCACGGAAGGATGTTACTGATACACGAATGATAAATGGATGATCACGTACACGTCACTTTGTTCTGGATACATGCATGATGTGGATGCCAGTTTGGTCTGGTTACATGCAAGCTGTGGATGTCATTTTGTTCTGGATACACAAATGATATGGATGTCATGGATACAATGATGATTTGATGTAGATGCGACATGCTTGTCTGTATAAATGGATTGACAAAGTTTTTAAAAAATGCAATAAATAGTATAGAAGAACCGTGGAAAACAATTTTATGGATACACGGATGATGTGCACATAGATGTCAGTTTGGCCAGACCCAGCCGTCAGCCAATGACTCTAGTAGGACCAGGATCAATCCTCAGCCTCACCTGTAAGGTGATCCATTTATGATATTGGAGATATCGCTGTTTTAGCACATAACGTCTTAATAAAATGGTCATAGAAAGGAAATCGGCCTTTGATTTTGTTTAAATACTACTTCTTAACTTCACCTTTTGATATAAGAAAGTACCTCAAAAGTGTAGGAATAATTTTAAGTACTAGTGTTTGGGTGTGGTCAATCTTAGGTTCTCATGGTCTTGCAAGTAGGGCCCGGATTGATGATACACATGAGTACACCTCTCATGAAGTGCCCGACACAGGTGGTACATATGCCTACGCCTCGCAAGTAGTGCCAGACATTGTTGGTACACATGCCTATAATGTTCTAAAAGAGTTATCGTTACTAAATTTCAGAATCCAGTTCTGTTGAAGGACTGATCTGAGTTTATTCGTGATATTATCATTACACGCGTTGTGTGTTGTATACATTTAATATATATTTATATATATTATATACATTTATATTTGTATATATTACATACATTTATATTTGTATACATTATTTACATTTATATTTGTATATATCATACAGTAAATACATTTATATTTTTATATATTACATACATTAATATCTGTCTCTATATATATTGTATACAACTACATGTATATTTATTTACATTTATATATATTATATACACTGTGTTTCTAATGTGACGTCATGCTACCTGACTTTTCATTGGTCAAAGATCCCATGGTCCTAATTGTTGGATACAACTCTTAATTAAAACAATCATTGATTGCAGTATCCCATCAATATACTGTAAATACTTGCAGTTCGACAGGTTTTATATTCGATACAAACGCACGCATCCATTCTGTGCAATTTTAACACTCACAACACAGTCAAGAGATCCACGGCCAACCAACAAGCTGAGAACCCTTGAACCCAATCGATTCTATCTTCCTTTGACATCCAGGCTTCGATGAAGTGGAGATTTTTCAATAAACTTCACATCAAAGGGCCCGAGATTTAAACAGTGCATCGGTGGTTCTCAAAGTGGACGCGAAGAAGGGCCCACAAACGTTCTTGAAAACGAGGAACACAATTATATTTCAAGTGTTGATTTCAGAGGTAATCCCTTTGGTCGGTTTTTCTACGATCCGCGGGCCATATTGTAAATACCTTCATGAAACGTAAGCCATTTTTTCCCGCCAAGAATTTTCATTTACATTTTTTTAAAATTTAAAAAGAAATTAAAAATCGAGTTATCACCCTTAACCGTCCCCACCACTCTTTTCTATTATCATCGCAAGGCCATTTAGGGGATATAATTTTTTGCCCTAACCTTCAATGTTAAAAAAAATATATAAAAAATCTTTCAAATTGTTTTAGATATAATTTTTATTTTTTTATTAAAATAATTATAAAAAAGTATTGATGTTCAAGAAACCATTCCACAACTAGGGTATTACAGAGAAATTAACGGAGACTATCTGTTGAAAGATTTCCAGTGGAACAAACTAAAAGAGGCTCAGAGAGTTGGATGGGCAGAGCTATTGAAGGGAAACAATTTTACACAAATTTTGTTAATGTTTCGATCATTTGCGCACAGGCAGCTTGAAATGACGGTTTGAAGGGTCCTCAAGACTCCAAAACTATAAAGTGTCTGTAAAAACATAAATTCCACTTGGTTACATGAAACAATTATAGTATATTTTCATGATTCATTTTGTCCGTAAGACTAAATTTTATACACAAACTTTAATTACAAAATCAAAATAAATAAAAACAAAAACTACGGTTTATATTACGGTTTTGCCGTACTTTCAATGCCGATGCGTAGATCAAATGCGCCAAACAATAAGAATATGTAATTAGAATTAGTAACTTCCATGACTTTTCTAAGTGACTCTTCTCACTTCTCTACTAATCTACTTGACCTCGGTTGAACAGGTTAGACCATGATCTACAACAGGGGCTCGAACTGTCGGTATTGCTGCCTAGCCCGTGGAACGGTCGCGCACCAAGCAAGACATAAAAGGAGAGGCCAGGCAGCAGGACAGTCCTACACGCAGACATTATTTTATATCGCTGGCTTTAAGAGATTTACAGAAAAATGTACATCGGTCAGTTGACCCCTTCAACTTGACCCCTCTCATGGACTCATCTAAACGCACAGAAACAGTCGCTTGAGGCGCTTGAGTAACTTTTTTGTCAAATGTCTTCACATCTCTCTATCTGATCTTCAACGTTCAGTCTGATCTGCACTTTTCTGTCTGATCCTTACATTTCTGTCGAATATTTCACATACATGTCGAATATCTTCACATTTCTGACGAATGTCTTCACACTTCTGTCTGATGTCTTCACATTTCTGTCAGGTGTCTTTATATTTCCGTCGGATGTCTTAATCTTTCTATTAATCATACACCAACTCAGATTACCCCCCCCCCGCTCATTCGTTCTCTCTATAAAACACAACACGTTGAAATGTAGCATTGCACTCCAAGAAAGAGTGCAGACGCTCGCGTTTATTTATGTACTCGATTCCAGCCTTCGTTCACCTCTGCACTTCCATTATCCTCGTCATTACATAATCGAATCCTTGAAAGCTTTTCAGCTCAGATCCATTATGCCAGCCCAGCACCTGGCCCCAAGCTCGTGATAAAAATGCTTAGTATGTCAGAACGAAGCGGGGAATAGAGAGGGGGGTGCAATTTTTTATCAACCAAAAATTACCCCAGGTGCGCCCCTGCCTGCCAGAGAGGGAGTCAACACGCGTGTGGGGGTGTCGGGTTCTAGGCATGGGCGGGAATGGGTAGGAGGTGACACAAGGTGACATGCTTAAAATGAAAACACTTGAGAAAATTTTTTGAGCCCCGTTTCGACGATGTGTTCATCTGTTGTGTACACGAGTAATACCACTGGGAAAACATTGTACGTCATCTCACGGGGACACACGGAGGGCTAATTTGATGTGAGGGTCTTTGGGTGGCTCGCTTTGTGGGGGATAGGAGGTGGAGTAGCTCAGTACAGGGTCGAAATGAAGATGGAATATGGAGCTAATTGTATACACATGGGAAGTGGTGCTGGTGGTATTCAGAAGATTGTGTGTGGTGCTGGTGGTATTCAGAAGATTGTGCGTGGTGCTGGTGGTAGTTAGAAGATTGTGTGTGGTGCTGGTGGTAGTAAGAATATTGTGCGTGGTGCTGGTGGTAGTAAGAAGATTGTGCTTGGTGCTGGTGGTAGTAAGAAGATGGTGTGTGGTGCTGGTGGTAGTAAGAAGATAGTGTGTGGTGCTGGTGGTAGAAAGAAGATTGTGCGTGGTGCTGGTGGTAGTAAGAAGATTGTGCGTGGTGCTGGTGGTAGTAAGAAGATTGTGCGTGGTGCTGGTGGTAGTAAGACGATTGTGCGTGGTGCTGGTGGTAGTAAGAAGATTGTGCGTGGTGCTGGTGGTAGTAAGACGATGGTGCGTGGTGCTGGTGGTAGTAAGACGATTGTGCGTGGTGCTGGTATTGAAAAACGACTTCTAAGAAACGAAAATTTTCAGACGATATGACATATTTAAAGTAAAGAGAATATTTACAAAAGAATTTTAAAAACTTTTTAATGACACTTCCTAAACTTTAAGTCACTTATATACAGAGATCGTGACAGAGAACTAGAGAGAGAGAGAGAGAGAGAGAGAGAGAGAGAGAGAGAGAGAGAGAGAGAGAGAGAGTATGAGAGAGAGAGGTAGAGAGGGTATGAGAGAGAGAGAGAGAGAGAAACACCCGTTGTCTTATTACCCCTTCTTTAGAGTCATCCTATACAATTTACAATATACAATATAATACAATCAGCATTTATCAGTATTTTCAAGATCACACTTTACCATTTTTCCCCTATTCGTCTTTACCTTATTACTTTTAAATTAACCTCATTATCCTTTATTAACATTTACTTTTATCATTTGCTTAAATGAAAGGAATATTTATTGTAACTATGAAAGCTGGTAAATAATTCCCTTTCTGACATGAACATCAACCAATAAATAACCACTATGTTTTTAAAAAATGATAAATAGAATACAGAAATATCAAGGAATTTATAACGCCTGGTGACCCCCCCCCCAAAACCACGCGCCGCCACAATTGATACGACTATATCCTCAGACACATTGCGTACACACAGTCAATGATTTCCATGGAGCTGAGCACAGCGTCAAAGATCTCTTGACACAAACTTAGACACCACTCTCCAAATGCCGCCAGTAAATACTGCTGGGATATGAACAATGGGCAAAATGTGAACATTAATGGAGTTCAGCTTTTATAAACATTCACAATCGTTGAAAGGCTCTGGCTAGGAAAAGATAACCCAACGGTGAGTAGGGGGAGAGAAGTGTGTGGATGACCTCCCCTTGGGCCAACGTACATGCAGAAATTGAAATTCTGTTCCACGGCAAGAATCAATATGAAATATCGAGAGCTTTAACCCCTCAGTTATTTTAATCTCAGCTTTTATCACCGATTTTACTTGGCCCCAGGGGGGGGGTGTTGTTCGAAGGGCGCAGGGATAGTGGCTGGGGAATGCTGTGATCACCCAATCCGGTTTCAGCCCCACCCCACAACATTTTTAATATTAAAGAACGTGTGCATGTTCAGTAACCCTCAACTTGCATGAAAGTTTGTTTGTTTACTTCTATATTTGAGAACACAGGGCCCCTGTACACAACAGCCATCTGACGGGCCCCTATACAGCCATCTCAAGGGCCCCTGTACACTACAGCCACCCCACGGGTCCCTGTACAGCCACCCCACGGGCCCCTGTACAGCCATCTCAAGGGCCCCTGTACACTACAGCCACCCCACGGGTCCCTGTACAGCCACCCCACGGGCCCCTGTACAGCCATCTCAAGGGCCCCTGTACACTACAGCCACCTCAAGGGCCCCTGTACACAACAGCCATCTGACGGGCCCCTATACAGCCATCTCAAGGGCCCCTGTACACTACAGCTACCCCACGAGCTCCTGTACAGCCTACCCACGGGCCCCTGTACAGCCACCCCACGGGCTCCTGTACAGCCAGCCCACGGCACCCCTGCACCCAACAATCACCAGGCCGGTGCGGTCTGTTTATTTTCTGAGCCAACCGTGAGAATTTCCCGCCCCACCTCAGCAAATACACAGAGAGTTTTGTTATCAAAACGTTTGGGCAGAGTGAGTGAGAAAATCTGGTCGGGGCGTAAAAAAAAGGGGGGGGGGATATGTCAGGGAGAGGGAATGGATGTTTTAGGCAAGAGGAGAAGCAGGCGCAGAGCATCCTGTCTTGTTTTCATTCCACTGCTAAGTGTTACTTCCCTTAAGTTGGGACAAGATGGCGCCGACCAACCATAGCTCGAATTACGAATTAAACCAAACGACATTCATTAAAATAATTGGCAATCGCCACCTGACCACACAGATCACACGGATACATTATAATCCAAAAAAATAAATAATTATTAATAATAAAAGAAAAATAAATAAATTAATTAATTTTAAATAATTAATTGATAAAATAAATAAATAAATAACAAAACTTAATACCATGTATACAGCGAAATAAGTTTCACTCATATTACTTTGACCATAGACAATCCACTATATAAACACCGACATTTGACGTTCAGTTATATCGGGCAGTTTTATTGTTAAATCCAAGGGTAAGTTCAACCGTACGGTCAAACATTGGGAAAAAAACATTGGGGGGTGCTAGGAGAGAGAGTTGCGAGTGACTCGATTCATTTTGTTTAGTAATCTATTTGAGTAGAATAGCCACTTCTGAGAGCAAGAGCCAAGGTCATGAAGGACAGAGATGATCGTTAAACTTAACTTCTTGAGTTGAATAGAATGACAGAGGGGGCTGTCTCTGTACTCTATCACAGGTTGGGGGGGGTAGGGAGATAAAGATGATCTCAATATATATGATAACAAACTACGCCTCTGCTTGTGTTTCTTTCCCAAACTCACGATCCGCCTATGACTACAGACACCTGGATGTCAATGCCCCCGTTGGTGATGACAACACCCATGAACTTTTGGGATGCCTGTTCGGCGACGTCACATTTTAACGACACGCACAAACGAGTGCATATGTCATGAACCTGGGGTCTAGTGAGGGGTCAGACCCTGCCAACTCTGGCGGACACAAAGGTGTGCATTTGTCGTGGGCCTGGGTTCTATGGAGGGGTCAGACCACCTGCCAACCCAT
Organism: Ampullaceana balthica; assembly: GCA_944989445.1. Lineage (NCBI taxonomy): Eukaryota > Metazoa > Mollusca > Gastropoda > Lymnaeidae > Ampullaceana > Ampullaceana balthica. The sequence continues at coordinate 37,099 of CALYLW010000693.1, read as the reverse complement.
GCGGACACAAAGGTGTGCATTTGTCGTGGACCTGGGGTCTAGGGAGGGGTCAGACCCCCTGCCAACCCATACGAACACATTCTTTCTAAATGACACCATACCCCCAGGCGACAAACAGGGCCAACCCCCACCACAACACCCCGATCCTGCAACCCGTGCCAGCCCTCGCCCGACAACCCATAATACCGCGCCGCGGAGATAAACATCTGTTGCTGCACGGCCACTCTGAAAGTTAACACCAACAATAGTCACGTGTCTATTTTGGCACCACTTCCGGCCCCCACAGAGAGCAATTGGAGAGAGAGAGAGAGGGAGCGCGCACCGAGACAGAGTATGTTGTATTTTAACTGCACGAATGTTGGTGCCAGATTCACGTGAGTGGCGGGAAGAAATCGGTTGGCAGGCGGAAAGCCACACACTGAACCTCAAAAATATGGCTGTGAGTGGTGGCACACACTGAACCTCACAAATATGGCTGTGCGTGGTGGCACACACTGAACCTCACAAATATGGCTGTGGGTGGTGGCACTGTGAACCTCACAAATATGGCTGTGGGTGGTGGCACTGTGAACCTCACAAATATGGCTGTGATTGGCGGCACAATTTGAACCTCACAAATATGGCTGTGATTGGCGGCACAATTTGAACCTCACAAATGTAGCGATGATTGGTAGTAGAGTAACCACAGTAATAATTACTTTGATTTTCGGAACAAATCATAGTCTTTCTACTTGGTCGTGTTGTAATCATTTCTTAGTGTTAAAATGTTCGACCATTCACCTGTCAATACCACGTAACGTTAACCGATGTCATAAAATCTATTGACATCAACAACAGATTGTTGGATTACCATGAGCCATCGTGGTGTTTTGAATACAACATGATGCCAACCTGACTCGTCATTTTGTTTTTCAACAAACTTTGTTGTACATGTGAACGATACAGCACGAGAGAAGTGAATGGAAACACACAAGACAAAGCTTTAATTCGTCGTGTCAGTTGGGATTCGAACGTCGTTGCAACAGTGGCATAATTTGGATAGGGTACCCTCCGTGGCGGAACATCTTTTCATACCACATGCACCACACACACAAAATCGGAAAATGGTGGAAAATGTCAAACCACCTTAAAAAGGTAAAAAAACTGCCGCCCTTGTGTAACCTTCTCATCTAGCCCCATTTCGTACGCCCCTGAATCGGGAATAGCTAAGAGACTGCGGTGCTGCAAGAATCCTACTATTTTCGTAACAATGTTGTCATCGCAAAAATTTGATCAGAAATGGCGCAACACTATTAGACGGGGACCTCGTTATGCTGGGAAATCAATGAGGGGAGAGAAATCATGTGTAGCTGTCACTGTCAAGAGCAAAAATGACGAACTTGTAACCGTGCATTCTCTCCCCCTGCCGTGAAGCTGTCATGTGAACAACTCTCGCGCCAGTCAGACCGAGGCAACAATGGCCATCATGCCCTCTGATTGGCTAAATAACCGGGGAAAGGAAATGGCGGACATTATTTACGGCCCTGCACACGTGATAAATGCGGAAAATTTTCTCACATTTTCCGGTTGTTTGCATTTTACATTTTCCATTCGATTACAAAAGAAATCGATTTTTCGTTTCAGAATATTGCTGGGGCGGGGGGGGGGTTAAAAAAGGGGGAGGGGTGATAATGGAAAATTATTGCTGACAAGAGTCGTGTCCCCTGTGTTAGTAGATTTGATGTCAGTAGAACGAGGATAGCCAGTTGTCTGCCCGTTGTTTGTCTGTTTATGTGGAAATCCGCTATTGTCTGCGAGCGGGTGTCTGCTCATAGTCTGTGAGTTTGTCTGCTGTCTGGGCGACCGCCGGACGACTGGGCGCAGAGGCCGTTGTGGCAGTGATAACGCTGCTACGCCACACCGCCACACGCGGAGTATGTGATGGCGTATGTCTTATAAATAATGCTACTTACGCCTTTCGTTTGTCACAATTTTTGTCTGTGAATGCCCAGAACCACTTAACAACCAACCGACGGCTCATCCTAATAGAAAATGGGAACCGCGGGGAATTTGATTTTTTAAAAGTTCAAAACAATCAAAAAGTCAAACAAATATAAGGCTCAATTAAAGTATAAATTATGACCTATTTGGGTATAACGTCAATATAGCAGATATCTGATGTAGAAAAGAAGGTGGCTGGGAAAAGAATAAAATGCAAAGAAAAGATATTTCCATTGCACTGGTTCAGATATTAAATATATCGGATATCATTGCCATATCATGGCCGTAAAAATTGTATGCAATGGAGGATATATGTATGGGGTGAAGGCAGGAGTTTACAATCACTACGCAGCAAATTTTGTAAAATATTGCACAAAAATGGACGTGTGCAACTTTGCACACGAGTTTTTTTTAAAACTTTGCACACGGACCAAGGAAGCTTAGACTTAGAGGGAACATTGCATGGTAGGCAAACGATTTCTCTCAATGGACACAATAACCTTTATCAACATTTTGAACATTCACGTCAGTCAATAGTTTAAAACCAAAATGTTCGTGTAATCGTCCGGAACTTAATATGTATTTATCGGCCGAAATATTTTATGTTTTGACTTCCAGTACATTTTAATCGTTAAATTTTAATGATTAATCGATAATTTAATCGTTAATTTCCGCAGCCCTAATATATATATATATATATATATATATATATATATATATATATATATATATATATATATATATATATATAAAATTCACCAGAACAAGAACAAGTCGTGTGCAAATAAGCATAACGAATTACCCTCGCTGGGGTCGACCATTAACAGTTTATGGTTGGCAAGCGATGGTAGTGAAGGGTGGCGGGGGGGGGGACGGTAACAACAATCGCACTGTGCATATCTCACGAGACCAACAATGCGTCGGCGATTCTCTCCCCCGCCCCCCGACGTTGACTCGCGTTGTTTTTTGTTTTTTTTCTTCGTGCTGCTTTTTGTGTTCTCCCCCCCCCCAGTTCTTTGCACTATCTATGAGTAAGTCTGCGGCGTATGCTACTGCGCCGTGCGTCTTATCTAGTGTTTTATATTTAAATGAATATGACCAACACGACTAAGGAATCATCTCTTTCAACATTCTTTTTTTTTCTGACGTCACTGTTCAAAGCTAAACCAACTGATTGATTCATGAGTGCAAATGTTCATTGCCTTAGAAACTAATTGAAACCTTCGATAAGACTCTCGGTTGTTTGTTGTATAGTTCTCCATTCTGTATGTTCTACTTCATAACTTCTACTTTACACACATCAACTTATGCCCCAATTTCCAGGCCACTTTCCCCTCACTGTCCGCCAAGACACACTCCAACACTATGGCGGATATAAAAAAAAAGGGGGGGGCTGAACGGGCTAAAGCCAGGGGCCCCCGAAGATTTAGGGGCCCCCAAACTTAGTATATTTTATAATAAAGATGGAAAAATGTTTGCATGAATCCCTGAAAATATCATAAATTAAATAAAGTAATCAAATCTTATCTATTAATCTGATCGCAATTCGAACCCCGGAAGTCTTAGAAATCGAAAAATCCGATTTGATAGGCTCAATAAGAGAAAGTATTAAAGAATATTGTTTATATTTTTTTAAATTTACAATTTCCGTCAAGCTCTCCTGGTCGTATGGAACTGTGTAGGCTTGGGGTGCAAGCGCTGTCGGGATCGAATTTTTTTTTCATTTGTCTTTTTTTCCCCTTCTTTTAAATTATCTTTTTACGCTAAATTTTAGGATACCGGCAAACAGGTTTTTCTTCGTGTTCGGTTTTTCATTAATAATCTTTTTGGCTGGGAGGCCGATCCCGTAGTACAGACAAAGTATGAGCAAGGAACCAATGGACTATTTAGTTACAAGTTACAGTCTTATATTAGCTGCTAAAAATCATCTTATTTAAAGGGACGCTGGCTGGATAGGGCCCCAGTTTGAATTGCAGCCAAGGGCACCGTGCAGTCTTAATCCGCCCCTTCTACAACACAACTTTCTCCTCTCTGCCCGTCAAGACACCCCCCAACCGGAAATCTTATGTTTTTCTCGCATTTATTCATTCTTCACACACTCACAGTATGGTTTCCTCGCCTCTCATTCCTCCTGTCTCTCTTTCCCCCTCTATCTCTCACCTCTGACCCCTCTCTCATCCATGTCTCCCTTTCCAACTCTGTCTCTCACCTCTGACCCCTCTCTCATCCATGTCTCCCTTTCCAACTCTGTCTCTCACCTCTGACCCCTCTCTCATCCATGTCTCCTTTTCCAACTCTGTCTCTCACCTCTGACCCCTCTCTCATCCATGTCTCCCTTTCAGCCATGTCTCTCCATCAACTTTCCAAGTTGCGAGAAGATCTTCTACTAACGTAAATCTCTCTCTCTCCCAGTAAGTGTATGTTTGACAAACCGACACCGTGAGCTCATACACTCCCCTACCACTGTACCACGTGATCCTGGGACTTAGACACTGTGAGCTCATATGATCCACCACCACTGTACCACGTGACCCTGGGAGACACCGTGAGCTCATACACTCCACCGCAACTGTACCACGTGACCCTTGGACTCCTTCCGTTCAGCTTTCGCCTTTTTACAAACAATCACTTGGCACCGAGGTGTCAATTCAGTGCGGCTGCCGTAAGGCATCTGTGAGTTAAGCCAGAGGCAAAGTCTTCCACCACCTCAGCGTAGCGCTGTCATGGGGTAAGACAGAGACGGATGCGGTTAGATGTCATGGTGGCACGATCAGATATCATCATGACACGGCCAGATGTAATGATGACACGGCCAGATGTAATGATGATACCATCAGATGTAATGATGACACGGCCAGATGTAATGATGACACGGCCAGATTTAATGATGACAGTCAGATGTCATGATAACTTAATTCTCCCCCTAAGAATAACAAGCTTCTAAGTCGAATTTGTGACCAAAATGAGTTATAGCCACCGGGTTCCAGTATAGTCCATGTATAAATCTGTCAGGGTAAAAAATATGAAAGCTGTATCTTGAGACAATTTTGTAGGAAAAACAGAATAACAAGGTTCTAACTCTATATAGGCCTACTAACATCAAATTTTTAAACGCGAATAGCTGGTTCGACCAAAAATTCACCTGAACCACCCAATCTTCCTCCAAGGTTTCCAAAAATTACGTGACCCTTGATACAATTCGAACTGGCTGAAGCGACATTCTTGTTATGACCTTGCAATTTCATTTTACAACTTCCGCCGTGGGAATGTCCAGTGCTATGCCCAATGATAACTCCCCGTTTAAGACCAGTTCCAGTTACAAAACCTTCAAGTTCATTAGCCTCATGGCTAATCCTGATTTCTGTGGCGTTCACCAGTTCAGCTCTCTGTATATCCCCTCGCCAAAGACACGGACCCCCGTAAATCTCCTACTGCTGGCGCGGGTCAAAGTTCAGTCACGTCTCCTGCACAACTCTTGGGATAAGTTTGGCAGAGATAAGGCTGGACAAGATCAGAGTCAGGATTACTCCCCCTCACAACCACACGTTGAGTTGCGTCCCATAATAAGGTATGACGTCGTAAACTACGCGTGTCAGAGATGGGGGCAGACAGAATAGATGAGTCTGGCATCATCAGCGGTGGCGTAGGAAAGGGGGTGTAAAGGCGGCGCCCCCTTACTTTAATAATATTTTCATGGAATGGGGCGGTACAAACAATACTTTGGTCCAGCCTCGGTAGCAACAACTCTCTAATTAATTCAACTAGTCAGCGGCTTTATACTCGGAAATAGACGTGGAGTCTAATGTTGCACCCGGAGACTGTGCATCTTAGGATAACGGATGTCAATAACAAGACTGTGTGCATCTTAAGGACTACTGATTTCAATAACAAGACTGTGTGCATCTTAAGGACTACTGATGTCAATAACAAGACTGTGTGCATCTTAAGGACTACTGATGGCAATAACAAGACTGTGTGCATCTTAAGGACTACTGATTTCAATAACAAGACTGTGGTTGTGTTAGCTCAGACTTGGATCACATTTGGTGGCTGTATGAAGCGAACACAATACTTGCAGCTTACATTCAAAGGAATTCTCTCCCTTACAGACTCCGATAATGAACTGTGCAACACTGCGAGTGGATATCCCCAGTAATGGGGTAGTGAAAGTACACAAAACAAACCAGTTAATTCCCCTCGGATTTTGTTTTTAAAGAAATTGTTCGCTTCATGGAGACACACTTGATCTAAATCTAAGACTATAAATAAAGTTAACTTCAAAAAACAAAACAAATTAACATAAAACTTCTTTAAAAAAGACTTAGATGGGTGTCATGCAAACAGGGTATGTAAGAGCCTGACAAGACGTCACAATACAACGAACGTTTCGGCAAAGAGCCTTCTTCATCTGTTCAACTAGACAAAAACAAATAAAAATAATTAAATGAAATTAAAACTTAGCTGCGGTTAAACCGAGAGCCAAAAAGAGCAATCAAACATAGACATAGACTTGACACACGATCCTCCCCACCTCCCCAACCCCTCACTTCATTCAAGGGTAACCTAAAGTCAATCAGGAATCTGAAGTCAATCAGGAACTTGAAGTCAATCAGGAACCTAAGGTCAATCAGGAACTTAAGGTCAATCAGGAACTTAAGGTCAATCAGGAACTTAAGGTCAATCACCAACCTGAGGTCAATCATGAACCAAACCACATTACTATCGTACAGACCACTGTTGACTATACATCAATATACATAATTCCCGTTGTCTGTATGTATGTATGTATGTAATTTGTAATGCTGTTAGGTGGCGCTGCGATCGATTTTGTTTTATTCTCTTGATGGGGTTTTTTTCGGGCTTACCCATTAAATTCCTTTTCGCCTTTATTATAAAAGTTTGAGCTTATATTTTAATACAAGGCGTGCATCGGAAGACGCGCAAAAAGGTGTGCAAAATAATTATAAATTAAAGACGCGCTGTAAAAAAATTATATGACGTCATTGTTTTAGCTTATATTTTGAAAAGGGAGCGATGTAAAAATAGGATTTGAGGATTTATAATTATGAAATACTTTGTGTTTATTTCAGCAAGTTTAATATTTCGTATTTATCAAACACGGATAAGTTACTTATGTTATTGATTCCCGTTGTCTGTATGGATGTAGTGCTGTTAGGTGGCGCTGCGATCGATTTTGTTTTATAGTGCTGTTTGTACCCAAAAACAATTCCGTCATTTTTGGCGGGTTATCTCTAGTAATGTACTAACATCCAATCCCCTGTCAGGGCAGCTACTCAGACCACACACCAACTCACAGAAACCTGACTTCACATCAGGGCAGCTACTCAGACCACACACCAACTCACAGAAATCTGACTTCACATCAGGGCAGCTACTCAGACCACACACCAACTCACAGAAACCTGACTTCACATCAGGGCAGCTACTCAGACCACACACCAACTCACAGAAATCTGACTTCACATCAGGGCAGCTACTCAGACCACACACCAACTCACAGAAACCTGACTTCACATCAGGGCAGCTACTCAGACCACACACCAACTCACAGAAACCTGACTTCACATCAGGGCAGCTACTCAGACCACACGCCAACTCACAGAAACCTGACTTCACACCAGGGCAGCTAGTCAGACCACACGCCAACTCACAGAAACCTGACTTCACATCAGGGCAGCTAGTCAGACCACACACCAACTCACAGAAATCTGACTTCACATCAGGGCAGCTACTCAGACCACACGCCAACTCACAGAAACCTGACTTCACATCAGGGCAGCTAGTCAGACCACACACCAACTCACAGAAATCTGACTTCACATCAGGGCAGCTACTCAGACCACACGCCAACTCACAGAAACCTGACTTCACATCAGGGCAGCTAGTCAGACCACACACCAACTCACAGAAATCTGACTTCACATCAGGGCAGCTACTCAGACCACACACCAACTCACAGAAACCTGACTTCACATCGAGTATAAAGTGACAAAAACTTTCTAAAGACTTCTAAAACTATGCGCTATGCAATCTACAGACACACATACACACACAACATACTTATAAGTGGGCGTCCCCAATTAAACAAATTTCAATAAAACATGTTGTCATTAAGAGATTTTTCGGGTCTAAATTCGCGCTGCCATCTAATCTACGTCAGGTTGAAGAAATTGGCCAAAACGGCATTAATTCCCGGTTTGAACGTACATCATGCGGACAATCTGGCACATGTCTTCGCGCTGGCCAGGTAATGAGGACGGAAGATGTAGCCTAGACCTGCGCAGTAGACAACTTTATCGTTGGTGATTAGAGAGCATCTCCCCTCCCCCCCGCTCTCCTGCCCCCTGTCCATAACTTTAGGGCTTACCCTCTATCTTCACACTTCGGGGGATTATTTCACAAAAAACTCAATGTATGCAAGCATCGTTTTCATTAAACTAGAGGTTCTCATTTATCTTTTATAACGACCAGATGGCAATTTAAAAGGTGCTCAAGGTTACGTCATAAGAAGATCAAGCAGAAAACAGACGTGAAGTCCAGAAGTAGAGTTGGGATGGACAGGGCAGCAGGGGTAGAGAGGGCAGTAGTAACCGGAAGTGAAAAGTCACGTGATTCATATTTTCAAATACCTGACCTTTTGTTTGGTGTGAAAAGGGTAAGGGTCTCCCGGAAGCCATCCCTTGGATCCGACACTACATTAACTCATCAACAAACAAGAGAGGCCAAACAATGTCACTAGCCCTCTGTACCAATGTCACTAGCCCTCTGTACCAATGTCACTAGCCCTCTGTACCAATGTCACTAGCCCTCTGTACCAATGTCACTAGCCCTCTGTACCAATGTCACTAGCCCTCTGTACCAATGTCACTAGCCCTCTGTACCAATGTCACTGGCCCTCTGTACCAATGTCACTAGCCCTCTGTACCAATGTCACTAGCCCTCTGTACCAATGTCACTAGCCCTCTGTACCAATGTCACTAGCCCTCTGTACCAATGTCACTAGCCCTCTGTACCAATGTCACTAGCCCTCTGTACCAATGTCACTAGCCCTCTGTACCAATGTCACTAGCCCTCTGTACCAATGTCACTAGCCCTCTGTACCAATGTCACTAGCCCTCTGTACCAATGTCACTAGCCCTCTGTACCAATGTTCCCTATAGGCATTGCTCCTTACCATAAGTCGACAATAAACAAAGCGGTTCTGACCGGTCAAGGACTGCTGTGAGTGGAGTTGTCTCAATGTAACGGGGATGACGGACTGGGTCTGACGCGTGCTGTAAGTGGTTCTCGTATTTTACAACCGTAACAATGAAACGATTACACATGACTATGACACTATTTGATGTGACATTTAGCATACCAGTAATCATTATACAGTAGAAGTCCGATAATCCGGCACGTTCGGGACCGGCTCGGTGCCGGACTATCGAAAATTCCGGTCTATCGGGCGGTGCCCCTTCTTTTTAGTGTAGGCCTTGTCGTAAAACAAATGTACTTTGTTTTTTTAACTACATACATAAATAAATCGTAATTATAAGAACAATTAGATTAATAATTAAAATACAAATACACTATGCAATTATTATTGCTGCAAATACAACAAAGTTTATTTTACATTTCATATAATGTATGTACACGTACTATAAAACATATTTCACTTATATTTAAAAAAATAGTCACGAATGTCTTTTTGTTTTCTTGACTTTGTGTGTTAATTATAAAATTTATTTCTGATGATTTGGAAATCAATAATTTCTGAAGCACTGTAGGTAGTACTAGCCTCAGTAAAAAAGATAAACTTATTTAATGATTCTGCAGCTTCTGCCCAGCTGATTTTTTCTTTATCTTCCGTTTCGGCATCTGAGTCACTTTCTTCACGATTTTGAGTAGGCTGAGGGTTTACAGAGCGCTTCCGGGTGATCCCGAACTACCCCGAAAACTTCCGAATAGCTCTTGAGCGTTTTTATTTGCTTGAAACACACACTTTTGGAGAATACAATTTTCCGGAGCGATGCCGGACTATCGGGCTTTCCGGACTGTTGGATGCCGGACTAATGGACTTCTACTGTACATAATTCCCTTTGTCTGTATGGAATGTAATGTACTATAATTCTGTTAGGTGGCGCTGCGATCGTGCACCATAATAACACTTTTCGAACGTTCTGCATAAAATTGTTCAATGTGATAATAAATGAAACAATTATAAATAAATAAAATAAATGAAAGTTCTGTATTACGTTATTTTTTAATCTGATGTGTATTTATTTTGAAAACCTCCGTCATTTTTGACGGGTTATACACTAGTTAAATATAAAATCCTTGGAGACGAAAAATTTACTTCTGAAAACAGTATTTATGAAAACAGTATTTATGAAAACAGTATTTATGAAAACAGTATTTATGAAAACAGTATTTATGAAAACAGTATTTATGAAAACAGTATTTATGAAAACAGTATTTATGAAACCGTTGAATATGAAAATTATTGCAAATAAAACCAATAAATGTGAAACGTTTCCTATGACTTCATTACTTGTGAAACCATTACATGTGAAGCCATTAAATATGCGCAAATAATGACGGGACGTAATCTCTTCCCCCTGTTTGTCGCCCCTGCGTCTCCTCAGCACCGCTAATGGTGAACTGTAATGCTGAAAGGGGGCAAGGGAAATAAATCCTGCCGGCTACAAGATCCGACAGGACTGCCACCCCTGTCAGGTGTTGGGGTGCGCGAGATTACAGGTCGAGCTCACCAGATACCGAGCTCCCCAGATACTGAGGTCGCATTGTTTAGATAGACGCTGCTGATTTCTGAAGGGTTTGAGGTCCAATCCCATGACTGGCTTGGTTTGTATCGGTAGAGTTAAGTGCAAAGTGAAGTTCTGAAAGTTTGAGATCCAATGTCAGGGCTATAGCTTGGTTTGTGTCGGTAGAGTTAAGTGCAAAGTGAAGTTCTGAAAGTTTGAGGTCTAATGTCAGGGCTATAGGTTGGTTTGTGTCGGTAGAGTTAAGTGCAAAGTGAAGTTCTGAAAGTTTGAGATCCAATGTCAGGGCTATAGCTTGGTTTGTGTCGGTAGAGTTAAGTGCAAAGTGAAGTTCTGAAAGTTTGAGGTCTAATGTCAGGGCTATATCTTCGGTTGTGTTGGTAGAGTTAAGTGCAAAGTGAAGTTCTGAAAGTTAGAGGTCCAATGTCAGGGCTAGAGGTTGGTTTGTGTCGGTAGAGTTAAGTGCAAAGTGAAGTTCTGAAAGTTTGAGGTCTGTAACTGTATAATGTAACTGTAACTATATTTTATATGTAACTCTTTTGTAGGCGTTCTCACAATACAGAATCTTGTGCACAATAATCCACTGAAGAACTTGTTTCAACAAAACTACTTTAATATGTATACTATGTACACAGAAATATCATTTGAGGTTATACAACGTGGAAATCTTGAGGCACACACACATTCCGTCCTTTTACTACGGAACTCCACTGACAACTGCTCGCCCAAACCTTTCAACCAATAGGAAGGCTCCTTTCTTCCCGCGTCCACCATTCACGTGACCTCTTCGTCACAAATCATGCCAATCACACGTGACATTCACCCCCATCCTTCAAAAAAAAATGTTTATGAAATACAACATTTTTGGTCTTCATAAAATCAAATTAATCTATATCTATATTCAAATTTCGAATATTTATCATCAATGAACATTCATTGCCTTACACAGAACATCTGCTTTTAAAATCAATAAGAAAAAAAAATCTGTAGGACTGTAACCGTCTACCTGTGCTGAAAAAATGAAACTGAAATTTTTTAACACATCTGGAATTTTGTGTAACTAAAATATTTTTAACAATCAATATTAAAAGTAACTAATAATCCAGTGGAATTCAAACACTGTTCCTTGTCCATTGTTCAAAGAATAAAAATATTAATATAATTACAGTCTCTGGTTGTATCATTTAGGAATTCACAGACTAATATTTATACAGTCTCTGGTTTTATCATTTAGTGATTCACATAATGTCTTTTTAATACAGTATCTGGTTTTATCATTGAGGAATTCACAGAATGTCTTTATTTATTGTCATTCTACTTAATATGTCTGCAACCACATTGTCCTTTCCCTTCACAGGTTTAATGTCAAATTTGTAGTCGGCTAATACCATAGCCTAGTTCAATACAGTCATTCTTCAGTTGACGAGTATGCATTCAAATCGATGGGCTTTGAATGTTTCTTCAGACTGTTAAATGTTCAATAATTCACCAACCATGATTTCGATTATGTCCATTCACAATATCAATTCCAGCATTTTTAATAAGTTGCTTAGCTTTTGAAATGTCATTTTTGTTTCCAGATAATTCAATAGAATTTGGACCAGATGAGTCACTGTCAGAAACTTTTATCTGAAAAATATTGTCTGTATCTGTAAATTCTTTGATTTTGCTTAATACACAACCAATTGTTCTTCCTAATTCAGATGATTTCACACAAATGGTTTCAGATTCACTAGTACACTCTCTTCCTCTGTTATTATGGTCTTCATCCCTTTTATCACATACTTGATTTTTAATAGTGGCTAAAATGTCACTAGTTTCTGTCTGTGCTCCATTTAACTTTATTATTTTTCTATCATTCATGTTTTGATTTTCATTCTTTCTCCACGGTTGATCATAATTTCTTTTTCTGGAATCGAAATTGTATTTGCCTCTCCATGATCTTCTGCTTTGATTATAATATCTATTTATGGAATTATGATTGTATCTGTCTCTCCATGATTGTCTATCTTGATCATAATCTCTATGTCTGGAATTATGATTATATTTTTCTCTCCATGATTGTCTACCTTGATCATAATCTCTAAGTTTGGAATTATGATTATACTTTTCTCTCCATGCTTGGCTACCTTTGTTTTCAAAGTGATCTTGTCTTGATTTTTCTTCTGTTTTATTTCTTATAGGGCTACCATTAGGTGACACCCTATTTGGTTGTCCTTTATTGTGGTAACACTGCTTCGCCATATGTCCTGGCTTTTTACAGTACCAGCAAATAGACTGTCTGTTGCCTTGGTTTGGCAGATCTGGTTTCTCATACCTTGCCTTTTTTCTTGACTTTTAATTTGTATTGCTGCAAATATGTCTTGTCTCTTATCCATTTCCGCATTCGGATGAGAGTCTTTGAATGTTCGTAATGCATTTGTTAGCTCTGCTTGAGTACGAACTTTCTTATCAGTTAAATATGTGAATATAGTTGGTGTTGCATTTTCTAAAAACTTGTCAATTAACACAATGTCTAGTATGGCCTTTGGATTGCTCGTATCTATTGCTGTAAGTTCCAGCCATTTTGTTAGTTTGACTTGTGCTTCATGCACTATGATCTGTGGATCTTTGTCCATCTTGATTCTCATTTCATGAAATTCTCTTCTATAATCATTTTCTGACTTTCCAAAATGACATAGACGTGCCTTTTTGACATTCTTATATATGCTTTTGTCTTCTTTGGCTATACTGTTATAAGCTTCAAATGCTTCTCCAGTTAATTGAGTCATCAGTTGTGCTGGCCAATCTTCTTCATTATAGCCTTTCATAGCCATTATGGATTCGAAATAATCCAGATAAACATCCATTTTTTCTTTCTGGATATCATATTTTCTTACTTTGATAGTATCCCTTGGTGCTGACCTTCTATTTGTTTCATTACCAGGATTGAGGCCTCTTCTGTCTAAATCAAGTTGTAGTTTTAACTTGTCAATTTGAAGTTGTTCAAATTCTCTTTTTGCAGCTCTTTCTTCTCTTTCAATTATTAGTCTTTGCCTCTCTTCTTCTCTGGCTATTTTTCGCATCTCTTCTTCTCTGGCTATTTTTAGCTCTTCTTTTACTTCAGCAATTCTCTGATTTTCTTTTTCTTCAACTTTTCTTAGCTTTTCTTTTTCTTCAGCAATTCTTTGCTTTTCTATGTCCTCAGCTATTCTTAGCTTCTCTTTTTCTTCAGCAATGCTTACTTTTTCTTCAATGAAATCTCTCATTTCTTTTCCCTTTAGTCCGATCTCTTTAGCTATGGCAGTGAATTCTTTGTAGTAATCCATGTTTAGTTTGATTGAATAATATGAGTCAAGCAATTTGGTAAGGAATTTAGGTATATATTGATAAGGTTATAAGTCTTCCAAATGAAAAATCTTGAATTCTAAATGTTAAGTTCAAATAAGTGACACGTCTAAACCAAGCAATTTAGTCTTGACAAGATGAGACAACAAAAGAATCTTCACACGGGATCTTTAGTATACTTTATATATACGCTACCCTCAGATTGACAAAACATATTAAATGGTCCCAATCGTTTTGAATAAAAGTCACTTGGTTAAAATTTCAATTTTCGAGTAGTGTTTTTAACAATTTAGTTCACTCCATTAATCCAAAATTGCAATTATCAAACTCTTCACACAATGAATGGATAAAAATTCAGTTCCTTTATTTATAATTCACACTTCATAACTAATAGTCCATAGCCTTCCAAGTTCCAGGTTATGTTTACAAATATTTCCTGGAATCAACTAGCAGTGAGCTTGTTGACGTCACGACCTATATATGTTCACCGTGTGTCACCATACAGTAAGCCTACACGACGCAGATTCAAGCACTGTGTAGTATACTTGTACTGTCGTCGACTGTGACGTAGAACAAACTAGGTGACCTAGTTGTATACACCGCACGCCATGACCATGTGCGTTTATGCCGCCATCTTGAAATATTCTTGTATTTTCATTGAACCACAAAATTTTATTCACAGCTTCTTACGAACTTGAATATTCACAAAATACGATAGCTGCTAATATTTCTTCTTTTAATGAATACTTTCCTTTTTGAAATATCCAATACTTGTTATTTCAGCGAAACCTCCTTTCTAAAATCTCTTGTACTGTGTTCACTTAGAACTTATGCCTAATGGCAATCACTTTTACTTCGACACCAATGTAACTCTTACTTTTTAAATGTAACTCTTTTGTAGGCGTTCTCACAATACAGAATCTTGTGCACAATAATCCACTGAAGAACTTGTTTCAACAAAACAACTTTAATATGTATATTTTGTACACAGAAATATCATTTGAGGTTATACAACGTGGAAAGCTTGAGGCACACACACATTCCGTCCTTTCACTACGGAACTCCACTGTCAACTGCTCGCCCAACCCTTTCAACCAATAGGAAGGCTCATTTCTTCCCGCGTCCAACCATTCACGTGACCTCTTCGTTACAAATCATGCCAATCACACGTGACAAGGTCCAATGCCAAGGCTATAGCTTGGGTTGTGTCGGTAGAGTTAAGTGCAAAGTGAAGTTCTGAAAGTTTGAGGTCTAATGTCAGGGCTATATCTTCGGTTGTGTTGGTAGAGTTAAGTGCAAAGTGAAGTTCTGAAAGTTAGAGGTCCAATGTCAGGGCTAGAGGTTGGTTTGTGTCGGTAGAGTTAAGTGCAAAGTGAAGTTCTGAAAGTTTGAGATCCAATGTCAGGGCTATAGCTTGGTTTGTGTCGGTAGAGTTAAGTGCAAAGTGAAGTTCTGAAAGTTTGAGATACAATGTCAGGGCTATAGCTTGGTTTGTGTCGGTAGAGTTAAGTGCAAAGTGAAGTTCTGAAAGTTTGAGGTCCAATGTCAGGGCTATAGGTTGGTTTGTGTCGGTAGAGTTAAGTGCAAAGTGAAGTTCTGAAAGTTTGAGGTCCAATTGTCAGGGCTATAGGTTGGTTTGTGTCGGTAGAGATCAGTTGGTGTACGGGAGTGGGCACTTGGGAATGTATACTGGTTGGACCTGGAAGTAAATGAAGGAAAGACGGTGGTTATAGTTGATGATACCACGAGAGTTGATGATACCACGAGAGTTGACGATACAACGAGAGTTGATGATACCACGAGAGTTGGTGATACTACGAGAGTTAATGATACCACGAGAGCTGATGATACCACGAGAGTTGATGATACCCCTAGAGTTGACGATACAACGAGAGTTGATGATACCACGAGAGTTGGTGATACTACGAGAGTTGATGATACCACGAGAGCTGATGGTACCACGAGAGTTGATGATACCACGAGAGCTGATGGTACCACGAGAGTTGATGATACCACTAGAGTTGATGATACCACGAGAGTTGATGATACCACGAGAGTTGATGATACCACGAGAGTTGATGATACCACGAGAGTTGATGATACCACGAGAGTTGATGATACCACGAGAGTTGATGATACCACGAGAGTTGATGATACTACGAGAGTTGATGATACCGCGAGAGTTAATGATACCACGAGAGTTGACGATACCACGAGAGTTGATGATACCACGAGAGTTGATGATACTACGAGAGTTGATGATACCACGAGAGTTGATGATACCACGAGAGTAGCAGGGGTAGAGAGGGCAGCAGGAGTGGAGAGGGCTGGAGGGTAGAGAGGGCCGCAGTGGTAGTAGTAACCGGAAGTGAAAAGACACGTGATTCATATTTTCAAATATCTTTCCGAGTAATTTTGTTCTGTGTGAAAAGGGTAAAAAGAGGGGGGTGGTCAGGTCTCCCAGAAGCCAACTCTAGGATCCGACACTACATTAATCGGTAGACAATAAATGCTTCACTTTAATAATAAATAATAAAGCATTTTCATTTTTTAAATGTTGAGTAAGTGTGGAGGGGGCAGTAGGGGGGGGGGATGGTCGAATGACATGCTCGGCTGGCGTGCTGTGAGTCTGTGAAAGACCCAGCTCAACCCCCACAGTTAAAAATATAATAATAAATTATACAAGCTGCTAAATTCTCTACACCCTTGTCCAACAATATATTTATATATATACTAGCGATTAGCCGTCAAAAATGACGGAAGTTTTCAAAACAAATATACATCAGATTAAAAAATAACGTAATACGGAACTTTCATTTATTTTATTTATTTTTATTTGATTCATTTATTATCATACTGAACAATTTTATGCGGAACGTTCGAAAAGTGTTATTTTTTGCGCAGCACTATAAAACAAAATCGATCGCAGCGCCATCTAACAGCATTATAAATTTCGCAGCGCCACCTAGTTACATCCATACATACAGACAACGGGAATTATGTATATTGATATCTATATACACGTACATAATGGCATAACATGCAACACAACCCCAATTCCGATCTATGGGTGACGTTGTGACTGACCACTGTCCATGGCGTATTAAACGTCTTTCCGTCGTCAACAACACGTCTGTGTGTATACCCCACGAGACGTTAAAAACATTCCGATCTATGGGTGACGTTGTGACTGACCACTGTCCATGGCGTATTAAACGTCTCTCCGTCGTCAACAACACGTCTGTGTATACCCCACGAGAGGTTAAAAACATTCCGATCTCTATTGCGACCGTGTTTATAACTCGACACTCACTTAAGTTACGCCGTTCTGTTGTCAGCAAGACCCCACCCCCGAATTGCGACTCAGCGCGTGAGTCAGTAGTCCAGGAGGTGATGAGAGGGGGAGGTAATAGATCAATTTAACAAGCGGACATATTTTGCACGTGCGCACACGCAGCGAAGGGGCGGGGCGAATGTTCTTGCTTAGGTAGCAGCTTTATCGAGGAGGTGGGGGAGAGAGATTTATTTTGAATGGGCGTAATGGGGAATTAACAGCTCACCTGTCCTGATGGAGCATTGACAGCTGACCTATCGTAATGGAAGCATTGACAGTTGACCTTTCGTAATGCAAACATTGACCGTTGACCTGTCGTAATGGAAACATTGACCGTTGACCTGTCGTAATTGAAACATTTACAGCTGACCTGTAATTAATGGACACATTGACAGTTGGCTTGCAGTAATTGATAAACTCATGTTTTCTCTGTAGTAGTGAAACATTTACAGCGGATCAGTGATAATGGGAACAGAAATCGCATATGTGTACACAACTAGTACATTGACATTTAAACTACAGCAATAAAACAATTGAGGGTGGTCTGTTTCGAGATTAACAATTTATCAGGAAGACGTGTAAATGTTTGAAAATCAAATTTGCAGAAGTGCTTCTTGCCGTTAAATTACCGGATGAAGCGAAAGGCACGAGAAAGTACTTCACACACACACACTGACTACAGAGGCGCACTGCACCAGAAAGCACTGCGCATATCTTCTGGAAGGCAGACAGCAGCAGAAGGCAGTGCACATACCCCCGCGAGTTCACTCCCCACCTCAGTGATTGTTTTATTGTGATAGACAAAGACCGAGCGTCTGGCGAGTCGGCCCCCACGTCTGCCAGCCTCCATCTTGAAGGCCGCGATACGTCGTCAACACGAGTCTTCTATCGGGACAATAAAGCACTTTAACTGTATTTTTAGCCCTAACTGGCAGTTTTAAATTTGGCCAAGGCCCCCGTCTGCAGTTATAAATGTTGAACCGCGATCTTGTCATTGTCAGGTCCTTGGACGTTGAGCAGACCTTATCTCCTTGCCAGCGTTGGGAGTCGAGAACCTAATTGGAGGAAATGCGCCAAATAGAACGGGTTTAATTTGACCTTGCAGATAACGGACTTTGGTTGGTGATGGCTTGGATTTTGTAACTTTGATGTTTGACACTCGATTGTTGGTCATTAGCGAAAAAATTATATTTAAATAAGAAAATAAATTAAAGGAGCTGTGGTTCCTTTAATAACCATTATCTCTTTCCGATGGTTCTTCCCGGCCTATAGAGCCATTTGAACAAATCTTTGTATAGGCGGCGCGTACAAAGTTGGATTTCATGGCAAGGTGGCGGTTTTTATGAAATAAATATTTGTTAAAACAACGACAGGAATTTCAGTTTTCATCTTTACGAGGAAACAATACACACAAGTACTTCAGTCATAGTATCAATAGAATAAATTATGTATGTAAAAATATCTCTTGCTAGTAGCCCCATGGCAAGAATCCCCGATTAGGATTCCTATGACATGAATCCCTCAATACCATTCCCATGGCATGAATCCCTCAATACCATTCTCATGGCATGAATCCCTCAATACCATTACCATGGTATGAATCCCTCAATACCATTCCCATGGCATGAATCCCTCGGTAGAAATACGCATGTTAAAAAATCAGCAGTCCTATTGGCTAAAGATTACACTCAAGTGAGTGGACGCAGGTCTTTCTCCAAAAAACGGTATAAACACAAGTACGGGATGTAAAACGTCACATAAAATGGACACCCGACTACTCACGAATCTTCACAAATATTTCAGCGAACACATCTATTAATAGCACCGTTCTCATTGTAGGACCAGCGCGGGAAATAGCGGCTTAGACACCCCACGGCCACAGATTGAGACTCACTGCATCGATACAAGATAATTGTGGTACAAAGTACCGATCATTGGGCGACCAGGCTCTCGCTGAGAGAGGATTAGCCTCGATAATACCATAATCCAAACGTACCACCAACACGGCTTGAAGATGTTGTATACCACAAACACGACTTGAAGATGTTGTTGTATACCACAAACACGGTTTGAAGATGTTGTTGTATACCACAAACACGGCTTGAAGATGTTGTTGTATACCACAAACACGGCTTGAAGATGTTGTTGTATACCACAAACAGGGCGTGTAGATGTTGCTGTATACCACAAACAGGGCGTGTAGATGTTGTTGTATACCGCAAACAGGGCGTGTAGATGTTGCTGTATACCAGTTGTTGCCCAGTTGTCCGTGTAGATGTTGTTGTATACCAGTTGTTGCCCAGTTGTCCGTGTAGATGTTGTCCAGTTGTCCGTGTAGATGTTGTTGTCCAGTTCTCCATGTAGATGTTGTTGCCCAGTTGTCCGTGTAGATGTTGTTGTCCAGTTGTCCATGTAGATGTTGTCCAGTTGTCCGTGTAGATGTTGTTGTCCAGTTGTCCATGTAGATGTTGTTGCCCAGTTGTCCGTGTAGATGTTGTCCAGTTGTCCGTGTAGATGTTGTTGTCCAGTTGTCCATGTAGATGTTGTTGCCCAGTTGTCCGTGTAGATGTTGTTGCCCAGTTGTCCGTGTAGATGTTGTTGCCCAGTTGTCCATGTAGATGTTGTCCAGTTGTCCATGTAGATGTTGCCCAGTTGTCCGTGTAGATGTTGTTGCCCAGTTGTCCATGTAGATGTTGTTGCCCAGTTGTCCGTGTAGATGTTGTTGTCCAATTGTCCGTGTAGATGTTGTTGCCCAGTTGTCCGTACCTTATCACAAAGTCTGCCAATCTCCCTGCCAATCTCCCTGCCAATCAACAGTTGTAGAATTCAAGGCGAGCCATAACATCAACTCTTGACGCCACTGACAGATTGCGCCGACGGACTGTTTATGAGGGCTCACATGAATCGGAAGGGTATACAAAGAAGGAAAAGTAGACGTACTTAGGTATAGTGGTTTAGATAAGGGGAGGGTAGGTGAGGGTAAAATAAATTAACAAATAAATAAGCGTTGCTTACATTACATCCCATTATGTATCAAACAAATACCCCCTCCCCCGCCGTTATTATTATCTTATCTTAGATATACAGACGCTCCTTCTATGCAGAAGATAATTGCGTCCATGACAGATGATCTGTTGGCAAGTGATGCAGCGTTCTCAGGCCACGGCTTTGTGGGTTCCACGCATTACCCAGCCGCCTAACTAGTGTTAGGTACCCATTCGGAGCTGGGTGACTCAGGGACGCCCTAGGCCCCTGGAACAAGTCCTTGCCTTGACATGGATTCGAACCCGTGACCATGAGTACGCCAGTCGAGCGCGCTGCCACTCGACCACCGCGCACCTATTACTTACATTACTAACCATCGTATCTGCCCCATGAAATATCCCCATCATTGCTAACATTACAAACCCGACATCGAACCGCCTCCAGTCCTGTTTATCCCTAGAAGACGATTCAGTGTAACGTATCCTTCTTTGTCTGGGCCTGAATCGTGTCAAGGCTGCCATTAAATCAGCTTCAGGATCTGGCTTGACTGACACCCCCCTGGATAAGGTGGCCCCGGGTGTTCCCGCCCCGTCGGGTGCTTGGAGTGGGGCTGGCAATAGGTAGTGGCTTGGAGTGGGGCTGGCGAGAGGTAGTGGCTTGGAGTGGGGCTGGCTATAGGTAGTGGCTTGGAGTGTGGCTGGCTAGAGGTAGTGGCTTGGAGTGGGGCTGGCTACAGGAGGGTGCTAGGATAGGGGCTGGCTACAGGAGGGGGCTAGGAGTGGGGCTGGCTACAGGAGGGGGCTTGGAGTGGGGCTGGCTAGAGGTAGTGGCTTGGAGTGGGGCTGGCTAGAAGTAGTGGCTTGGAGTGGGGCTGGCTACAAGAGGGGGCTAGGAGTGGGGCTAGCTACAGGTAGGGGCTTGGAGTGGGGCTGGCTACAGGTAGGGGGTATCTCCGTGAGCCCTAGAGATCCAGATGAGATAGGATGTACACGAGAGGCAGTGAAACATACAGGTAGGTTTCTATCGTTGATTGACAAATCTGTCGATGACTGGTCCCATTAAACTAAAACTGTACTGAAGACATCATCCTGTAATACACAGCTTTGGTGTGAGAATGATGCCAGTGTCCTGTAATATACAGCTTTGGTGTGAGACTGATGCCAGTGTCCTGTAATACACAGCTTTGATGTGAGACTGATGCCAGTGTCCTGAAATACACATACTCCTTGTGGGAACGAAGCAAACGTCATTTACAGGTCTTCTCATCATACAAGTTGAATTCGTTGACTGTGTGTGTGTGTGGGGTTAGACTAAATACTGGTAACTAAGTTATGCGTCAATAGCTCAGAAAGAAAGTACATGTGCCTGTAATTCAGTGTTGTCCAAACGGTGTGCCGCGGCACACTAGTGTGCCGCGAGAAAATTTTAGTGTGCCGCGAAAGATTTTTAAAAAATACCATAAATTGCTAGGCTTTTCGAAACTTCAAGTTTTGAAAAAAAATATCCTTAACCGAAAAAGAATTGAATAAAAACGTTTCATGTTTGTATTGTTCTGGTTGTGAGAATCTCTTGAAAGCTACAAAATTTCTCTCCTCCATTGGGAATAAATATCTGTTGTAAGTAAATAAAAACCCTTTCCTGCTGTTCACTTTTTTAAAAAACTTTTAATTACAGACGGCTATGGATAATTTTTGAAGAGAAGCCAAAAGGATTCCAGCGAGCATCAAAATGGAGAGAGAGCTGCGAAATCCAAGAAGAATGTTACCAAACGGAAATATCACGAGGAATATCTTGAGTATGGTTTCATACATGTGCAAATGATCCTTCTCTTCCGTTTTGTCTTAATTGTAACATGGCATTGTCCAACGAGTACATGAACCCCAGTAAACTGAAGCGGCATCTGAACTCAAATCATCCAGGATTGAAAGACAAGCCGAAAAGTTATTTCGCATCCATTCGGTCCAACTTAGAGCAGCAATAAAAAATAATGAAGAAATTTTCCTCAATTCCTGTCAAAGCTCAGTTAGCAAGCTATAAAATTGCGAATCTTTTGGTCAAACAAAAGAAATCTCATTTGGACGCTGAGACAATCATATTGCCGTCTTTACGAATCGCAGTTGAGACTATGGAGTTGGGACCCGACGCTGTTGAAAAAATAAATAAGATTCCACTGTCTCACCAGACGATGGGACGTCGGATTGCTGACATTTCGACAGATTTGGACAATCAAATTAAAGAGCATTTTGCGGAAGCCGACGACATCCAAAAGCTCTGGGCAATGCAAATCGATGAAAGTACTGACATCAGCGGAAAGGCGCAACTGCTCGCATACGTCAAACGTGAAAGACTGCAGATGATAGACAGAGAAATGAGAGTTTGCTTATCCAGCAATGAGCCGCGTTTTGAGCTCATCTGCTCCAAAGAAAACGCTCAAGTATCTCATTAATTATGAAACATCTTTTGAATAAACACCGATTTCTTGTGGGTTTTTTTTTAGGTGTGCCACGCAAATTTTTTACCAGTTTAGTGTGCCATGAACGATTTTCGGTTGGACAACACTGCTAATTAAAACAATAGAAACAACCCATTCAAACAGTGGGCTTACATAAAACCCATTCAAACAGTGGGCTTACAAACAAACCCATTCAAACAGTGGGCTTACAAACAACCCATTCAAACACAGGGCTTACAAACAACCCATTCAAACAGTGGGCTTACAAACAACCCATTCAAACACAGGGCTTAACAAACAACCCATTCAAACAGTGGGCTTACAAACAACCCATTCAAACAGTGGGCTTACAAACAACCCATTGAAACAGTGGGCTTACAAACAACCCATTGAAACAGTGGGCTTAAAAACAACCCACTCAAACAGTGGGCTTACAAACAACCAACTCAAACAGTGGGCTTACAAACAACCCACTCAAACAGTGGGCTTACAAACAACCAACTCAAACAGTGGGCTTACAAACAACCCATTCAAACAGTGGGCTTACAAACAACCCACTCAAACAATGGGCTTACAAACAACCCACTCAAACAGTGGGCTTTCAAACAACCCACTCAAACAGTGGGCTTACAAACAACCCACTCAAACAGTGGGCTTACAAACAACCCACTCAAACAGTGGGCTTACAAACAACCCATTGAAACAGTGGGCTTAAAAACAACCAACTCAAACAGTGGGCTTACAAACAACCCACTCAAACAGTGGGCTTACAAACAACCAACTCAAACAGTGGGCTTACAAACAACCCATTCAAACAGTGGGCTTACAAACAACCCACTCAAACAATGGGCTTACAAACAACCCACTCAAACAGTGGGCTTTCAAACAACCCACTCAAACAGTGGGCTTACAAACAACCCACTCAAACAGTGGGCTTACAAACAACCCACTCAAACAGTGGGCTTACAAACAACCCATTGAAACAGTGGGCTTAAAAACAACCCACTCAAACAATGGGCTTACAAACAACCCACTCAAACAGTGGGCTTACAAACAACCCACTAAAACAGTGGGCTTACAAACAACCCACTCAAATCAGTTGGAGCTACAAACGTTATTTCAAATCAATCAACTCTAGATTTTAAAATCCCACCCTTTTTTTAAAATAACCTGGAATTTAACGCAGGTAAGATCTGTAACTTCTAGTAGATTACCCCGAGTGACCTTCACCTAAACTATTACGTAGTTTGTCAAGCACACCAATGTTTCAATGAAACACAATTAAACAAAACTACAATATTTCAACAGCCGGGATAAAAACCTTTAAAAAAAACTATGCTTCATGATTTTTTTTTAAAAGTAATAAAGCAATCAATATTTAAAATAGAAGTAATGAATATGGCATGTGGGGGTTTCACAGCGGTCATCACAGTGGGATGACCTTTACGCAATGTTGGGTGAGTAGAAGGTAGACAGATATGCGGTTTGAGTTGATATGAAGGCAAGTTGACACGACTTTTAGAAGTTGTCTATGAAATTTTAAAACAATTGCGGTGTTAACGATGCCCCCCAAAGCACCGAATACATTAACCAAAGTATGAACATTCAGGATAGGTAATATTAAATCCACAAGATTAACTGGAAATCCATATTAGGTAGCCTTCCATTGCCCACAGATGCCGTATCGGTTTCAAGGCAACGAGTGTCAGTCAGCAATATAAAACACTGACACGTCGTTAGCGGAGCTTAATCGCGTGCTTATAAATAGAGCCAGAAAAGAAAAAAAATGAAACAGCTTCAACTATGCGAAGAGTGTTCCGGTGGGGGAACTTTATAACGGGAAGGGGATATTCAAGGGGGACAACTGTATAACGGCATGGGGATATTCATGGGTGGCTACTATATAACGCGAGCGATGTTCTGGTGGCAAAATAAAAGTCTGGCAAGAAAAAAGTGTGTTAAGATGGTGCAACCCTAGTGGAAAAAATGGTTGATATGTTTAAAAAAATAATAATTAACGTTTCAAAAACTGACTAGGAAAAATTAACTTTCTCACCCCTAAGAGCAGCTTCGACTTGGCCATGGTGAGACGAGGGCACTCAAAGAAGGAGAATGCTGTCAAAATGATCATTACAGGTATGCTACTGAAACCGTGACGAGGGCCAATAACCGTGTCTGCACGTCGAGGGCGGAGTAGCAGGTACGATGGGGCAATAGCTGTCTACTCGTAGCAGTCTTATGGTAGGGGTCGTATTTAAGCTGTTGTCAGACGGCAGTCTAATGGTAGTGGTCTTATGACAGCCATTGTCAGACGGCAGTCTAATGGTAGTGGTCTTATGTAAGCTGTTGTCAGACGCCAGTCTAATGGTAGTGGTCTTATGTAAGCTGTTGTCAGAAGGCAGTCTAATGGTAGTGGTCTTATGTAAGCTATTGTCAGAAGGCAGGCTAATGGTAGTCGTCTTATGTAAGCTATAGTTAGAAGGCAAGCTAATTGTAGTCGTCTTATGTAAGCTATAGTTAGAAGGCAAGCTAATTGTAGTGGTCTTATGTAAGCTATTGTCAGAAGGCAGTCTAATGGTAGTGGTCTTATGTAAGCTGTTGTCAGACGGCAGTCTAATGGTAGTGGTCTTATGTAAGCTATTGTCAGACGGCAGTCTAATGGTAGTGGTCTTATGACAGCTGTTGTCAGACGGCAGTCTAATGGTAGTGGTCTTATGTAAGCTGTTGTCAGAAGGCAGACTAATGGTAGTGGTCTTATGTAAGCTATTGTCAGACGGCAGTCTAATGGTAGTGGTCTTATGTAAGCTATTGTCAGAAGGCAGGCTAATGGTAGTGGTCTTATGTAAGCTATAGTTAGAAGGCAGTCTAATGGTAGTAGTCTTATGTAAGCTATTGTCAGACGGCAGTTTAATGGTAGTGGTCTTATGACAGCTATTGTCAGACGGCAGTCTAATGGTAGTGGTCTTAAGACAGCTATTGTCAGACGGCAGTCTAATGGTAGTGGTCTTATGTAAGCTATTGTCAGAAGGCAGTCTAATCCCTACTAGTCTATTTTAACTGGGGCTGTACCGGATTCAAAATTTTGAAATTCGACCCGAGCCGAATTTCGCGGGATTTATGAAAGGAAATCCGGCTGGAGCTGGATTTTAAAAAATGGCCTGCTTCCGGATTAGCCGGAGCCGAGAACAGGTATACCCCCAATTTTAAACGCTTGATGTATACAGGCTATTTTATTTAGTGTATGATAAGCAGTCTATATTTAGCTCTCTATTATTTTCAGGCCATACATTATTGGAATAAATCTATTGTCAATTGCACACTGTCGATCATCAGAATCAGTTTGTTAATTAATAAAAAATACTTCACTATGACAGATATCTGGTCGCATCTGGCAAAATGAGACAATTTACTGGCAAATAGCTGCCAGTTCTCTTTTGTTATATCTTATTAGTTGGGTTTTTTTTCCCTAAAGAAGATGCTTTTTTGTTTAAAAAAAAGATTATTAAAATTGATTAAAGTTTTAAATGAGACAATGTTTGATACAAATCAAATGTGGAAATAAACATATCTTACCTGCTGGTACTTCACTGATGTCTAATTGAATGACTTTGCCGGTTTATATTGGTCGTCATCTACTCCACACAAATGTTCAATGTTTCCTTTATTTCCAGATGATGGATCTTTTATTTTATTTCACTGTTTAGAATCACTTTTCACCAAGAGGTTAATCCAGGGCACCATCACTTTATTATCCACAGCTTAATCCAGGTTAATCCAGGACATCAACACTTTATTATCCACAGCTTAATCCAGGTTAATCCAGGGTATCAGCACTTTATTATCCACAGCTTAATCCAGAAAGGTCTATTCCACAGCTTTATAGCGTTGTTTAGTTATAAATCTCACAGCTTTAAAGGATGTCTAGTTATAAATTTCAAATCTGCAGATTAAAAAATAAAAAACCTTTAAAAAAATTTTGTGACGCTCTGAAAATAAATGAAAGACTTCAAACACACGAAATTGTTGTTAGCAGGCTCTACGTTTATGTACCAGTCAAAACTGATTGAGAATACAGAGCACATATATAGGTAAGTGAAATGTTTATACGGGGCACATTGTATGGTCACATAGTTAAGCCTGACGTGTTTGGTGTGTGAGCCTTTGAGAACCCTCTCTTATTACGTCACTCATAACACATAAAGAAAATCTTAAAATATAGTGGATCAGTTCGAAAACCTTCTTTTAGAAACGCCACAAGTAAGACATCAAGATAAATAATATATATGCACTACTTAGTTTGTAAAATAATATCCTATAGCGATTATAAAATGCCATCCGCTGAATTTGTTGATTGTTGTTGGCTTCTTTATGTCTCGTAAGACGACGGAAGTTTCTGTGCTTCTGTGGGATCCTCGCGCATGGCCCTGCAGCTTCTGCTGTGGCTGTACAAGCCCACTCGTGAATGGCAGCCTTTGCCGCACTTCTGGCACTGAAAGGCAGCACCTGTGGTTGGCTGATTTGCTCCCCTTTTCATCTTTTGGCGGTCCGCGTCTGCGACCTGCCGCAGGTCTCTTTCTCCTGCTTGTAGCCCGGCAGTCAACACCTGTCTCCATCTGTACCTGTCCCCAGCGAGTTCCTCCCAGCTATTTATGTCGATGCCAATAGCTTTGAGGTCTCTCTTGCAGACATCTTTGTAACGGAGATGAGGCCGGCCTGTAGTCCTCTTTCCTTTGGCTAGCTCAGAATAGAGGATGTCCTTTGGGACTCTGCCATCCTCCATTCTGCGCACATGTCCCAACCATCTGAGCCAACGCTGGCGTAGAAGAGTTGTCATACTTTGTATTTTTGCCTGTTGTATAGCACCTCATTGTTGGTGTCATGGTCCTGCCAGGTGATACCCAGGATGCGCCGGAGACAGCGCATGTGAAAAGCACTCAATCTCCTTTCTTGTCTGGAGTATAGGGTCCAGGATTCACTGGCATAAAGGAAGGTGCTTAGCACACATGCACGGTACACAGCAGTTTTGGTTCTGATGGTCAGCTTTTTGTTATTCCAGACTCTTTTTGAGAGCCTAGCCAGAGGTGTGGAGGCCTTGCCGATCCTTATGTCTAGGTCGGAATCAAGGGACAGGTTATTGGTGATATTGGAGCCAAGGTATGTAAAGTGATCCACAGCCTCAAGTTGGCAACCATTGATGGTAATGTTGGGTGGATCAGCATCCTGGGCCATCACGTTAGTCTTTTTGAGGCTGATGGTTAGGCCGAAGTCGCTGGCGGCCTTGGCAAAGCGGTCCATTAGGCTTTGCAAATCTGCTTCATTGTGAGTAGCTTTAGATATGGCAGCATCATCTGCAAAAAGCATGTCCCTAATGACTGTTTCTCGTATCTTCCTCTTTGACTTCAGCCTGGCCAGATTGAATAGTTTGCCATCAGAACGGGTGTGTAGATAGATCCCCTCGGTTGAGGTTCCAAAGGCATGTCTCAACAGACAGGAAAAAAAGATGCCAAAGAGTGTCGGGGTGAGGACACAGCCCTGTTTGACTCCACTGAGGATATCAAATGGAGGGGAAATTGATCCGTCATACTGCACCATGCCTTTCATACCATCATGGAATGACTGTATGCTGTTAAGCAGTTTTGGTGGGCAGCCAACTTTTGCCAAGACTGTAAACAGACCATCTCTGCTGACCAGGTGAAAAGCCTTTGTTAAGTCGATGAAAGCCAGATAGAGGGGCATGTGTTGCTCTCGGCACTTTTCTTGAAATTGTCTAAGAGAAAAGATCATGTCGATTGTAGACCTTTCTGCCCGGAAGCCGCACTGTGATTCAGGATATACTCTCTCAGCAAGTCTTTGCAGTTTCTTTAAAACCACGCTTGAAAAGACCTTACCCACGATGCTAAAGAGAGAAATGCCTCTGTAGTTGTTACAGTCGCTTCTGTCTCCTTTATTTTTGTACAGGGTGATTATGTTGGCATTTCTCATATCCTCTGGGACTGCTCCACCTTCCCAGCACTGGCTGAATTATAATATGGTATATGTTAACCTTTCCTATTACGACAGGTGGTAATTGCAAATATTTCCTAATACATGTACTGTGTATGTGAAACCATTCTAATATAATGTTATTTTCATAAGGCATATGTAAAAAGATTTATAATACTAAATAAAGCAAAACAGCAGAGATGTTACAGGTCTGTGATGGCGAACATATGGAACGCGTATGACATGTGATTAGCGGAACTCCAATGTCAATGACAAGTGATTAAAGTGACTTTAATATCAATGACATGTGATTAAAGTGACTCTGATGTCAATGACACGCGATTAAATAACTCTAATGTCACTGACACGTGATTAAAGTTACTCTAATGTCACTGACACGTGATTAAGGTGACTCTAATGTCACTGACACGTGATTAAAGTGACTCTAATGTCAATGACTCGTGATTAAAGTGACTCTAATGTCAATGACTCGTGATTAAAGTGAATTTTTGGATGGATGACTGGTTTGAACTCATGGTCAACTTGGTCACCTGTAGTCCATGGGTCCGATCTCAGACATTCATTGCTGGCTGTTTAAACGTGCACAACCTTCGTTTGTACCCCACCCCCTTTTTCAATGACAGCCACGTCGTATCCGAAGCCATCCATCCACCACCACCCATCCACCACCACTGCCACCAATAAAACGCTGTTGTATTTTGTTTGTGTAGCCGCCTGTAGGATCCAGTATTT
>CALYLW010000693.1:0-2500 GCA_944989445.1 Ampullaceana balthica | reverse complement strand
TTATAAATAAGCAGGTTTAAAAAGATATCTGCCAATGTCTGTGTATGCCCCTATAAATAAGCAGGTTCAATGAGACATCTGTCAATGTCTGTGTATGCCCCTATAAATAAGCAGGTTCAATGAGATATCTGCCAATGTCTGTGTATGCCCCTATAAATAAGCAGGTTCAATGAGATATCTTCCAATGTCTGTGTATGCCCCTATAAATAAGCAGGTTCAATGAGACATCTGCCAATGTCTGTGTATGCCCCTATAAATAAGCAGGTTCAATGAGATATCTTCCAATGTCTGTGTATGCCCCTATAAATAAGCAGGTTCAATGAGATATCTTCCAATGTCTGTGTATGCCCCTATAAATAAGCAGGTTCAATGAGACATCTGCCAATGTCTGTGTATGCCCCTATAAATAAGCAGGTTCAATGAGACATCTGCCAATGTCTGTGTATGCCCCTATAAATAAGCAGGTTTAATGAGATATCTGCCAATGTCTGTGTATGCCCCTATAAATAAGCAGGTTTAATGAGATATCTGCCAATGTCTGTGTATGCCCCTATAAATAAGCAGGTTCAATGAGACATCTGCCAATGTCTGTGTATGCCCCTATAAATAAGCAGGTTTAATGAGATATCTGCCAATGTCTGTGTATGCCCTTATAAATAAGCAGGTTTTAAAAAGATATCTGCCAATGTCTGTGTATGCCCCTATAAATAAGCAGGTTCAATGAGACATCTGTCAATGTCTGTGTATGCCCCTATAAATAAGCAGGTTCAATGAGATATCTGCCAATGTCTGTGTATGCCCCTATAAATAAGCAGGTTCAATGAGATATCTTCCAATGTCTGTGTATGCCCCTATAAATAAGCAGGTTCAATGAGACATCTGCCAATGTCTGTGTATGCCCCTATAAATAAGCAGGTTCAATGAGATATCTTCCAATGTCTGTGTATGCCCCTATAAATAAGCAGGTTTAATGAGATATCTGCCAATGTCTGTGTATGCCCCTATAAATAAGCAGGTTCAATGAGATATCTGCCAATGCTCCCGTCAGTTTCGGACAGTAGTATAGAGACCACCGACCTCACAAGAACGACCCACTTTAGGCTTGAGAGCAAGTCAAAGTCTTCCACTCCCCACCCCACTTGACACATTCTTCAACCACCCCTAAGACAGTCTTCCACCCCACCTGAGACAGTCTTCCACTCCACCTGAGACAGTCTTCCACCTCATCAGAGACAATCTTCCAATCCACCCGAGACAGTCTTCCACCTCCTCCGAGACAGTCTTCCACTCCACCTGAGACAGTCTTCCACCTCATCTGAGACATTCTTCAACCCCACCTAAGACAGTCTTCCACCCCACCTGAGACAGTATTCCACCTCATCTGTGATAGTCTTCCATCCCACCTGAGACAGTCTTCCACCCCACCAGTGACAACAGTCTTCCACCCCACCTGAGACAGTCTTCCACCACGCGTGACAACAGTCTTCCATCCCCAGTGACAACAGTCTTCCACCCCTCCAGTGTCATACCAGGTTCAGCACTTGGCATGACATTCAGTAAATAGACCTGGCGTGAAACTTGATGACCTGACATGTGACACGGTAATCTTTTCAATTAAATGCCGCATTTTTTTAACCCGTATTTTTTCTACTTCACAGTTCATGACACCTGGTTCTAACGACTTTTAAAGAAAAAAGAAACGCATAGTACTCCACTTAAATAAATACATGAAGCGATAACTGAAGACTTTCCTTGCAACTGTGGACGATAACACACCTGTTACAATTAACTGCTTATTTGTAGTTATCGTGTGCAACTTCACAATGGTTTTATAAACTGAATCAATTCATTCAGGGATCTCTTTAGTATTTACATAAGGGGTGTCCAAAGACCGGCCCGCGGGCCAAATGCGACTCGCGTTAAAGTTTTAACTGGCCCGCGACTGCAATGCTCACCTTACACTTATAGCCGCTTTAATTTGAATTCCCATGTTTGGACCTAAACTACGATTTGGAATCCTACTCCAGTGTTTGGACCTACTTCCTTGTTTGGACCTACTCCCATGTTTGGACCTACTCCCATTTTTTTTTACCTACTCCCATGTTTGGGCCTAACTCCCATGTTTGGACCTACTCCCATCTTTGGACCTACTCCAATGTTCGGACCTACTCCCATGTTTGGACCTACTCCCATGTTTGGATCTATTCCCATGTTCGGACCTACTCCCATCTTTGGACCTACTCCCGATCCCATGTTTTGACCTACTCTCATGTTTGGACCTAGCTCCCATGTTTGGACCTACTCCGATGTTTGGACCTACTCCCATGTTTGGACCTACTCCCATTTTTTGGACCTAATCCCACTCCCATGTTTTGGACCTACTCCCATGTTTGGACCTACTCCCATGTTTGCACGTCCTCCCATGTTTGGACCTACTCCCATGTTTAGACCTACTCCCATGTTTGGACGTCCTCCCATGTTTGGACCTACTCCATGTTTG